>JAEDXX010000105.1:0-361381 GCA_021725515.1 Epicauta chinensis | reverse complement strand
AAGTCTGTCTCATATAATGGGGATAGTCAGCATCAAGATTTCTTTTCTCCACTAAATATGAAGACTGAGGATGTAGCTATTCTAATCAGTAGTCACAGCAGTATACTTGCCAGTGGTAGAACAACAGGCATACGTATTGAGAAGAGTGAGTCATGTATGCTGGTGAGATCTACTTCACGTTGTGTTGTATAAACGCGATACCTAGAGATCTACTCAGCTATACTGCCAATTTGTGATGCAGAGTTAGGTTTAGTATATCTACCTTCCTACAACACTCACACACGCTGACAAGCTAACAGAGACTAACAACGAGCCAAGAAATATTGCTGACAAAATAACGAATTCTAGAAATAAACCAATTGAGACTAATGACAGGACCAGCAGATACTAGCGAGAAATGAGCAATGTATTCCAGATCAGTGCATACCCCAGAGGCTATACACTTGTGAATGTCATATTCCTTGCTTCTGATGCATCCAAGATATCAAGCAAAGCTGCTTTGCAGATTCTACATTGATGTTACACTCTGGAGAAATCTGCAAATTCTTGAACATAGAAATAAACAAGACCCATTTTTATGTGATATCATCAGGGCCATAAATGTATCAGATATTCACATGGTAAGAGGGTATAGGCCTGCGGCGTTTAGTGTGTATTTTGGACACGCAGTAGAGAGTCTGCTGCTTTTCTTGTGAAACATGGTGTCTGATAGGTCATGCACAGAGCTTATACTGGCAAAGATAGGGTATGTTGATGTAGAGTACTGCAATTATCTTAGACTAGTTGTGCCTCCTGATGAGGACAGTTTGTTGCATATCAAAGATGTGTACTGTAACGAATGATGATACTGACAGAGTGGATGATGATACTAACACTGCCTTAGATATTACTTACTTCTACAGAGTGGCTGAGTCTACTGCCAATGATCAATCTTACATGGCTAAAGATGGACTGTCACAGATTACAGACGAGTCCGACGATACTCATATGATATCAGTGGAACAGAGAGCTTGATTGGCATATAGACAATATTGCAAATCAACAAGAACTATGTCCCACAGATCCTGATGAGTTAGCCACAAAGCAACAAATAATAGCCATCAAACTCCAAAATAAAGCAAGCTATTCTACATTCCATAGCATTCATCTCATGGCCATGCGAAGATATTACAGGCTAGAGGTCATCTTCGGACTAGCAGAGTTGACTGATCTGGTGAAGCAGTGGGTCATAGATAATAAATTTGTGTATATTGATACCACGAGAGTCTTCAGTAGTATATTTATGAGCACTAGGGTGTTGCTAGACTCCAGTGGTGTCCTTGTGATGTGTAATGGCTCTCCTGAGTATGCTTGTAAGGGTGGTGCATTGCTCGTAGTCTTCGTGATGTCATCCCCAGCGCATATGGGAATTCTAACGGGTGAAGATTAGATCTACAACAAAACTGAATCTTAAGGATCTCATACTCTCTCAAGCTACCATGTATGCACTTGATTACAACAAACACTGTCTTAAACATTCCCAAGATCGAGCTCGATAGCAGGAAAATGCCTGTCACTATCATCAATTCTCTCTCACAGCTAAGTCGCACTTTGGATGTGGATACATGAACTGTTTGACACCAGCAATTTGACTGTTCAGATTAGTGGCGAGGATGTATGTAATCCAGAGATCAAGTCGATACTGAGCACTCTATGGGGTACACTGATGCATAGCACAGCTGTAAAAGAGAAGACTCGTCCAAGATTTGATATCTCTATTGATCCTATAGATATATTCAGTAATCCTGTAAATAGCTCTGTTGACCCTATAAATGTATCCATCATTCTTGTAGATAACTCTGCTGACCCTGTAGATATCATCATTACAGCTAAATTGGTAGCTTTCTGTCCACGAGCAATATTATCAATATTCCAAAATTCAAGCTGCATTTCCCAGGGCTACCCTTGGAGCAACAGAATCTACATACCTGTAAGAATAGTAGCCAGTACATTCTCAATATCGATTTCTAGCCAGAGTGTATACCTGTCACAGCCGCTGATGATTTTTGTGCACTTTCAGTCCTCAGAATCTGTGGCTACACCCTCGAGGCTATCCCTTGGACGATCAGAGAACGACTTGATGAGTGCTGTAGTACAAGTTCTACAGTCTGTGCAGCAAGAAGAAGGGGAATCCACAGTCCATGACACAGGAGGCTATGATGTTCAAGACTGTGATTAGAGAGTCAAAGGATGGCTCTGTATAGCTTTGAGCATATCTATACCAATCGAGGTATACAGTTCTCTTCACTATACGTTTTCTGACGATCAAGATTATAGGGGCTTTGGATAAGTTGGTAGTTGTTTGGCAGGTAGAAGATCTTGGAGTGTATAAGGATTGAAAGATACACCGAGTTGTACTGAATTTACCTAAGGAATTCAATCTGAAGGAGTACATGTCATTTAGTGTATACCTGGGCTAGAAGATGTTGGCTAGTGATGTGGAAGCAGAGTGATCTGTAGGGGCTATTAAAGTGTTAGAGAAGACTATTGAATGCTTATGGCAAAGGAGTAGAGCCCTATGGCAAGGGTGAAGATTCTTGGGACAAAGAAATAAAGTCCTATGACAAAGAGAATGGGGTCTGCTTGCAGCAGAGTTCAGTAGCAGAGAGATTGGATTTGAATGCCAAAGCCAGGTAGAAACTGGATGGCAATATAGTAGATCTGAGCTAATCTAAATGGACAAAATACAAACAGTGAAGCTATGTCTAATGAGTATGTCAGTGGAGCAGCGAATATTTCCAGTATGCAATCTACTCTCTCTAATGCACCGACTGATATCTCTGATAAACCAGCTACTGTCTACGAGACTATGACAGGGCTGAGGGATAATAAGAACATGTCAGCTATCCTTATTCCTACGCCTAGTCACAGGCTAGATAGCAACTTTGGTCGAGCAGTGAGAGTGATATTGGTATGCATCCATCCACGTGACCGATGAGGCTAGGAGTTTTCTATCCAGAGTAGCAGTTCTTTTCCATGCAAGTCAAATTACAAATTCCATGGGTATATGATACAGCAAGACACCTCACTACAGAGCATCAGCGCTACAAAGCATAAGTCCACATCAATCAGTCAGCTCACTACAGCAACTCAATCCATGTCAATCAGTCTCCCTAATCCTAAGCTCACTGGATACTGAGGGGTGGTTGGAATCCAACAAGTCTTTCTAGTGAGGCCTTGGCTAGAAACAACATCTCTGCAGATATGCACCAGCAGGACACCAAGATAGTCGAAATCCTCCTAGAATATATCTATCAGTCAAAGAGGGTGAGACCACAACAAGTTTGAGTCTCTTTTTTCTACTGTGCGTATCCTAACCTCTACTACTGGATATCTAAGTATGGCGAGATATTGCTGAGGAATATGATGCTCAGTATACTGCCATCATCTCTACATATAGACCCTATGGCTCTAATCTCACTGTGATGAATGTCTTTGGAATGACTGAGCAGGATAGTGAAGTCAAGGCCCTACGGTATTCCAATAAAGTGCAGGTATGTTTATATGGGTGAGGGTATAGAGCTCAGAGTCAACAGAGAAAAGATTTATTACTAAAAAGATTGAGAGGAGATATTTCAGGAGTCCACGAAAGGAATGTGTATTGGAAGATTCTTGCAACCATCAGGAAGCTGTTATTCGAGTGGAAGCCCAAGATGCCTTCAGACAACTCCAGTTCGTACAAGGACTATCGTATGGCTTTGCAGAGAATAGTAGGAAGCCTCGTGACTCTAGCAGAATATCTACAGAAGAGTAGGACTCGAGTCTCTTTGTCATTGAGTTTATTGGTGCTATACCATATAACTTTGGCATTGTGAATCTCTATAGAGTTAGACCCTACCACCTCTGAAAATGCTTCATCTAGACCTGATGAGGTCTGTCTATAAAGCCAAGAAGGAGCTTGAAACCTGCTGATACCTAGCCTTTGCATTCCTCTTCCAGTTGTCTTTACCGTTGACGAGCTCAATGCTGTGGATACTGCCGTATACTCTGGTGCATCATCTGTAGGAGTGGTCAATCTACCCTCACTCCAGAGAGAATCTGAATTCACTTTCAATGCCTTTGGAAACATGGCTGAGGGCATATCTGATGGGAATACAAGACATAAGGCTGGCAATATACCATCTAGTGGAGATGCTACAAGTGTTGAGGCTGGAGATAAAGCTGAGTTGTAGTATTCCTAAGACCTCTACTTTGATGATATTCAGATAAGGCACAAGCTTGTATATGTAAGATACACTCTTTTTGAGGCAACTGGATACTGGCCTGATACGACTACACGCATCCTTGTTGCTTTCTCTACACGAAAGTGTCATCACGTGAAAGTGTATTTGCTGTGTGCTGATGATGTAGTCATGTTTGGAGATTATATAGATAAAGTTGCTGTGTGCCAAAAATGTGTGCTTCTGTATGATGGGTTGTATATAAATATGGTTACTGCAGTGGTGGATGGTGGATTATGTAAATATGGTTGCTAGGATGTTTTGTAGTGAACAATGTAAATATTTGCTGTGTACTAGCAGAAGCTGCAGAGTGACTATATGGTGCAGTTGCTGTGTACAAGTGATATAACAGCGTGATGGATTATATGATGTGTTTGCAGTCCTCTATACAAAATGAGCCAGCTGTAGTATTGCTTCAAGCTATTGATCTAGATTTCCATTGGCGTCTAAATGCCTCTTAGTATGCAAGTTATTACAGTATACACTATGATACTAGGGGTTGTTCACATAGCACAATAATTTAGGCATACCCCCAGTGTGTCATAAGATGGCATCGTAAAGGTTTGTTCGATAAGCAATTCTGAGGGTCGAGATACAACGACTTGTAGTTAATCACGACTACATGTAAATGATAGACCCCCCTGTACCTTTACAGGCCTCTGCCAATGGGATGCATGCTGTGATTGATAGCTCGTGTAATTCTAATGACGACTAGTCTTATATTCTCTGGAACAGACTCCCTGAGGATCAAAGATCGGCGTAGCTTTTCCAGCTGAGCTTGGTCTATGTCTACCTCACTCCTGGGGTATCCCATCTCCTTGCTGTCATCAGACTAGAAAAGGGGCTAGGCTGTGATATTCTTACTAAGCATATTGATGCTAGTGTCTTTTGACTAATCAAATTTGTGTGTTCACATGGCCTGCATTTATGTTCTACAAATGCTGCTTAGCTGATGAGATGCTATGGCCCTTATTTAGCAAAGATGGTTAGATAGACTGCAGTATCTGGAAGCATCAACCAGTTCTCCAACGAGGATCCCATATTAGCTGGGGTAGGCATATCTACTTTGTGCTGACTTCACTAGCATAGCAATCTATAAGATATGGCAGTTATAGACAATAGATTGATTACTAGATAACCTGGTGCTTGTACTGCTGAGAGAAATATCAACTGCCAACAAAAAGATAAATAGGGCTCAATGTACATCAGGCTAAGCTATGAGATAGCGAGAAGTGTGTGCAATGAACTTTATTGGTTCAGAATACAACAAGGAGGAATCTGTGACCAAAGCAGTCTTATTTCCTTCACTGCAATACTGTTCCAACTGCTACAGGCACTAGGAGTGCAGCAATATAGAGTAAGAGCGTTCACATGCTGTTCCATTGCGAAGGCACATCAATGTCGTCACCAATGACATCACCTTCTTCAGCTATGCTCTTCCTGTCTTTGGATCCATCTCCTTCTGCAGTGCCAGTGCTTCTGAGTTCGTTGCCATACCCTCTTGTTACATCAAATAATACCCAAATTGATGGCTTTCGACCTAATCTGTTGCTATAGCCATCATCAGATATACAACACCCTGCTCCAAATGTCTTAGATCAACTGTGCATAAGCCTGAGGTAGAGATACAATGTGCTTTTCGCTCTAGAATCTTCAAACTTAGGGGCACTAGAATGTCCTATGGGAGACTTTCATCCATATCTAGAGATATCTCAATTTTGGTTAGATTCTCCTATGCACCAAGCTCATCCAAATTGATGAGATTCTGGTTGTTCTCTAGTCATAGAGTTTTTGTGGTAGATGGTCTTCTGATGTTATCAGGCAGTGATGAGACCTTACTATCCATAGCTAGATGTCTTGGGCAATCCTTGCTTTACAAGAATATTAATGCACCCCTGATATCCAGTCACAAAACTACCACTAATAAATTCAATACATAAACTTCTCGCTGATACACAGCTTACACCCTATCGAGTCTCAAAATCATTAAGTTCTGCATCTCATCTATTTCAAGAGGTACCACTAGATCACTTACCAGAGTCATGGTGTAGATTCCAAATTGCATAAGGCTAGTCATCCCAAATATTCCACCATGGTGCTTAGAGGATTGGCAGACATGCTGAGTTTTGTTAGTCTTTGCATCTTTGTACCTCTCAATAAATCTACTGGTATTGTATCTACTAGGACTAACAAATATAATGAGAGCTCTATGCCCTCTGTAAGGGCTTTCAGACCAGTAGAGACTAGTCGCATATTTTCTACTTTGGATATCTCATATCTGTGAGATTCTTCAGCCTAGACTCCCAATCCAAAAGGACCTCAGACTACTTATAGCAACCAGCCATCGGAGAAATTCTTGAGTACAACTCCTCTACCTCTTATGAGCTTTCAAATTTTGTAATGTGATCCGAAATTCTGCAGTCAATAGAGCACTCAGTGGTCAACATTCCTCCAACACTCTCTGCATCTGGCAGATGGCTTGGGTCAAGCTATCTATGTATCACTTATCATTGTTCACATTGCGTATATCTCCTAGTCTTAGCTGAAAATGATGCAGATGAATATCTGATTGATGGATTCTATCAGAACAAAATACATTTGTCATGTCAACTTCTTTTCATCACATCAAATAGTGAGTCAATATCCCCTCAGCATCGATCATGATATAATTCTATCAAATGATCTCTCGGTGGCACACAGCTTAGCTCTAAGCATTATCACGAGCTATAACGTATATCATAAGCCGAATGTCTGTCTCTTGACTACCCATCATATACTCCTTGATGTACTCACCCTTGCACTTCTGATATTCTAAACATTAGCTGTTGTAAGTTCGCAGCCCTTATTGGTCTGTAAGTAAGAAGTAGCAACTAAATCTAAGCTCCCTAATCTTGAAAGTGCTCTGTACATCAGCTAGGCTTATTCGACTAAACAGCTTGGACACATGGCTTGTCCTGTGCATACAGCACAGTATTGAGAGACTATAGGTATATCGCTGGATTTGTAGTGATACATAGATGCCTTGTTCTAGGATAGACACTTCTGTGCTTGTCGGTACTACAGTTACAGTGCTTGTATCCTTCATACGTCTTATCTGCATCAGCTCTATATCTAGTGCATTGTTTGTGTGCAATCACTCACAGTTTGCTGTTTATGTTTGCACTTCAGGGTATGCCAAAAAATGCAGAGCTGCCCATGAGGATCAGATGTTAGATATTGCTAACCCTTGTAATCGAGAAGTGTCACGTCAGATACTAGTTTTATGGGCATACAACCCTATGGATTGCTCTTGACAGTGTACTGTGCCTACTAATAATAAATTTATTGAATAAGTTATTGTCCTGGTTTCCATATGAATTTTTCGCCAGCATTATGGCTTTATCCTACGCAACTGCGCATTGATTGTAGAGGTAATGCTAAATAACAATCCTGGATAATTTCATAGCCCTGACAGAGCTTGGTGAGATGTACCGCAACAGAGATCTCGTTCCTGGCAGCCTAGCCAGATGCTTCTCCCATTCAAGGAGTATGCTCGTGATTATTATTCTTTTTGACCCTCCAAATGGACCCTTGATCTTTGCTATACGAGAGATTTGCTCATCGAGCCCTTCTGGAGCCCCCACACAATCCAGCAGAAAGTGCTCAGGTTCTTTTTTGCCCACCTGCTGCAAGCAACGCATTTGTTCTTGTACTCAATAGGGATTAGACCTCTGTGAGCCAATATATGCGCATACTTGACAGCCGAGCATCTCAACTTTACAAGGAGCCTAAACCCAATCCTAAGATCAGGCCTAGTACAGTAATGCATCAACATATCAGATCAACCATCACTATACAGGATATTCTTGATGCAAGCAGTCATAGATGATCGTTGTTGATGCACAACATGTACAGAGTACAATTACTTGATCCTCATACACTACCATCCATGTGGACAAAAACCAAAACCAGACTCCTAGGGCATATTTGTAACAACCAGGTGTCATAGACACTCCACGCTAACGCTATGACTCCAACACATAGATTGCAAAACATAAATAGACAGCATACATCATCACAGGCTTTCGGATATCCTACCAACCACCATCCACATGTCTGGAGCCAACAACAAAATACTGTCCCTAGAAAATGCAAAAACTCGAGTTTATTGTCAAACCATTCCTGTGTTTTTGCTAACAGACTCTAGCTGAACCTGTTGTTGGAGGCAGAGTAGTACTGCTATAGCAAGGTGCATTCTTCTACATTTTCCCGGCGCATCGGTGTAATAGGGTTTCCTGCAGCCGCCGCATTATATCCAACTGCAATATCTTCGTCTTCTGATTCTTCGTCTTCTGATGGATCGCTCTCGTCATAATACACTTCTGCAGATGCAATTGTTGATTCCTCATCACCAATGTCTTCCTGCTCTTCAAACTCTGGATCATCAGGGATCCTGACCCTGTCACCATAAATCGCCTTAAGTTCTCTGTAGCCCAACTCCCCATCTCGTCCATCAAAGTCCAAGGTACATCCACGCACATCTAGACGGACATTACTCGGCAACCTCCCATAAGATGCAGACAAGCACTTGGCACCTTGACCTATTAACGTGACCTTTCGCAGTCTTGGCGATACTTGAATATTTTTAGGGGCCCATGCTCTGCGTGTTAAAATGATTCGAAGCTCTCTAAGGTTAGGCAATCGAGATACTTTTGACACATCTTCAAGCCTATAACTCTCCTCAAGGCTCAAGATACGAAGATTCCTGAGTATATGAATGTTTTTTGGGAGCGTCTTATTGCCAGTGCGGTACATGTTCATTTCCTTCAAGCTTTCCGGGGTCTTTAGATCCCCTGGGAAAGAAAAAACTGCTCCTCCAGATAGAAGTAGACTCTGTAAGTTCACCAGGCCTTCTAGCTCCAGTGGTAATTGAAACTTATCCCCCCCGAGCGCAGATGATGCGTATGCGTGTATCCCCAAGTTTTCAAGCTTCTTCATACTAAATATCTCTTTTTGTATCCCATGGGGGCCATTGCAGGATATATGAAGAGTTCGTAGCCATTCCATTCTCTGTATACTTGCAGGAAGGTTTATGGGCGGATATACTCGTATCTTCAAGGTATGCAGCCTTTTTAAATTCGCTATATCTTCTGGGATGGAGAGAAGACTGCTGTCAATTAAGTGAAGCTCTTGCAGATTCTTCATCTGCAATATTTGTTTGGGGAAATCCATCAAGTCGAAACACTCAATTGAGAGGCTCAGTAATCCCTCTGGATTGCTTATTCTCCTCAGTAATTCTTTTACATCACCCCAAAAGTTCACAAGCCGCAATGTTTCTAAATTTGTGAACTTGCTAATGTTTTCAATAATATTATTCTGGTTGACATGAACATCTGATATTGTTAATTTTTTTATGTTCTCAGCATTTGCTAGCTCATTCTCCGAAAAGCTACGGTAAATAATGATTAACAATTCTTTGTCCTCCTCTGTAGAAGCACTGCTTGTTGTCAACAGCAGGATGATGCTAGTGGACAGTAGGTTCATAAACCTCATTAGGGGCTAGATTAATTTTTTTTTATTTATAATTTCATACTCTCCTATATAATAAGAAAAAAATAATGACATACCTCAATCATATCATATTATTCGAAAGGTGATATGCGATCTTTGTTAACACAGGGTTTCACCTGTCACACAAGAGATTGGTATGTAAGATATTACCCTCTTTCAGTAGGTCTTTTACGTCTTTCTCTGTCATACCTGCAAACGCTTTGTGCCTATCTATCTCAACATTGTCTCATTGTTCGCATGTTGTTTGACACCTCTCAATCAAAATGAATATTGATGCTGGGCTTTGACGTGATCTTAGGTGAGATGATATAGGATTTGCTCTTGCACATGACATAAACAGATTACTATAGCTATTTGAGCATGCTAGTACTTTCAGTCATTAGGTTTGCTATTTCTGCAGAGCAATCGAAGCGATGTGTGAAATGTTGAGGATGAAGTGTGAGCCATGTTGTATGCTGCAGCTATCCAATATCATGCAGCCATGACTGCATGAGGTATCTAATACGTATCACCTAGCCAATCGTGCCGTGATACAAGCAACAAAATAATATAAGGTAATATTTCTCTTTGCTAGAAATAGGTGTCTGGTATATAATTTCATCAGTGACAATATATCAAGATCAGCATTTGGTAAAATATTAGCTTCTACAACAACTCCTGACATCCTAAGACGTGTCAAGCTGCGATCAACATAGAAGGATACTTGACGTCCCTGGGCAATGTAATCCATCTTCGTATCTATTGCTTTCAAAGACTCTGGGAAACTTGCAAAATAAACTCTTCTATATAACATCACTTATAGCATTATACTGTATGTTCTGTCCGCTACATTCTTGTTTGCGCTTACTCGTATCTGCAAAACAAGTTCAGATATTGGCTACATGATATGCTACCATCACTAACTGATCTACAACGTGTAGCTCTGGGCTAGCATTTGTTTATCTAGATAAGCCAACAAGTAGAGGCCAGTGGCCTTGCAAACAACATGTATGGCCCAAATACAACTAGCATACATCACAGTGCTGGTGAGTACATCTATCACTATTGTTTGTTTGTAGGTGTCTTGATCTGATTGTGATTCTAGCACCGTAATTTACACCAAAGATATCAATTCATCTTGGGCCATATTTGGTTTTCATAGACCTTCCAAGTCCAATAACATTGCTATTCTCTCCAACCAACTTCTTGTTTGTGATAGACTAAGATTCCACAGAAGTCTAGCTATTCCCATAGGTACATGTTCGAGGTTTGTGTTGCTCAGATTTAGAGCTTCTAATGTCGTAAAGCAGTCCAAACAATCAAAGTCATTCTATATTGTCTCGTAAATTCAGTGACTTCAGGGATCTGAGGGTTAGTATATTGTCAAGCTTAGACAAACTTAGACAATACAATGCATCCTAAGCCCAAGTGTATAAGAGAGCTTAGCTTCTTAATTTTGGGATACTATACCCTGGTTATTGCTCAATCTCAGCTCTTCCAAGTGATCTAGATTGTAAACCTCGTCCGGCAATTCTCTAAGGTTACATCCAGACAAGTCTAACTTCCTTAGATTTTTATTGACCCAATAGAGTGGGGTAACCCATCTTCCAGGGTACAATTATAGGCAGCTTACACTTCCAGATGCACCAGGATCTTGCGATGCCGAGTCTAAAATTACAACCAACTCTTGTAAGCCTTTCAAGCCATGCAAAATGCTCCTAATCTGCCAGAGTTGACTTTTTGTAAGACAATTAAGGCTATTGCTAACTTGCCCTACAATACTGTAGATATTCAGTATTTTGCATTTTGGATATGCAACTGTCTCAAACAGGGCATACTGAAAATCTCACTATTGTGTCTGTCGATTGTGCAATAGAGGAATTTGATTATCCTGAGATGTTTGGCCTCGAGTACGAGATATACGTTCGAGGTCTATGCCCTCTACTATAAGCACGTCAGAACCTTTCTTGTAAAGAATCTGGTGTACACCTAAATATGGATGGTTTGCTTTTGGTGTCAACTTTGCAAGGTCCTGGGTGTATCTAGCTAGTTTGTCCTGCATACTCTGCTTCTTCATTTTCACAGAACCTCCGTGTGACAATCTACACGCTTTGATATCTATACAGCTGCTGCATATCATCCATATCGCCTGTGGTAGCATAATGTGGTGCATCTCTTTGGTTTCAGCATCTATCTCTGAATGAATTGTTTGACGCATCTAAATGCAAAATGAGCTAGCTATATGAGTTGTAAGATGTCACAGAGAAGTGAAGGGTATGTTGATGTAGATACAAGAGAAGTACGTTGGTATAGTGAAGTGCAAGACTCACTGGTACAGAGATGTGCAAATAGAGTACTGCCATGTAAAATAATAAACTAGTTTGTCAACACATAGGACAGGATGCTCATTGGCATATGAATAGAGCATACACTCACAGCAAAAGAGCTCTGAGTGTATAGTGAAGCCACGCGATGAACGGTGATAGAATACACATGTCTTTACAGCATAACAATCCACGTGTTTGCACTTTGTGGCTCAGAGTTTGGATCCTGATATCAGCACTTCTTCAGAAGGGGTAGACAATGAAGGATGGATGGTCATGAGATGAAGTGCAACAGGGATCTAGCACCATAAGAGAGTAGTTGTGGATCTCGCTATCTATGTGCTTGATGTAGTAATCATCTTCAGCTTGTTGACCTCACAGTTCATGGAAGCCATTCTAAGCAAACACGAGGCATTTCAAAACTAGCATGTTATTTGTAGATGTTCTCATTTTTGGCTCGACAGAGATACAACAGTAATTACACTCCACACAATGCTATGACTGAGGCCATAGTAAACATCATAGAAGAGCTGATGACATGTCTTAGATCTAACAGGCACAGTGCATGTATTGGTGATAGCTTCTTAGTTTATCCATCGATATCCAAGCAATTCTTACATATTCTCTATCTAAACTACATGAGTACACTGCATGCGATTGCTTATTCTCAAAGTCAATGCGTACAGAGCAGGTCTACACGTCTGTGATACTGCAAGAGAATATGTACATGGCTCGTTGAGTATCACTAGTACTTCCCATAGACTATGCTTACAGCAAGAGCTAGCCAGTACATGCGTAAGATCTACAACTAGGATAGATGGTTTATATATGGTATCTCAGTTCTTGTCCTTCATGTATTTCTATATTTCGTCGTGCTGCCTATACAGCTGTGATATGGATTGACTTTATTAACACACTATGTCTCTGTCTATACTTCACAGTAATCCATGGCACATATGATTCTACGATCATCGGATATAGGCCTAGTCACCACAGGTACATACTTATGCTCTGCATCATTTGTACTCCTAGCCATATAGTTACCCTCGTACTGCCTATCATCTACTCCTATAGTCCTTAGTCAGTACATAATAATACAATAGTCAACTACTATGCTCACGCATGCTCACTACATCATTATGCTGGCCTGCTAGTCGAATACATGACATAGCAAATAATCTATACGATCCCACATCGGGGTACATGAGTCTCAGGAATATAGCTCATATCTATCCAAGTGCTCTGTATCATTGTCTGCATGGTTTGTGCCTTGTATACGATCATTATGAATGCTATGCTTGTACACTTCTCCAGTGTACTGATACAGTACAGAAGCTGCAATGTTCTTAGCTTGTTATCTTTAGTCTAGATGCTGTACACAAGCCTATAAGCATCGTATGTGCGATAACTAAATTGTACATCGGTACAAGAGATGCCGTTGCTCTTCTCGGCTGATTCTGATGTCTAAACATGTTCTTGTTTGTTGCCTGATATAGCTCAGCAATAGCAGAACAAAGTAAGATAGGACTGCGTGATCTGATGCTGTGAGAAAGAGACACGGCATACAATGACATACTCCGTAAGGTGTACTGCATCTTCAGAGTTATACCACAGACACCTTATACTGGTAGCTAGACGATACTGCTATACTGTATGTTTACAAGCACATACACTGTCTCAGTCAGCTGATCTATACATAAATATATACACTTTACTCCGCTCTTAGTACAAAGCAGAACAAGTGAACTGAAGAAAAATAAGCGAATAGAACACCTAAGAGCAATACAGTTATACGTGTGTCTGACCACCCACTAAGTCGCCACTACATCGATATAGTGCGTTGTGCCATAACGAGAGATGTGTGCTTGTACGCAAATGTCTATAGAAATGGTAGGTATCACACATCCACTGATGGTTAGAAGAAAATAACCATGGTTAGTCGTTTATTGCTTAATCTGGCTCATTAATCGCTTGCGCCACACCACAACACCAATCGTTGCTATCAAGAGCATCAGAACTATACCCGACAATATTATTTTTGTTGGTGTCCCTGCCGTCGTATCCCTCTCGTCATTCTTTTCGTACAGAGCGTTAACTTCCTTGGATGCATCATCAACTTTTTCGGATGCACTGTCAACATTCTCGTTGATGGCATCAAGTAGCTCGCTGGGAATAGATGCTCCATCTAACAAGAGTCTATCTCCATAGATCTCCCTCAGCTGGTTCAATCCCAGTCGACCATTCTCTCCATCATTTCTCAAATTTTCGCAGCAGATGCTTAGATAGACGTTGTCTGGCAATCTACCATATGATGCAGGAAGTGAAGTGACGGCATAGCCGCCTATCTCCACCAGGCGCAGTTCTTTTCCAGCTGTTATACTTTCAGGTAGACATTCTGCACTAAAAGCTTTGATTGTTAGCTTTCGCAAATTATCAAGCTTGTTTAGATTGCTGATATCCGTAAGATGCAGATTGTAGTTGAGTGTTACTTCTCGCAGTTTAGTCAACACGTGGATATTCTCTGGCAGTGACCTGCTCCCAGTGCTCAATGTAAGAGTTCTGAGGGATCTGGGGCATTTTGTATCTTCCGTAAACGATACAGTTCCTGCGACATGCAGACCCAAGCATTTTAGATTCACCATATTTCCTAGTTCGCGTGGCATCTGGAAGGGACCCCTTGGTGCTAGCCCGCATACCACCAGACTCTCGAGGTTTTGCATCTCAAATATTTCCATTGGTAGTCCGTGTGTGTCATCGATGGAAATCTTGAGCGTTTTGAGATTTTCTAACCTCTGTAAACTATCTGGTAGAGATCTGAGTTTGTTCCCAAGTACATCCAATTCTTCTAAGTCATGCATGGATCCTATGCTTTCCGGAAGAGATTCGAGATTGATGAAGGTCAACGATAATTTCTTCAATTTTGTCAGCCGGCTCAATTCTGATGTAATGTTTACCAGATCAGATCTTATGATTTTTAATGTTTCCAGATTTTCTGGATTTTGTATTCTTTGTATAAGCTCTCCTACATCACCGCTGCCGCCCTCGATAGATAGTGAAACCAGATTTTCAAATTCACTGATTTGGCATAAAATGTCATTGCTCTCCAAATTACAACTCTTTAAGGACAGGGCTGTCACGTCGCGAGCCATCAATGGCTCCTCATAAGGGGGGCACATGCCATTCAATAGCCTTAACTCCCGTGCTGCATGCAAAGACCATAGTGTTACTAGAATAGCTATCCAACTGCTTCTCACTGAACTTATAAATTCCATTGGGGGTTGTAAATTTATACTAAACATCTCCTTTTATTTTAGATAAGGAGATCATCACATTCTCGTCATAAGCTATGCGACCCAATCATCATCACGTGCTTGACCTATCATTTCTACTACTCACATGCAATGTACATCTCTGGATTCTGGCATGTGTAGTAGAGATAATCTGTGTAGCGAGAAATGTGTCATGATTGATCCTCACCGTGTATATTTGTATGTCAGTCAGGAGTATACGTGTCATACTTATGCAAACATAAAGTGATAGGAGTGCAGCTCTTGTGCTTGACACTACTTGATCTTAGTCCTCATCGGCTTCGGTACCAGTATCTTTGTGTTGAGGGTCACTTCACCACTATCTACACCCATATCAGTACAAGACTCTTAGAACTAGGAATGCTAGCGCATAGGGCTGCAACAGAATATCAACACTCTGCCTACTGCAAATAGCCTTCCCTATCTTACCACTGCCAAGAATGTGTATCATTTTGGGCCCAGGATAACGCATACAGGCGGATACATACACCATGGGAGGCTAGTTTGCACTATATGAATGATAGATACTACATCATGGGGTATGCTCCTGCTGTCACTATGTAAGATGCTATATGACGTAATGTATATGATATTCTAAGTGCCATAGAGGCAGAAGACTATGCAGAGGAAATGCTGTTGCTGTACTGCAGCCATCTTATTGATCAGCTTACATTTGTAATAACAATGATGCTGATTGTTATATCTTAGACGAGTCTACCCTATCTGTATAGCTGACACCTCTCTAAGCCTTAGTGTTGTGACAAAAAGGGGCTAGAGATCATCAACATTCCGTCTTGACTAACAACCTATCACATGGCAAGTTGCCTACACTCATATCACCTGTCATCACCTGACACCACCACAGTCTTTTGCGTGACTCATATGCCATGCCCTTCCTCCATGCTACACGCAATTGTCACACTCAGCGATTGTTAGCATTCTGAGCAACAAATTTGACTGTTCTTGCTTTGCTCAGTAACCCCTACTGTTAGCTCATTGACACACCCAAAGATCTATATGATGAAGCGTATTGAGATCAAACCTAATGCTCATTTGTCGTATCACAATACCAGGCTGGCTAATCGTATCGTCTCCATTGTTGTCATGTTGCTTATACTGCATACATATCATTGGCTATCGTCTGCAGTTCTCGCTATACCCAAGCAAGTCTTTGAATACCATGAGATAGGAGAAGGAGAAACTTATGACCCATCAGTTCCATGATGTCACATTGCACTCACAGAGTCTAGTTTACAACATTATATTGGCATTGCATCAGCTGCTTCTCGTCTGCTATGCATCTCATATCACATGTTTCATCTCTACATTGCTTCCTATTCTATGACATCGTTTCTGAGGATGACAAGCAATCTATCATGCAAAACGCTTACAAGCCCCACAAACTGCAATTCTCTGCCCCTTTAACCCCTATAGCTCAGCTATCTTTTACATCATATCAACAGGGAATGGCTATGCTCGCACAACTACTTCTGAGATATATAAACACAGCCATACGCGCTATATGCTTATTTGATGCTATACTGCTGAGCTATGATACCCATACAGCATACTGTCATTCAGTACTACTACTCTGACTTGTAATAGATGTAGCAGGCAGGATGATAAGGAACAGCAAGAAATGTCTAAGATAATATCGAGAATGCAGGGAACTAAATGAAGGATACAACAAACATTAGTGATCTTGCAGCGGTATACAAGGCCATGTGGTGCAGTCATACATATTTTCTACTGACTCTGAAGGCCCTGCTAGATATAAGTTGCAAGGAAGTGTTAAATAATACTTGCGTTATTAGATAACCCAGTGACCCCAATTCTATTCTAGTTAGTAATATCATAGTCTACAGCTACACGTTAAATATACAAAAGCGAACTTTATTGTCAGTGTTACCCTAGCCTATCTACCACCACACACTAATCGTCACAGCCACCACACACAAAACGATGCCGATCAAGAAAGACGACACCCTTTTCCAGGTTTTAGATACCTCAATATCTTCAGTGTCACAGACTTCGACAGGTCTCACATGCTTTGAGGGATCAACAACTCTGAGCCTATCCCCATATAATTCCCTTAGTTCACCATCCCCCAGACTGCCATCTCCTTTATCAAAATCCAAGTCTGAGAAGCATCCACGTACTTCTAGACAAACCGTGTTTGGCAGCCCGCCATAAGATGCAGGCAAACGAATAAGATTTTCACCTTCTACAGTTACCTGTTGCAGACTATTTGGTAGCCTCGGAAGCTCAGGTATTCTGTAGTACGAACGTATTTCAAGTATTTTCAAATTTACTAGCTTTTCCAATCCCGATAGATTGGTAAGATTTCTATTTGCGTCAAGTCTCAAAACCTCAAGATTTTTGAACATATGAATGTTATCTGGAAGCTTCTTGTTGGTGGTATATCTCAGGCAAAGCTTCTGCAGGTTTCTAGGTACTACCCTTGGGAACGAAGACTTGAAGAGGCCATCTGTGGTCAGTGTCTTTAGCCCCTTCAGATTTTTCAACTCTTTCGATAAATATATATTTCCCCGTCAGTACACTCCATATACTACTAGATTCTCAAGCTTTTTCATACCATATACCTGGCTAGGCAGCTTGAGAGGACTGTAATACGTGTTACCAAAACATAGTGAACCCATCCGAGTAGCATTCTCCTCATTATAAAATATAGAAAGTCTGTTACAAGATATATCAAGCGTACGTAACCCTTCCATATTCTGTATATTTGAAGGCAAAAGTGAGTAATATGTCCTTATCTCAAGCGTATATGGAGCTTCTTCAAACCCACTATCTCTTTTGGAATACTAAAGGGCTTGTAGTTGTTGAAATGTAATCTCTCCAAATTTTTCATCTCAAGCATCTTCTTGGGGAAAGAATTCATATTAGAATTTATAATCGTAAGTGCCTGCATTTTTTCCGGGTTGCTAACTCTTCCTATAAGTTCTCGAATATCACAATAAACTCGATCAATTTTCAGCGTTTTTAGCTCTGCAAACTTGTAGATGTTATCAAAAATGCTGTTTTGATCCCTTTCACAGGCATTGTTTTGATTCCATAAAGCATTAAATATTATATATGGAGTGCTTAGATTAGTGTAAGCCCTATGTATTGTCAAGTCTGTCGTCTCGTGGGCGTGCTTGAGTTCGTCATCCGAAAATGAGTCTCGAGCAACCACTTCCAACTTAGTTCTTGCCTTCCTCGAAGCACCACTTATGGTTGGTAGAAGGATAACGTTGAAACATAATAGAGCTATGAACCTCATTGGGATCGATCATTTTTCTCTATTTATATCTCTAGGCGTTGATAAAAAGAACAAGATTGATATCTGATCAATCAAGGTCACATTTTTCGACAATGTATATGATTCAGTGATTGAGTTGACTAAGATATCTTGCAAGGGTGTAGCTGTGGATATGACAAATAAAATAAATCACGTATACATCCACACGCCCTGTTTGCATGTGTTCTGCTAGACATCTAGGTACTATCTCATTTCCTATATGCTGTCTCTCAATCACAACAGAACTTGATTCTGGGCCTTGATATAGATGTGAGTTTGGCAAAGCCGAGAAAAAATTTCTTCTTGTGTGGGACATAAACATACTAATATAACTGTGTAAGTATACTAGTGTCTTCTACTTCAGTGGCCGATGTTTCTGCAAAGTGATCGAAATAACTTGCAAAACGCCAAATATGAAGCGCAGTAAAAGTCATGTTACAATACGGTTATCTAATAACCTGTGATCATCTTTGCATGAGGCTTATAGGGTATTTAACCTAGCCAATTAGGCTATGGTACAGCTAATGAAATAATGTGACATCTCTCTTTGCTAGAAAATGATGTCTGATATGTATTTTATTACTGATCATACAGGATCAGTGTGTGGTAAATAGCTCGGAGGACGCAAATCTTAACATCCTAAGAGAATAAGACCCAAGTTGTAACCGGATGAAGAAGATGCTCTTTAGCTGCACAGATACCGTACACATCCTTATCAATACTAATGCCCAGTTGGTCTCTTCGCTCTATCCCACTCTTGTTTACATCCAGTAGATCTATACTGCTGCAGGCTTAGCTAGATGTGTTCTTAAGAGACACAGCGCATTAGTTGATTGTCATAAACACATATGTGGTGTGTCTATGTTGCATTTCATCAGTAGTTCTACTCATGTGTCGTCAAAATAACAATTGTTTTGCGATGACCCCAGTCATAATTTGTTTCTATCAGTGCCCTGTTTTTCCAAGGGAATATATAATGCCTGATCATGAGAGCACGAATAAGATCTAGCTTAGTATTGGCGACAAATGTTGAGAAGCCATTCGGGGTAGTCATAAGCAGGACTCTATAAAGGACATCGAAAAGGTCATACGATGAAAACGAGGTATGTAGAATATAGTGTCTCGAATTAGCAAGCTTACCGCCAAAAGTGACATCTTGAATCCAATCTGCACTGCTACTATACTGTCAAACAGTCACTAACCAAGCACTGCCCTCTGGTGCCTACATAAGATTGGTTTACTGTTATGGATAATATGTGACAAGCAACCAGATATTCTTTGAGACCGCATAGTAATGCCATAGATTCCATTCACAACCTCAGATGTCCTTATACTCACTAAGCCATAATGTGCTGTGTCCAACATTGAGCTTATATACCGTTGTAAGTACTTGCAATCAATTGTTATGATGGCCAACCTCCTATACTAGAGGAGATGTAGTAACCCTTTGTTACACAAAATAGATGCTATGCCCTCAGTGTTAGTCATCAGACCTTGCAACAATTGTCACCACATGACCTTCAAGTCAGCTGCTTTCTCAATCTTTGCAATGTTCTATCTCGGCCCATCATCCATCTCACCCCTCCCTAGCCAGATGTTTCTTTCTGTGCTAGAATACAAAGATATGGTCACTGTGAGTATGGTAGATGTCAACAGATGCCTCATGGACACAGATCTGTATTGTTGTATACTAATGAACAATAGACTGATGTCTATCTTCTGTGATATCCCACTAGTCATTCTGCATATTGCTGGAGAGATATCAGCTCACAAGAGGTTATAGATTGCTACAAAGTCAATCCCTATGAGATAGTCACAGAGGGTATCACATCTATATACAATGTAATAAACTATATATGACAATACTTTATTCACTTATCTCTTTCTATCTGAGCTCTACCTCGAATACATCACTGTCTGCTGACACTTTTGTACTCTCGATGCTTTCTTGATCTGCATTGCGTATCAGTATCCCTTTACGTACAAGCAGTTCCTCAATACCAGCACGTGTCAGCTTCACTGGTGCTTGTAGCTCTTCTAGTCTTCTATCACCTCCAAAATCTGCCACCTTCGTCCGTTCATCATCATCCAACTTGTCCCTTAGCACTCTACATGCTTTGTTGAGCATCACATTGTTCTTCTCTCTCGTCAATAGTCAACAAGTAGGTCTATGAAGTAGCCCGGGGTAAACTTATGATAGAAGTTCCATAAGCATTCTGCTCTGCTTCTATTATATATGCTACGGTTAATATAGATAATAACCAAGCAATTTTAGTTAATTTAGATAATTTCATTGCATACAAGCATAGAGAGACACATAGAATGATACCATGGGTATACGCACCTGTAATGTGCATTCAAGCATCTATAGCATCGGAGTTGGCGTAGATCTGTAAAGTAGAACGTTTAGACAACAAATATTGGTGATGAATAATTTTTATGCTGTGTAGAGAAGAGGATAAATATAGAAACGTTTTCAATGACCCTCAGAAGCAATGCACATCAGTGAAGTATTTCTACCATACCTTCGTTCACGTAAGTGGTTTACAAAGATTGTATAGTTTGCAAACGTTGATCTCTTTCGTATGTTGTGTAAAGTGATCTACTCAACTATACCTAGACATCCTCAGGCCTGTATGATGAAAGATAAACCAGAGGGCAATAGAAATGCCAACCTCCTAGGTTCGCCCCCGAGATTCTCAGGCCAGGAAGCTGAAGCTCACAGAATGATTCTACGGTCTTACTGTAGAAGAGAGTCTAAGAGCTGAAACCGGATCAATTGTGGAGAATTAACTCATGAGCCAGATTCTTATGGATTTCTGCAATCACATACAGAATAAATGTGTATCACGCTTGGGATAACTCTGTGCACTAGCGAGAAGATGATGGTAGGAGGCTAAGACTGATGCTCTTGTCCCCACGGATGAAAAGCTAACAGATGCTCTTGTAAGAAGAAGGCTCTATTGTGTGCTCAAAATGTCATGATAGCAAGCGCTGCTCTAATAAACAATGACTTTTCTTTAATCGCTTTAGCCTATGCTTTGTGTAATCACAAACCCTACAATACAAATCTCGGCCACTAAAGGATAACACTATTTTTGTAGCAATACATTAACAGTCTTTTATTTCAATTAATGAGCACAAAAGTATGTTATATATTCTAACATACATGGATTTGTGAGCTTATTGTGCTGAGTTACCCTTCATGTATGATGTTGCGTGTGTTTTTCTCTGTTATCATGCATATTATCTAGATTAACCAAAATCGTCCGGTTATTATCCATATTAACCACAACATATATGTAACCCATCTACAGATGGTCAAAAGAAGGCAATGGAAACTAGTCGTTTATTGTTTACCCAAGCTCGCTAATCGTTTGCGCCACACTAACAAGCCAATCGCTACCACCAAAAGTACCAAAACTATGCTCAACACCACCATTCTTGCTGGTGTTCCCGCTACATTATCCTCTCTTTCAACCTCCTTGTTTTTCGGATGCACTGTCAACATTCTCGTTGATGGCATCAAGTAGCTCGCTGGGAATAGATGCTCCATCTAACAAGAGTCTATCTCCATAGATCTCCCTCAGCTGGTTCAATCCCAGTCGACCATTCTCTCCATCATTTCTCAAATTTTCGCAGCAGATGCCTAGATAGACATTGTCTGGCAATCTACCATATGATGCAGGAAGTGAGGTGACGGCATAGCCGCCTATCACCACCAGACGCAGTTCTTTTCCAGCTGTTATACTTTCAGGTAAACAGTTCTCATTAAAAGCGTTAATTGTTAGCTTTCGCAAATGATCAAGCTTGTTTAGATTGCTGATGTCCATTTGATTCAGATTGTAGTTGATTGTTATTTCTCGTAGTCTACTCAGCACGTGGATATTCTCTGGCAGCGACCTGCCTCCGATATCTAATGTAAGAGTCTTGAGAGATCTGGGGCATTTTGTATCTTCCGTAAACGATACAGTTCCTATAACCCCCAGACCTAAGCATTTTAGATTCACCATATTCCCTAGTTCGCGTGGCATCTGGAAGGGACCCCCCGGTACTGACCCGTATACCACCAGACTCTCGAGGTTTTGCATATCAAATATTTCCTTTGGTAATCCGTGTGTGTCATCGATGGAGATCGCAAGCTTTTTCAGCTTTTCTAACCTCTGTAAACTAGCTGTTAAAGATCTGATTTTGTTTCCAAACACATCCAATTCTTCTAAATCAGCCATGGATCCTATGCTTTCTGGGAGAGATTCGAGGTTAGTGAAAGTCAACCATAATTTCTTCAATTTTGTCAGTCGGTGCAATTCCGATGTAACGTTCTCCAGTCGATACGATTCCGATGTAGCATTCTCCAGATCGAGTCCATCGATGCTCAATATTTCCAGCTTTTCTGGACTTTGTATTCTCCGTATGAGCTCTCCTACATCACCACTGCCGTCATCGATAGATAGTGAAGCCAGATTTTCAAATTCACTGATTTGGCATAAAACGTCATTGCTCTCCAAACGACAATTTACTATGAACAGGGCTGTCACGTCGCGAGCCATCAATGGCTCCCCAGAAAGGGGACGTATGCCACTTGTTATCGTTAACTCCCGTGCTGCATGCAAAGACCATAGTGTTACTAGAATAGCTATCCAACTGCTTGTCATTGAACTTATAAATTTCATTAGGGGTTGCAAATTTATACTAAATTTATCCTTTTATTTTAGATAAGGAGATTATCACATTCGCGTCATAAGCTATGCGGCCCAATCATCATCACGTGCTTGACCTATCATTTCTACTACTCACAAATAATGCATATCTCTAGGTTCTAGCATCTGTAGTAGGGATAATCTGTGTAGCGAGAAATGCATTATGATCGATCTTCACCATGTAGACTTGTGTGTCAGTCAGGAGTATATGTGTCATACTTATTCTGACAAAAAATGATAAGATAGCAGCTCTTGCGCTTGACACTACTTAGTCTTACTCCTCATCGGCTTCGGTACCAGTATCTTTGTGTTGAGGGTCACTTCACCACTATCTACACCCATATTAGTACAAGACTCTTAGAACTAGGAATGCTAGCGCATAGGGCTGCAACAGAATATCAACACAGCGTCTACTGCAAACAGCCTTCCCTATCTTACCACTGCCAAGAACGTGTATCATTTTACACATAGGATAACACACACTCAAGCAGATGTGTACAGAATGTGAGGTTAGTTTGCACTATAGAAATAGAAGATACTGCATCCTGTGGTATGCTTCTGCTGTTATTGTGTAAGATGCTATATGATGGAATATATATGTTAGTCTAAGTGCCATAGAGGCAGAAGACTATGCAGAGGAAATGCTGTTGCTGTATTGCAGCCATCTTATTGATCAGCTTACATTTGTACTAACAATGATGCTGATTGTTATATCTTAGACGAGTCTACCCTATCTGTATAGTTGACACTCCTCTAAGCCTTAGTGTTGTGACAAAAAGGGGCTAGAGATCATTAGCATTCCGTCTTGACTAACAACCTATCATATGGCAAGTTGCCTACACTCAGGCTCTTGTACATCACCTGACGCCAGCAAAGTCTTCTGTATGACTCACATGCAATGGCTCACATTTACGTTATACACAGTTTGCTACACTCAGAGATTGTTAGCATTCTGAGCAACTAATTTGGCTGTTCTTGTTTTGCTCATTAACCCCTTAGCTCATTGACAGAACTGAAGATCTATATAAAGGAGAGTATAGAGATCAAGCTTAGAACATGAGACAGTATACAAGGCACACTAGAAGCATAAGATGAGCATAAAAATGTAGTTTTAGACCCTAAGACATCAAGCAGTCTGATGTTTCTCAGAGGTGAGAATATTGTCTGTATCTCTCGGTAAGCTAGCAGCTGCTCAGCCAAGACTGAGCTGAAAATAAATGCAGAGTCATGTAAATGCTTATTTGTAGTACCTCTGTACCAGGCTGGATAGATCAAGGCATTCCAAGTTCACCAGCAGCCTTATGTCAGAAGATAATGTCGTTATAGACTGTCTATACACAAACAACACATCGATGTGTCATCGAACACAGACTGTGGTATGTCTCCATCCTCTAAGGCTTTTACTTTACACACGTTATCTTTACTGCATATGACAATTCTACATGGTCTAACATTATTCACTTCTAGGGTACGATTTCTATTGCTTGTATGTGGTTCCTCCTTTTCCGCATATGGTACTCAGTTTCTATGATGATATGCCCAGTCTGTACCACTAGTATATCTGACAGATTATCAGCCGCTAGAAGTCTTATCTAATGTCAAGAATGTAGGTGTTTACTAGTCCCTTACTGCTTACTAGATTTGTATATTTTTACCTGATCACAATGACAGCATGTGGTTGTTTAGGATGAAAATGATGCCTTACTCTGTACTCGTTTGCAGTCGGATAGATATACTACGATACTGACACTCAACACGGCAATGAGTCTGTGGTTCATCATCTAGTCATTACAGAAGGGAGTGAGTATCACCAGCTTGCTCGAAAAGTAAGAGTATGTATATAAGCCGAAATTACCGAATAAAACTGTGAGTCAGAGCAAAGTTTATCTAATAAATATATTTGATTGATTGAGTCGAAAGCCACATAATTTGACACAGACAGTTCAATGATCCATCTAGACATTCAGATTATACACACAGCAGTATAATGCATACAGCTGAATGAATGCTGGTTATCCTCGTTGCCATTGCTTACTATGCCAAGGGTGAAAGTAGTAGTGAAGAAGCTACTATGAACGACAGTCATTAAACTCCAAACTGTTTTATTTATCCAATATTTACCACCAGTACTACGTCCTCTTCCACTTCTTTTCGCTTCAGTATATTTAGTCTAACCAATAACTCCTCGACACCATCATATGTAAGCCCATTTGGTCCAAAACGCAGCTCTAGTTCTAGATCACCACCAAAGTCAAAGATCCTTGTTCTCTCTTCATCGTGTTCCTCACAATCAATATTCATCTTGTCGGCAAGTATCTCAATAGCTTGGTTGAGAAGATCGTTGTTGTTCTCTCTGGTCAATAGAGGAAGCAACCTGTTGATGAAGTACTCTGGTGTAAACTTGTCATAGAATGCCTTCATGCAGTTACCGTAAGTCTCTTGATAAATGTCTAGCTCTTGCACCGGATAAAAAGGTCTTTGGGGACTCGTAAACCCTAGCAAGCCCTGCATTCTGTATTTCCAATGACCAGCTAGAATCACACTCTCGTTTCCAGGCCATTTCATTCTATCAAATGCAGTATCCTTGGCTGCAATGAGTTCCTTGGTGATAAACTCCTCTATGCTTCCGATAGCTTCATTTCTGTCATATAGGGCATTGTACGCTATCTCTAGGGCCCCTCTCTGTCCGTCTACACAGTGACTCAGCCCTTCGGCTAGACTCGTCAGCTGTGCATTCCCAGCGTCTGCTATGCCTGGCTCATTTGCTTGTACTTTCTCCACCATCTTCCTAATCACAGCCTCAAGGCAGTTTTTGATGTACTCAACTCTCGAAGGATTAGTGATAGGCTGGAATTCCCTGCCTGACCTTGGGCTATCATAGACATGCCGTATGTATCTCTCTATATCCACTATTCTTTCCTGGTAGATATCGGCAGCATAGGTTGGCCTTGGTGCATATCTCGCTAGATGATCTCTCCAGAGCTGTATGAGCTGGTCTAGTGTTAGCTCATGCCTTGGTATCTCCTCAGACTTTTTTGTAGCTATGGCTTCTAGGTTCCAGGATAGTGGTTCGGTAGAGAGATCTCTGACTACCTGCATGATGGTGAGAGGCACAAAAGCCTGAACCTGCTGCCACATACTACACACAACTTTGTCGCCAAGTATGTCAATAAGCTCCCTCAGCCCTATATTACTGCCACTGCTCTCTTGTGGTATGGGATTACTGTCTTCGATCCAATCATCAGCAGTTATGTCCAGCTTCTTGAGATTCCTCAAATCCAGGATAGTGTATGATATATTACTGACCCTGTTCCTGGCAATGTTAAGCTCTTCAAGCTTTGTCATCGTTCCTAGCAACTCTGGCAGATTTATAATCTGATTGTTGCTTAGACCGAGCTTCTTCAGATTGTGCAGTGTCACTATGCCCGGAGGAAAATCACTGAGACGGTTCTTAGACAAATCAAGCTCTACAAGCACACTGAGTGGTTCAAGGCTTGTAAGTACCTCAGTAAATCGGTTTCTACTTGCAAGAAGAACTTTTAGCTTGCTGCACTGAAGGATTGCTGGCTGTAACGCAATAACTCCGCTCTCAGAAATGTCTAAGGCCTCCAAGTCTGTCAACTGGGATATCTCTGGTGGTATATTCCGCATGATATTATTACGTATATATAGCCTCTTGAGATTTCTCAGCCTTGTTATAACATCAGGAAATCCACTGAACCGGTTGCTTGAGACGTTTAGCTCCTCAAGCTGTTGGCATTTTGCTAGTTCATCTGGCAAAGATAGCAGCTCATTGTTCGATAGATCAAGCTTTCTTAGATGTACAAGCCTCTCTATTATAGGTGATAGAGCCTGTAGCCTCTTTCCTGTCACCACTAGCTCAGTTATATCAGCATTATCAAACACTGATTCTGGTACTTGACCATTCACTAAACTTTGCACCTCGTGCACAACCGCTACAACTGTCATGGCATATGCTAGTATCGCTGCTCTCATCTTGATGGGTCTTTTTTTATTTATTTTTTTATCCTCAATTTGCTGATTATATTCCGTATTAAGCGATAAGATCAGTTTAGGCTAATCATGGTCATCTGATTGGATTCTGTACAGATGACAACGGCACATCTCCTATCTGTTTAGTGACCAATACATATATTATCAGCTTTACTCCTATTTTTTGTTGATCAGTAAGTATAGTATCACCTCTACTCCTATTTTTTGTTGACCAACAGAAACTGCCCACAGAAACCAATCACCAGTAGAGCTCATCAAACTACGATTCTCATTATTGGATGGTTTCCACCGCTTAAATGCCAAGGTATATATTGATGAGATAACATAGCTTATAGAACTACCAGTTTAATTTACCGTACATCGCCTATAACTGACCCCTCTGTATTGAGAACAAATAGGAAAAATGCGATATGCCTCCTACACCTGAACGATGCAGATTATGCATCAGCTGTACATAGCATACTATGGAGTACATGGTTGATATGTGTCATTCTTCTGTCAATCCAACAGTCTGGATCTGTAGTTAGAGAGTAGAGTCTGAGTACAGACGAAAGATCACCACAGTAAGTTTGTGCAAAAAAGTAGGGCCAATCGGTGTTGCGGAAACACTAGTGGTCATCATATCATCACCAAACTATCAAGCTTACTTTCTATGCCATATATCAGTTGCTTGCCAAGCCCCAGCCATCAAGACTGTCTCAGTACATCAGCACTTAGTTACTTCATGTATAGCTGACCTTGCCTCTTCCTGTTCCAGTTGACTTCACCTACTAAAAGATACAGCAGGATATCGTAAATATTATATAGTGCCACAAAAAGAGCTCTACCACCGATGTTACAGAAGAATTACATAGTTGCAAATGTGGCCAATGCAGACATAAATGCCAGTATCAGACCTACTATCTTCTTCAGTGTCGGAGTTGCTACATCCCTTTTCTTATTCGCTCTTCTTTTTAGCTGCTGCTCACCAGTTATGCGTATGAGTACAGAAACATAGAAAGCCAGGGCTTTCTCTTTCTTTATTTCCCGCAGGATGGTCTCTATGGCAGAGCTGCATGAGCATTGGCCTTTTATCTCTGTCATAGCACTATACATTGAAGTCCACTGATGATGGACCTTGTGAGTGGCTAATGATACTATGGCGTCTATAGTGTATTTTTGATGCATCCAATTCTGATATAGTACAAAAGTGATTATGTCTACAAGTTTCTAGTGCCACTGTATCTGGTGCCGAGAGATTATGTCAATATGTTCTCTTCACTACGTCAATAAGATCTCTTCTGTCAGAAATATGTTTATTGTCTCCTTGCATCCCCCTCTCAGGGCGCACCTATTTATATCAAGGTCTAATAGCTTACTTGTAAACCCGGATCTTTTATTAAACTGATCTCTTTCTTGCGGAATCTAGACGCTCGGGGTTAGCCACTCTAGGCACAACATCTTCGATACGTCAATACACTACACCAAAATATTCCATCCAGTACTTCAGGATGTTACATCCATTCCACCACTTGATATATAAAAGAGCTAAAGTAGATTTATTGTTGAGAGGAAGGTTGCTTGTATGTATGATATGACGAGTATCAGCACTAACATAGCCAAAGTGGGGTCGATTTCTATTGCAGTATGCACTGATTGGATTGCAAATTACTCGGGAAATCTGCATCGCTTTTAGTATCTGGGGCTGCATCTTCATCAACATCTGCATCTTCATCAATATCTTGCTCTTGCTTACCGTCATATATAACCCTTTTGCCAAATATCGCATTCAGCTGTTTTCGCCCTAGTCTACTCCCAGCGCCATCCTCATAAATAGGCGTGCCTGTCAGATTCAGGCATCTCAAGCCTTTTAGCTCCGCATAGGATCCAGGCAAGAGCTTAACATTGGTATGCATAATCCTCAGTCTTTTTAGCTTCTTGAGACGTGCAATGCTTTCTGGCAAGGTTGCAATACGACAAAAGCTTATTGTAAGCTCTTTTAAGTTTTTTAGCCGTCCAATATTGTCTGATATTTTTTTTAGAAAGGTGTTTTTTTCAAGGGTCAGCTTACGTATCTTATTCAGCGCTTCTATGTTTTCTGGAAGGTCCTCATTAGTAAAGAACTTGATCACCACATCCTCCAATGACTCTGGGGATTCTGAGACTCCTGCGAATGAGATCTTTCCGGAAATCTCGAGCGCCAATCTCTTCAACTTTTTCAGATTTGCAATCTCAGCAGGTACATTGAATTCTTTTATGACTTTGTTTCTGTAAAGTTCCAAATTCTCAAGATTCTCTTTGTTCAACAGCTCATCAGGGAATCCATCAACGTTGTTTAGGTTTATGGCAAGTACTCTCAGCTTGCTCATCCCCCGTATTGCTTCTAGGGATACTAAAGGTATTAGCCCCCTATCTCGTAGTTCCTCTAGGTTTCTTAGTGATTCAATACCCCTAGGCAGTGACAATTGACTTGTATGTTCTATGGATAGACTTTTCAACTTCGAGAGCTGGTATATCTCAGCAGGGAAGTCTCTGAATTCGCAGAAACTGAGCTCTAATGTCTCCAGATTCGTTAGACTACCTATGATGTTTACGAGTCCTAGTACATTATCGTTCGCTGTTAATCATCAGCATCAGACTCATGCACACTAGCAGTTTTGGCAATCCATGATTTGATATGCTTCTGCTCCTCAACTGCATCACATTGAGCTATGATACGCTCGGCACAGCCTAAGCAACATTGGGAGCACGGTATACCTTACCTTCTGTTATGACCCCTAGCCTGTTTCTTTTCTTCGTTCAATAGCAAGTTTGTATACGTAGAGGATTACTGATGTACTCTCACCTTGTGGAGATACTTTCCTGTAGCTGTGGTGTTAGCCTTAAGCAAATTACACGTACCGCCTTCGGTATTGAATACAATAGGTCTACACGTCTCTTCTACTACAGAAGAACACGTACATGGCTGATCAGGCACTACTACTTCACATAGACTATGCTCACTGCAAGAGCTAGCCAGTAGATGCGTAAAACCTACAACTATGATGGATAGTTTATACACGAAGCTAGATTCTGGATTTCTATATACTTCTTTATTTCTTCATGCTGCCTATATATCTGTGATGTTGATTGACTTCATTAACACACTATGCTTTCGTGTGTATGTCACTGTCATCCATGGCACGTGTAATTCTACGATCGTCAGCTATAGGTCTAGTCACCACAGACACATACTTATATCCTGTATCATTTATATTTCTGACTCATATAATGGTTACTTACCATCATACTGCCCATCATCTACTTCTATAGTCAGTACATAATGCCACTCTGCTATATTTATGCATGCCTACTTATGCTCACGCGTGCTCACTACGTCATTATGTTAACTTGCCAGTTGAACACATAGCGTAGGCAATAATCTATACGATCTCACATCGGGGTACACGAGTCTCTGGAGTATAGCTTGTCTCAACCTGGGCACTCAGTGATAGCTCTATAGACAACAATATTTGTAATCTGCTGTTGGTTTATTAGCTCATGTCAATTTAAGGAGGCATTCATATTGGCATGTTACTGGCAACACTTATTGTATATAGCTCATGTTCAATAAACCAATAAAATTTATTAGCATAAACCTCTAGCTGTCTCACAGCTTAACCCTACGCATAGCGTGTATCAACTTCGGAGATAGTACATGTTTTGAAGAAACTTTGCAGTATCCTATGACACGAGGTATGCTGACAGATATGCAGCTGCATCAAGATATTACACTCATCATCCTACGCTGCATACAATTTAGTGGGTCAATGAAGAAAGAAGTGTTGCATGGCTAAGCATTGGAATAGATATGAGCATTGGACCCCAAGTAGAGCTATGTGAGTATGTTTAACCAATCAAACCTGAGTTATACACAACTAATAGTATTACCACTCATCATTAATTGGTGTGTAAACAAAGTTAGAGCAAAGCGCAAAGTTGCATCTTTTGCTAAATTGTCCCTCTTAATGTCTTATTAATTTATGCCGAAATAATCATAGTTGAAAAAGGCACCCATGAAACAGTCCATTTCGCCAAAGGAGGCAATATTTGCACTGGCAAAACTAGTATTTGGGTCGTCACTCTCATTTTTTCCAGCCATATACAAGGAGTACGGAATAGTACTGGCTTCGCTCACGATCATCATTATCGGTGGTATATGTAGCGGCTTTGCCTTGTATTTAATTATGAAATGTTCTGAGAAGCTGCTGGTGAGGAGTTACGAAAATATGGGAAGAAAAGTATTTGGAGCAATGACAGAGAAGATTATCGAAACAAGCGTGTTTGCAGTTGGAGCCATGTCATTGATCCTCTATATACGCACATCATCGGAGATTCTAGAGGAAGCAGTTTGTGTGTCTTCCATTCAGGCCAAAATCATTGTAAGCATATCATGTGCTATTTTCTCCTGTGTATTTACCAAAGTGGAGAAGCTAAGCTTTATAAACGTCTTTGGCCTTAAAGCAGCTCTTGGCCTAGCACTCATCGCAGCATACGAGTGCACAGTGCAAAAAAGTGCAGTACCAATTGTTCCTTATAACTACTCCAAGACTTTATACGAAAAAACCGGTCTGATATCTTTGTGCTTCTGCTCACACTTCTACATCATTCCTATTCTTGAACCGCTTAAAGACAGGCAAAACATTGGCAAAGTCATTTCTGTGTCAACAATTCTGGCTCTGTCATTCTACCTTGTGATAGGTACCTTTGGATACTTGTCCTTTCCTGATACAGAAAGCAATTGGATGAACAACAAATTCTCGAACAAGTATTTGGGATTTATCGTCAGAATTTGCTTAATACTTGTCGATATCCTTTCTTACCCACTCTGTATCCTTCCAGTTAGAGATACAATCCACTCCTTGGTCTCTAAGATTATACCTTTGCGGAAGAGCAGAGTAGTAGAAAACATCGAAATAGTCTGTATAACGGTGATATCTTTTTGCGTTGCTAATTTTATTAGGGATTTGTTTGTTTAGGTGCTTGGTTCAGTTGTTTTGGTCCGCTAATCATGCTTATCTATCCTAGCCTTTTCTTCTTCGTAATTTTCAGAAGAAGTGCAGTAAACCCAGCTATGTGGATTCTTGCGGCGCTTAACCTCATTATAGGCTTGTTCTTGCTCTACAAATCCATAATGTCGATGTATGAGTGGGCTATCTCTCCATGAGGTGTCATAATTAGTGCGCGTGGAGCGTAGGGTTAAGCTGTGCATCAGCATGAAGTTTTTTTAATCAATAAATTTATCAAGGAAGAAGATCTCTACAAAAGGGTTTCTACGCTGCTATTAATGATTTAAATGATAGCATTACTACAGAGCGTATGTTGCACCCAATATAAAATATCTTGATAGTTTCTAGACCTCAAGCAGCAAATGGCTGGTGACCCAGCATATCATCTGTTAGATATGCAATAAAATTAGTACATTTATTGATTTTCTAAGTTCAACTTCGCCACCATCTTTTCTTACTTGAACAATGGACAATAGAATACTATATTTTAACTAATAATTAGCCACTAAATGGAATGCGCTATCATTTAGATATCTAATAAATCGCAGTAAGTGTTCACTGCTCTGCTCAAGGACGTCATGCTGTTAATCCGCAAACTTATGTTGCTCATTGCAAATTCATATTGCTCTTTACTCAAGGATGTCATGCCGTTGTTTTACTAATTCACATTTTTTGTTGATAAACAGAGCTGTGTCGTCTTCCAGACGGTCAATAGAGCCATAATATGCAGTTATTTCATATCAGTAGTTGGTTTCATTCTTATACATACAAACTGTTTGTTGAAGCTGTAGTCTTAAATGTATCAGTAACTAATAGATACATTATAAATAATATACGTAGACCAACGTGGAGATAGGCATCCAAACAAATATAGAATAGCTAATGACGCATCAAATATCATCGCTATTTAAATTACTATAGATTCTCAGCCTAGTCATATCACGTAGTCCTCTAATTACTTATATCACCCTTAGTCCTCTGATTTTTAAATTAAAATACGGATGCGCATTCCCTTGCAAGTTTTCTGTTTCCTTACATGTCACTCATATAGCCAATCAGCTATCGTTTCACTTTACTAGTACGAGAGTAACCAATCATCCTTCCATAGTACGATATCGCTGCTACCCCAGTGTATTGGCATATATCCTGCATAAAACATCACTTGATACGACATAGTTTCATGACCAGCATAAAAAGATGGCACCAATATTCGCATGATTATATTATGTTTTCTAACTGCGTGTTTTACACGTGACGCTCTTGCGAACCTAGTAGAGAAGGATGTAAGGATATTTCTCTCTGGATACCCCCACATATATGTAGGTATCGATGAGGATAAGGATACAGTAATAGCACAGAGCAAATACATGGTTCCACCGGACATGAACCTCAATATGTCCATAAAGCTCATCCCCAGTGTCGAGCAATATCTGCTAGAGGTTGGAGGCAAAAGCACGTGCAAGGATGTTGACGATGTTAAGACCTGTGAGAATGGACAGGCCTGGGACTTCAGGCCAACTGATTTTGGGTATACTATCTCTTCTGGGAATAAATGCATGACGAAAACCGATACCGATGCATTGAAGCTCAAGCCTTGCACTAATACTGATGATCAGAAATTTGCGGTGAAGCTGGCTAAATTAGATGACAACTGTGGCGATCTTAAAGAGGCTTTGAAGCCCCCTGAGGATGCTAAACACAAAGAAACCAACATCAACGTGTATACAGGGCATCCCAAGCACAAGAAGCACCATAGGCATCATAAGCATAAAAAGCACCATCACCACAAGCACGATCCTGTGTCGAGCTCCGAGGACAGTTTGTTTGATAGCCATGATCATCTGGTTAGTTTAGAGAAAGGAAATCCTCGGACCCTTCACGAATCTCTAATGCATAACTCTCATGTGCGATGATTCATATCTAGGGATAGTGTGGAATAATCAGATAGTACGTCGGGTTTTTATATCAATTAGATTGTATGGCTGTGCTATAAAAATAAACGTTGCTTGGCAAATTAAGTCTTCGACGAATAAAATCAATATTGAGCTTCTTCTGTTGTCATTCTCGTGTGGCTGTGTACACTTTTGTGTAGCTGTGTACATTCCCGTTGGTGTACTGAGGCTGTAAATGAGTAATAAAATAAAGCACACCTTGTGTGTCAGTATACATAGTTATGTAGATATGAATCCTTGTTTAAGTATACATAAATCTGATGTTACCGAGTATGTGGATTTTAGCATCCCTTCTCGTCATAGTCAATATCGTTCTTAGGGGTAATAAGTTTGATCGCAGGATTAGCCACTGAGATATTTAATATTCCCTAATTAGGAAGATGGAATTGCAAACTAGCATGTCTTCACAATTGGTGGGCCAAGGCGAGAGACACATTTGCAGAGTACTAGAAAAGTGACGCATATGCTTCTTTTAGATAGCTGGTATGTATTGCACCACCCATTAGCTTTGTCTACAACCTATTCTGGGGGTTTTATCCTGACTTAAAAACCAAGTCATTTATCAATGATCAGCTAATCATCGTCTAGTAAAGAAACAGAATTCAATATGTTTATTACAGTCTTTAGCGCTAAACGCCATGATTAAATTTGCAGCTCAATAAACAACAAAGCTGGTAGCCAAAGTTGACTGCCTCTTATAAAACCGATCCCGTCTATTGATATCAGCTAGTATTTGCGCTTCTCTGTCATCTCTAGCCATATCAAAATCATTCACCGACTTCTCCACATGCTCCCTTATAATGAAAAGCTGTTTGTCATCTTCAGGATTGCAATCGTCTACCACCAATTGTTTTCGAAAGACCTTCAAGCATATGTCAGATGTGGATATCTGGTAGTAGTTACCCAGGGCTTCTACCTTCCACAGGTTTATCCTACTCTGAGGCTTATATACGTGAATTCCTTCTCCATTGTAGCACATGTAAAATCCACAGTAGAGTATCTCAGCGTACTCATTCCCTTCATCCACCAGGTATGGCACTGGGCAGAGATGAGGAGTGCCCTTTATTGGGGCCCTGGACATTATTTTGAACACCAAACTGCCATCAGGCTTGCTGTGCAAGGCTATCATGTGCGTCGTATCATTTTTGGGGATAATTTCAATGAACTTGAGGTGGGCAGCTAGTATATACAAAAAAATCATGGAGCTTCTAATGGTGTGGGAATATCACACAGAAGTAAAACACAGTTTCACTCTGCTCAGCTTTAGATACATAGCCTTGATCCTGATGGGTGGGTTGTTTCATTCATGTTTCCTAAAACGAGACAAAATCTCGTTCAAAACCAATGCACAGTAGATGCAGGGTCGAGCTGTGAGGTAGCCCAAAGTTTATTAGTAAATTCTGTTCTTTGGATATGCAAAAGGTAGCCTAACAAGCCATATATCTCTCATGTGCATCCTAGCTATGCACCCACCTTCTGCTGTACGTCTTCTCAGATCCCTTCAAACTATCCATTTTCTCTGCGCACTCCAAGCTGTGCTTTATAATAGCTCGTATGCTAACAACACGTATAGAAATAAACCTAGTATTTATTCTAAATTATAGTAGAACACCAAATTTACGTAAAACTCATAAAGTATATCAAACACCTCAAGATCTGCATCCTTACTCTCGAAGAACTCAAATATAGGATACTTACAATTGCTCTTCCAGTTGACTACACAAGAGTCAACTTCCCTCTCAAGAAGGTGTATTGTCTTCTCCAAATAATCGTTATCGACAAAACGGTTTTCATTCAGCCACATTCTTGCCCTGCAGACATAATCGGGAAGATAATCAACCTCTATAGCCTTTATGAAGCTTGTTTGTACAATATTATCAACAATAGGGAGTATCTCTGATGAGATCTCGTAATTGCGTATAGCTTGCGAGTAGAAGTCGGATATCCGATTGTCTAGGGTCTTGATCAATTTATTCCTTTCTTCAAGTATCGGCTTTATTTGCATGTGGTGTGCTTTCCGAATTTCAAAGCTCTTTCGAGCATATTCCTTATACCGCCTGTCGAGCCTTTCTTGGTTGATGTTTAGCTCTCCCAAGATATTGTTGTTTGGTGGCTGCATGGGTGAACTAAAAGAAAAATGTAAATACCTGGGTGAAGTGCATTGGTTAGAGCGTGCATTTAACCCTGCAATATATGAAAGAAGCCACATTACCCATGGGTACATTTTGATGCCTATGATATGAGTTTAATGTAGCATGTTCTGTATCTCATGCTGTGAGTCTTCCTGTCGGTAGTGTAAATTTTGACAATCAAGCAGTAAATTCTGTATCTCCTCCTATAAAATTTCCCATGTGTAGTCCAATTACGCAGTAGACTTTGTATCTCATGCTGTGAGTTTTCGTATCCATGGCTTAAGCTTTAATGAAATACTTTTTGCTGCATATAGTAAAAGTTTTGCCGCTCATGGTGTAACTCTGTTCTTACGCTATGGGGCCTGCTGCTTAGGGAGCAATCTCCATGTACTATACCAAGTTCATTGGGTAATGTCTAGGCTGCTCGAGAATCAATCATGTCTGTTGATATTAAAATATACTCAGCCGGTAGAGGGACAATGTTCAATAGGGCGTCACTGCCTGAATCTACGCTTTAAGCCCCAATCTTCTTTCTCAATAGTGACTTAGTGGTTGATCGAGAATATTGAAAGCAATTTAGCAGTCTAATATAAACAATGCTTAGTGTCGAAGTAGCATGAGAATGATAGGGGCAATGCTTGTTTCTCAGTGGCCTAAGATGTATCTTTCTTATCAAATTTATACAGAATTCACCATAGGGTTCGTCTAAAATTCCTACACCTATTCATCGAGCTCTTTTAATAGCTCTGTACCTATGGATTTTACCTCTGAATACGAGATGCGCTGCTAGACCGTCTCATAGCTCCATATACATGAGTTTATACGGAGCAATCAAGTCATTTTAATTAAAAATATAAACTGCCATCATATCAGGAGCTCATATTGTTTATTTGTAAACCATTTAAGATGACACAGAATAGCACAGTTGAACAGTAGGCTGTACATGATGTGATTGGGAAAGTATTCCTATATAAATAGTGATCTCAGAGGCACCACATTCATCTTTCATACCAATCCCATAGCACGAGCTACAGAGTGAGGCATCTTGTAGTCCAGATGCAACGCATGATATTTCTTACAGTATTGCAAAGCTCTGTGCTTGCTTTTTTATTGTTTTGTCCTATTTCTCTGTGTTTGTAGCGGTAAATGTTCATAGGATACTGTAAATAGGCGATGAATACCACTTCTTATATAATTTATGTCCACAATGCTTCTAGTAATTTAAGCAATAATTCTTTATTGATCTTGTAAGGATGTACATATACATTGTCGATATATGTTTATATTTCATTTATACACATGATCTATATATAGCACATAATCTGTTTTAGTTATACACATGATCTATATATAGCACATAATCTGTCTTATCTATACAAATGATCCGTATGAGTTATGTACATAATCTATATAAAATATGCAATTTGTTTTATGTATGCACATAATTTGTATCGTATATTATACGTGATCTATCAGCTGCCTTTTTTCACTTTTCCCAAAAAATATCCAAATCTTACCATAAATTCTCATAATCGCACACAATACGGATGTATATTTATTCTCTAATTTTGAAGCATGGTAGAAGTCTATCTCCCATGCCACCAAAATGGTGATGAAAGATAACTTGATTTCTACCATGCAACGTTGTTAATACAAATTATACGAGCTCTTGACCTCTTCGATCAGTTTCACCAACTCCGAAACTTGTATATCATAGACATCTTCAGGTTCCTCCGCATTCTTGGATGTCGCCTGGTCTCTTTGCCTCTTCTTCTTCAGTTGCCTCGCATTCTGAAACCACACCTGTACGCTACGTTGTGGTATTTTCAGAAGCACTGACAAATCAAACTGTGTATGTGCTGATGGCAGGCTTGTTATAGTAAACACACGTTCCAGAACGACAGTTTGGAAAAGCGACTTCTTTATTTTCTTTCCCATAGAAAATGCTGAGTGTTTCATCATCGCCAATTTGATCAGTCCGAGTGCAGCTTCCAATTGTTTGTTGTCGTAGCCTAAAAAGTTATCTTTCATCCTTATCAGCCTTCTATTATTTAAATAGTTTTATGAGGTACAATTTAACATTATTGATGTGTCAAACAAGAGATATTTGATTAATGATGGAGGTAAGATAAATGATTTTTGTCGTGTTTCTGGTTCTGGTGCTCCACCTCGTGGTTGCTATGGACAGCCTGATTCTTACTTTATTGAAATTTGTATTTTGATCAGAACTGGAATAAAATCTTGGAGCATTCTAGAAAATTTTTTCGTTATGGAAACTGCTGAAAGAGGAAATGAGCGTCAATTATATTAAAGAGAATTTGCAAAGTGAATATAATCCACAGGGCAATAGTTACATATATGTAGTGGATGCATACACTAACAGAAAAGTATATCAAACGGTTTCTGAAATAAAATAGTGGCTTGTATAACTGGATGCTGGGTCTAATAAATTAGCATTGGAGGGAGATTGAATATATCACGTCGAATTTTCTTTTTTATCTGATGTGTATTAATTTATTTAGACATGAGTGCTTAATTTATTACTAAAAAAGTAATAAGTTGGGTAATCGATATATTTTACTTCTGAAAATGATCTACTTTACTGTTCCAATATTTTATGATAGACGGTTGTTAATCTATGGATGGTACAAATCTATGGATAGTCTTCTATCTGATAAATGGTGTTCTATCTGATAGATGATGCTGGCTGCTTATCTGATGGATTCCTGATTGAAGAATAAATTGTAGATTGGGTGATAATTGACACAAAGGATGGAGGAATATGCTAGAGACAGCCACATACTTCACGCTCCAGCATTTCTAATCTCTGGATTGTGTTTGATGAAGTGTTAGCAATTCGTCGTCTACCACAGTAGATCTATAGATAGGTACTAACGTATAGTGTATGAACTCTTGATCTGAGATCGGGATAATACGAATCAAGGTAAACTGTATTTTACTATGCTGAATAGCAAATGATTTTAAACAAACGACATATATTCTTAGCAGTCAATAGGCATTCTTAGCAATTTGCAAACATTTTTAGCAGTTTACAAATATTTTTAGCAGTTTACAAATATTTTCCTGTGCCAATAAGTGAATTGAGTGACACCAAACACTATTTTTAAATGATAAAAAAACAATAAACTGACATACGTAATCAGAATAGATAAAAAAGTGTGATATATAACGCTTAAAGAACAGAGGTCTGTATGTTTATAGTTTGAGCCTGGTTACTCTCGACCAAAGCCAAATAGGCCTGTGGGTGGATACATACATCAACACCCTTATGCACGTCTTCAGTGTGTTAAGTGACGTCACCAACGCCTCAAACACGTCACCGATCTTCTCATAGACGGCAGCAGCGCTCCACGGACAGGTGATCTCTGGGTAAGAAACCAATTTTGAGTAAAATAGCTGCGCATTTCCCATCACTGCATAGCTGCCATCACTATTACACATACAACGCTGCCACCTGTAGAGGGCTTATCCTGCACAGGGTATGTGCGATATTCATTTTATGATTCACGTTTCTATTCTGCAATCTATACATTCTTACTTTTTATCTATACAGTAATATCTCTATATCTATACATTAATGCTTTTATAACTACAATGCTTATATCTATACAGTAAAACTTCTATGGCTACAGTATCCATTTTTCTATCCGTAGAAGATCTAACGTGATAGATTGAGAAAATCTGAATCTCACTCTAATCAGTGATATGATTTTTCCATCATCAGAGGAAATCACTGAAAAACAAAACTGCTGCTCGATCCAAAAGGCGTAAAAGCCCCAATTAGCCCGTGGTAAGTTTATGAGCCCTTTTAAAGTGTTGCTTCATTTACAAATAGGCTGTGTCTCTCGTTCTTTTATACATTTGACTGTGTTTCTATAGACTGCTTGGCTGGCTACGATCTCCTTTTGCCCATGCTTTGTTCTTAGAGATGTGAGTCATTTATGCAACAAAGTGGTTAAGCATACGCATAATAAATTGGCTTCAGCAACAGATTCAGTGCACTCATCAGACTCACCTTGGGTATAGCCTCGTAGCACCAATCAGCTGTTCAGACTCAATTGTGTTCGTAGCCTCATAGTGCTCTAGCTCTACAGTCTCATCCAGATCCATGCAAACAAAGACCCAATCTAACCTAACCATAAATCCATAAACACAGCACCGAGACCTACCCCCACCCCCATACCCACCACCACACAGATATTATACACCACAGCCTGCCTCCTCAATGCTTTCCTGTGCCTGTTGAGGATGAGCCGTGCTTTTATGCAGTCTGTGTAGAGGATGTGCCTGTATATCCTCGGCTTATTCTGTCTGAGTGCGTGTGAGACCGTGTGGTTGTAGGAGTCGAGGCTGTCGTGTAGCTGTAGGAGCTGGCAGGTGTCGAGGGACTCCAGGAAGTGGCGTGCGTCATTCATTTGGGGATAAACAAACTATGGCAGCATAAAAGGAGGATAGCTACATAAACAGGAAGGACTATGCGTGAACATGAAGGACTATGCATAAACAGAATATGCATGCATAAACAGGAGCATGGTTGCATAAGCAGTGTGTAGAAGTGTTGAATAATGGGCTCCCATGGATTCTCAGATAAGTCTCCTCAGATGGGTTCCCTCCAATATGTCTCCCATGTCAGATCTCTCTTATAGCGTCTATACGCTGTAGATCTCTCATAGCATTCATACACTGTAAACCACTTATAGCGCCCATTATATCCCTCTCACAGTATCAATCTCTTCAGATATGCCTCTCATAGCGTTTATACACTGCAAACCTCTTATGCACGCTTGTTCTATGACGCTTAGATATCTCTGAGTGTATAATACAAACCGGAGATAGGTGGATATTTGTGCATATATTAGAGTCGCCTCAGTGCATCTCTTTCTGCTAATTATTCATAGCGCTACCTCCTTCGTAGCTTATCCTCCACTCCCAGTGCACAATTTGCCATAGATTCAGCTATAAGCCATTGAACGATCCAATCGTCATTCTTCAATACACTGCTGGTTCATTCTCCAACTCGTCAAATCTAGATTCTTCAGCACGCCAACCAGATTCTTCAACCACTTTCGTGCTACAACTTAATAACTCCATTTTCAGGCTAATTACCCCACGCTACATTTACTAGTGCGTCGCACCCAACATAGCACATTTCTCGTAGTCGTCCACTGCACTCCAACCTATGATCTCGTACATGACGATTCAATCATGCGCTCCTAATTATTTGATGGCTATTCTTAAATTACTTAGTGGTTATTTGGTGGCTTTGTTTTTGTGTATCTGTGCAGCATTTCTTCTACATGCATGGCATTTTCAACCACTTGCCTTATTTCTCCTCTTGGGCACCTATAAATGACTTAGGTCTTCTACGAATAAGTTCAATCTTCTACGAATAAGTTCAATCTCTTTTAAATGACTTCAATCTCCTGTAAATAAATTTTAGCCTTTTTATCAGTCACTTATCCTTATCATTTGTTCACTACTAGCTCCCCTCACTAGCCACTTACTAACCACTCACTAACCACCCACTAACCACCCACTAACCACCCACTAACCAATTACTCACACCCCTTATCAATTTATCTACCGCCTTTTTACACGTATAAATACCACCAACCCCCTACCCCTTATTATGAGCTCACTCATCCCCACACATAAAAGACCCACGAAGAAGCTATCAGACGACATTACAGGCTTCGTACTCCGTAACCCCATCCTCCGCCTGATTGTTATCCCATACCTCTTGGCCATGCACTACTCAGTGAAACTAGAGCTATCAATAAAAGCTATCATGATGAGTCTATCAGCCCATGCTATGAGGATCCTAGACGGTGGGAGCGACCCAGTTGAGCGTGCTGCTGTGTTCAGGAGCTCGTTCTTCACACCCCTCGTTCATTATATCTGTGCATGCCTCTACCATTCGCTCTTCAGTATATATCTGCAGACACTCTTCAAAACAGCCTACCAGGAGTATTTGAGAGAATATTTGGCTGTAGAGTATCAAGAGTTCAATATATTGGGATGTGGCAGAGTAGGTATACTTATCGAGAGGCGTGCGACTGCTATGGTAAAGTTTATGCGTCTGGTGCTTGTTGATATGCTTATGAACTCGTACTTCGTGTTCCTTGCCATATGGGGGCTGCGTAATCTCTCTGAGCCACTGTTGCTTTACTACATTCTAGTGCAGCTCTGCGTTTATGCGTTGCTGACGTATTTTGGAATGATAGCACTCAACAGGCTGAGGATCCGGTATAATACGGCGTGCACTGACGTGAGCAGTAGGATGTGTAACAGCTTGCTGGTCTATGAGGTGGTGAAGGCGTATAACAACGAGGAGACTGAGATAAAGCGCCTTGGTGGCCCCCTTGGGGACCAAGAGTGGACTGGAATGGTGTACTGGCAGGTTCGTGGGCTTCTGGAGCTCGTGCAGAAGCTCTTTTGCCTCGGGACGAATGCCCTAGTGAACCACGGTGTGCTTTTCAAGGGGTGGTTTCCTGCCCTGCTGGTTGGGACTGCTTTCGGGACGCACAATGAAATATTTTTTGAGGTTAGGAGGAGATTTGTGCAGCTTGGGAGCTATGGGGCTCGATTTAATGAATACTACACTGATATTGTTGATACACGGATTGATAGTGAGAAGCTTCTCAGTGATGAAATCGGTAAGGCCGATGGAAGTGATGAGTCTAGAGGCAATGGAAACAACAAACTTGGAGAGAATGAAAATAACGAATTTGGCGACTATGGAAACAACAAAGCCCAAGTCAACAGATATGAAGTCAGTGCTGTCGCTCAAAATGCAGTGGACGATGCCTATAAGATTGTTGGTGAAGCTGCTCTGAGTGACGAAACTGAGGCTGATGGATTAAGAGTCGGTGATATGAGAAATGAGCACGCCTATCGCTTTGTAGGTAAAATTCCCGAGGGTATCTCACGTGAGGATACTTGCAAGGATGGATATTCCATGGATGAGCATACTGGCTCCAGTGTATCTGGCTCCAATATGCCTGGATCTAACCCCATACAACTGCACGACCCATCAGGACCTATTTACTCTGAGAGTAAGGCTGGCGCTGGCATAAACCAGAGTGCTGCATTGCCACAGAGCTATCGGTCCCTAGAGCCAATACGCTTCAGAGACGCAAGGGCGTACATCGGCCGTACAAACATCCTCCAGCGCATAAACTGCGAGATCCACAGCGGCCAGAAGATTGCCATCACTGGCAAGAACGGCTGTGGGAAGTCATCCTTCGTGAAGATGCTCCTTAGGTTCATTGACCACAGGGGCTCTATTAGAGTGGGGGGCGTTGGGCGTTCTACTACATATCGTAGAGTGGTGAAATCTACTACGGTTGGGGATGGCACCCCTACGGTATTCTATTACTACTAATGAGAATAACGTGGCTGATTATAACTCTGCTAAAAATGACTCTACAAGGTATAGTGTGGCTGAGCATAACTCTAATGAGTATAACTCTACTGCGACTAATTGTACTAGGCATAATAGCGATGGCTCTGCTAAGTATAGCTCCACCAGAAATAATTCTAATAGGGATAATAGCGATAGCTCTGCTAAGTATAACTCTACTAACTTCAATGCGTATAACTCAGCCACAGTAGATGGCGTGGAGATTGATACCCTCTCTAAGGCAGAAGTCAGAGGCCTAATTTCCTACGTCCCACAGAATCCAAACATCTTCGACGAAACAGTCCTCGAGAATCTGAAGTACGGCTCAACACTCTCGGACAACGAGGTCTACGGCGTATGCAGGAAATTCGGGACCCACGCAATGTTCCAGGGCCTCAGGGACGGGTATCTCACACAAGTGGGCGAGGCTGGGAAGTTCCTCCTCCGGTGGCCAGAAGATCAGCTGCATGAGAGCTGTGCTCAAGGATGCCCCACTCTTCATCCTCGACGAGCCAACAAGCAATTTGGACGTGGCGGCTGAGAAGGAGCTTAGGGACACGCTGTTTACGCATCTGGCCGAGAAGACGGTTCTCTTCATCGTACACAACCACGAGCTCCTCAGGGGCTTTGACAGGATCTTCTGCTTCGCTGAGGGCACTATGAGGATTTACGAGTCGTATGATGATTTTTATGCTTATAGGAATTTATACTAATTAGGGCTATGTGTCCAGGAGATAGGCATTTCAAGGCTATGTGTCCAGGGGGATGAGGTTATGTGATTACAATGTCATGTGACTCGGTTGAGGATTATGAGGAGGATAGAGTTACTAGGAAGAAGAAGATGGTGTCATGCGAGTAAACCACTGCTGGATGGCTATATTGCCAAGTGATTAGATTACTGCTAAATAGCTCCACGAGAACTCCTCAGACGTTTATGCACCATAAAACAACAGCTCGAATAATAAACGCTCTTCGATTACATATCTTTTAGAGTAAAGCTTACTCCACATAGCATCTCTGGGCTCACAGATCCCAGTGAATATGAATTTCCAGATTGATCGGCATAGATATAACTCCTACTGAGAACTGTGTATATTTATGACTAAGAGAGGTATTGGCTTTGTAATTGGTTTATTAGTATCTTGCATACTTCATCCATAAGTCTACTATATAGCTGCATATGTTTTTTATAACCTACACGTATAAGCAATAACCCATACACCTAGTTTATGCATATAAGCTTATCACACAGCTCATTCATCTATCTCACTCATCCATAACCAAGCCATCCATATTTCACATAGCTCATCTAACGCAGCATATGGCCATTTACCACTCATGGGTCGCCTTTTACTGATGCCAAGCATACGTCACAAGTCCGTGTACCACGTCATTTATGCTTCCGCTTATCATCTGGTGCATAAACATTCTCTCTTCCATAAAATTCACGTAGTATCTCAACGCATGCTTCGTTCTCGTCATATATCACGCGATTAGCCATAGCTTGTGTATTAGTAGCCACACACTCACTACCACCACCAATACCCAAAACACTCAAACTCCCAAAAATAGGATTCCTACACCCAAAATGCACAGTCGCATGAATACGATCAAGTATCCCCATACACATAATACACGGCTCACAGGTGATGTAGAAGACCAGATTTGTAGTGCTGGGGAGTTTGGCTAGGGCTATGAGCTCGGCGTGGGCTAATGGCGTAGAGAAAGTATTCGTCATGTTGTGGGCTCGGGCTACTATGCGGCCTTCCTGAACTACGACGCAGCCTACTGGCACTTCGTGGATGGATAGGGCTTTGTGGGCTTCCTCGAGGGCCATTTGCATGTAATCAGTCTCCATGGGGTGAATAATATTAGATCTAAGGAAATTGGTCGGGTGTGCGGAGAAAGACAGCCAATAGCATGATTCACTCGTATACATATGAAGAAGGGAGAAAAAGGATACTTTGCACAAACCTGATACCACTTATGCACAATAATAGACCAACAATTTGTTTATAATGCATTCATGCGACCATCTTCTGCAGAAAGTATGCCAAAATTTGATTTTTTGAGTGGTTGTGAATTCCACACTTCCTCTGTTCACGCGCTATGTTATACGCCCATTCACATCTACTAGCTTACCTCATTCATATCTACTAGCTTACCTCACTTACATCCAGTATATTTATCTCAATCACATCCACTGCATTTATCTAATTCATATCTACTAGCTTATCTCACTCGCATATTCCATTCACAGTCATCCACTATCTTATCTCATTCACATCCACTTACTAGCTTATTTCGCCCAACTAAGCCCATACTAAACACCTCACTTAATAGTCTTAAGAATACTAGACAAACTCTTCGAAGGCAAATACCTCGGATACACAAACTTATGCCCACTCCTCACACTATACACAGGCATCAAAACACTCGGCTCGTTGAGGAACTTATCGCCACGACGCTCACAGTCGAAGCCCACGGGATCCTCGAACTTAGAGATGAGCTCTGAGACTTGGGTCATAGACAGGAGAGGGCAGCCCTCGAGTATCTTCTCAAGGCTGCTCTTCGCAGCAACGTGGTTGATCAGCCTGATCACCGAGGTCACGTGGCCTAAGTTATGGACACCCTCGTGGTACCCGACACCGAGACAGAACCTCTCGATCTCGTTGATGTTGAAGTTCATTTGGACGCCTCTGTGAAAGGAGAGGAATTTCTGCTTGACGAGGATGCCGTTGAAGACGAGAACGTCGATGTTCTTGAGGAGGAAGTTCAAGGCCTCGAGGATGTATGGCTCTGGCACGTAGAAGAAGACCATCTGGTAGTAGAGGTACTCCAGCACCCTGACGAGCTTCTCGACAGAGGGGGGCTTGAAGAGCTTCTTCAAATACCCCTCGCTGCACCTGAAGTTCTTGAGGGGCTGGTGGTCCAGGATGCATGAGGGTAGGAACACGGAGATTGCATTCTTCTGGAGCTCACAGCTATGCTTGAAGAGCATTTCTATTGTCTCGTCCAGGAGCGTGTAGATTTCATCCTTTGGTGCATCAACACTCGTGGTGGGATTAGTTTCATTGGAATAAAGCTCACGCATAGATTTTGGGTTCAATTGTGGCGGCTTGGAGTGCGATGGTGGAGATTTTTGGCTTAACTGTGGAGAATTGGAGTGTGATGGTGGAGACTTAAAGCCAAGTGATTCATACCCCACATCATGCAGCGCAGAATCAGCACTAGTCAACCTAGACCCATGATTATTAACACCATATCCCAATCCACCACCAGATCTATACCCATCACTCTCCTCGTTGTCCATCCCAGCCACTTCCTCATTACCCTTCACACCGCAGATATCAGGACTATCAAACCGATGGCCCTCATTAATGTGATAATCCATCAGAATAGCCTTAAGCTCAACAACATTCGAGAACACAAAAACAACCTTGTGGATGTTCCTATCAAACATACCCATCCGTCTACGGAGCTCAGTGAGGACAATGGAGACGAGCTAAGTAAGTGTACTGCAGCGGCTGCTTTTATGCGTCGCATGAATCATACGGCGCATCGCATAGAAGATGGAGTGGGCCATTGTAAGGAGCTCCTCCTGGGGAACGTCCACAGAGGAAAAGGCTGGTGAGTACTCGAGGAACAACTGTATGAGGCACGAAAACATATTCTGAGCATTCGTAAACGTCTGGACCTCCTCCCTGTCGATACGGAGTGTCTTGACAGCCTCCTCCAGCTCCTCTACTCTCGCCTTGTACCTCTCGAGCTCGAGCTCCACCAGATTCTTCCTCTTGAGAGCCTCACTCTGAAATTTATACTTCATCTCCAGAGACTTGCAATTCTTGCACGGCTCACTACAAAACTTCTTGTACTGCTCAACCTTGCTCGTAAGGTCTCTTATAGTCACCTCCAGCGTAGCTCTGATCGAGTCGTCCTGCAAGGGGGCAGAGGAATTTGTTGTTTTCGCATTTATGCATTCGTCAGTTTGTTTGTCTGTCCATCTTAGATCTGTAGACCTCGCCATCCTGTCTACAGATCCTTGGTCTATGCATTCATGAGTTTGTTGGCCTGTAAATTTGTGAGTCTGCGTGTCCATGGCCCTCTCTCCCGTGCTAGTCCATTTTTCATCAACACACATTCTCTCTTTTCCAATGCTTCCATTGTCAATCATATCCACACTGCTATCATTGTTTCCAATCCTACTAGCACCCATCATATCTACACTATCATTAACATTTCCAGTCACAATATCCTCATCTCCTTCAGCTTCTATGCCACCCTTAACAGCACACTCTGTCATTCTATCATCCTCTCGCTTCTCTGCCTCATTCAGCTCCATACAGAGACGCTCATAGACAAACTTGCTATACCACCTCCTGACACAACTGCGGATGGTGTTCCGAGAAAAGAAGTATAGGAGGAAGAGCCTCGTCTCCAACTGGTCTAAAGCTTCACTCGTCAGATACACCTTGTTCTGTCCCTCTTTCAGGGCAATGCCCAGGGGCTGGATACACCTGTATCGCCCCTGGAATACAGACTTGTCCATCTCCTGTGGGAAGGAGTGTCTGCAAATCTTTATCGTCTCAATGACACCGCAAGCCTTAAGCTGCATGTAGACTAGGTCATCGTCGAAGAAATTAGCTTGCTGCTTGGCATTGGGTTTTATGCAGCGCACATACTTTATTTGTGTTCTATTTATGCAATCAAACAAGCTGTGCATAGACTCCTTGAAGTACCTGACCACACCGGTCTTTCGAGATTTCTGTGGTGTGCCGAAGGGCCTCTTTTCCCATCTCTCGGGATACGTAGTACTCATTTCAGAGCTTCCTGTTTCGTGGGCGTAGATCCCAAGTGTCCCTGTAGAATGAGTATATCCAAATTTCCGAGAGCCTATATTTGCATCAGCTCCGAGTTGCTTTTCTTCCATGTAAGCTCCTGTGGCTACACTAGGGTGGTTTATCGAATACAAACTTCTTCCATCAGGATTGTTCGCTGGATATAAACTTCTTCCATCAGACTGCTTCCCAGAATATAAACCCCCTCTAATAGATTGTCCCATACCTCTTTCAGCATCACCCACAGTTCTCTTCACAGGAAACCTGTCGCAAAACTTCTTCAGCAGAGATAAATCACCAACCTCTTTGTTCTTATCAATAAACCCAGAAAGCTTAAACCTTACATCCCCAACATAGTGCTTTATAATCATATCCTCCGTCTTCACTCTAACCCTTCCTGAGTCTCTGAACGTGTTCTCAAGCTTTATGGCCAGATTCCTCGTATTGCCCCATGCACTGAAACTTTCCTCCTCTATAAGATCAGCCACACCGCACTGCCTCTCAATATCATCTAAACATTTCTCGTTCCAAAAATACTCTATCAACGCCTCCAGGATACCATCCTCCTTGTACTGCTTTTGCTTCTCTACAAACATCCTCCGAACAAATTCGCTTTGTATCTTCTCGTTGGCCCAGTTGATGCAAAATTGATCCAGGGAGTTGCTGTTGAACACTTCAAAGCCAAATATGTCCAGGATATTAATGCTTGCTCCATCTTGTAAGCACTCCAGGGTCTTATTGATCCTGGAAACAATATAATCAAATATCCTGGAGTACATGAGTCTGGCCAAGGAGTTTCTAATGGTGATAGCCTGCTCCAGAGTGTTAGGAACATCTATAGTCTCGCCCTTCACTGTTATTCTGTTAGTGACAAGCATGTCCTCGAAAACACCCTCGTCTATCTCCACAATCTTACAGAACGCTGTGAAGTGCTCATCTTTGATAACCTTCAAACTCCCTACGGCGTGGAACTTTAGGGATCCCAGGTGTATTATTCCCAGGAGAACATCCTCTATCTTCCGATGATTATTTATTCCCAGTGAACTCAGGGCCTCACGTATTGTTTGGTATGTCATGCCATCAAGTACATCCTCTATCACTGTATCACGAACTCCTCTACTATCTCCTTTTACTGCTATATCAGGTTCCTGTGTCCCTATACTTTCTCTGTGTGATACTCCACGTCCTTCTGTGTCCCAGGAGAATCCCTCCACATTGGATGATATTTCGCTATCCTTTTTATTTTCTGCATTATGCCTATCTGCCACTCGCTTTGTATCACCAAAATCAGGCATAAAAGTCGTATCAACAAAATCGTTTGATATCCTCAAATCCATCTCCCTACAAAGATGATAAAATATATGGAAATTCCTTTCTCCGTGACTCCTATGCGTCACCCGACTCTTCTCAAGCAGATACGTGTGTATTTCTGCTCCAACAATCATACTGTCTATAATCCATCGCACCCGCTTTCCAAACCTCGAGCTATTCTCATTTAAAGCTGTTTTGGCGTTTCCAAACGCCTCTAAGACTATACCAGCTGAATTTATCAATTCTGTCATCTTAGTCGAGCTGTTTGTACGCGACGTCAGGTACTCTAGCGCATATTTTGTGGTCTCTGTTTTTCCACTCCCCGACTCTCCACTGACTATGATTGTTTGATCTCCATGTATTTCTAGATCCTTGTATGCCTGCTCTACTAAACTGTAAACGTGTGGCTCCACAGACCTTGAGTTATGGTATGCGTGCATTACAGGTCTCCCGTATATTCCTAATGGCTTGTATGGATTGAGTGCAAGAAGCACTTGGCCTGAAGAAGAGTACACCCTGTCTTTGCGGTAGTTTGTCCTGAGCAGGGACAGCAGCTTTTGGTCGTCCAGATCTTGTACTGTAGAAAGGTCCATTTTAGGGGTATTTTTCTGAAAGAACTAGGGATATCCTGAATTTGTTTGTATTGCATAAAAGGGTGCGATGGCTTGCCTGGTTTGTGGGCAAAAAAGTGTGCAATAAATATATTTTTATGGCATGATTGAGTGGGTTACTGCATCACAGATGTAGAATACATATACACAGTATATATGAGATCTACCCCACAGATGATCACGTATGCCCGTGAGCATACGGTATCTGCATCATAAACGTACAATATTTACTCATTATGCATATAATGTCATACCTATTCGGCACATGGCTGGTGATATAATCTGGCAGATGATACCTGCATCATGGATATCTATAACTGTGTGTTAATTAACACATCTTAATAAATCGTATAAAATTTTACAAGGTATTAAATTACTTTACCAGGTTTGATCTCTTGTTGATCAAATACCCTGCATCCGATGCACGCTGATTTTAATTAAACGTCATTTTAATAGAATGCATATCTAACAAATACAATTAGATTAAAAAAAGTAAGCAGACGAACATATTATAGGCCAGGGTATGAGATGCTTGGGGAATTGTATAGACCCATCAGAATAGCTTTTATCGTGTACAAGGCTGTCAACTAGCTATTTTCTCCAGGTTTATTGAGCTGTAGATTCCCTCCTAAATAATATCCTGACTGGAGTTATAAATTACTCTAAGCAACTACAAATTGTTACAATCTAGTCCTGTATAATAATTCTATCTACAAAAAATCTTGTCTAAACACTGTTATTATTTACACACTATTATTATCGACACATTATTATTCACACATTATTATTATCCACACACTGTTATTATTTACACACTATTATTATCCACACACTGTTATTATCTACACACTATTATCTAAACACTATTATTATCCACACACTGTTATTATCTACACAATATTTGTACCCGCACAATAATTTCTACCCCAATGGAAAAGTATTCGAAGTTTAACGACCCCTTTACAGGCATAAATCCCTTTCTCAACCCCAAGAGAAAACCAATAACCTTCACAATGCTCCTCATCTCCTTGTTCAAGCTCCCTCTACTTATTCTCCTATGGCTTTCACCACGACACTTCTTCAAGTTGAAGACGATTAACTGCCAAGGACAGGTAATAGCCGCTAACTCGTCGTCTATATTTGAGACTGCAGTTCTCAAATACTCTCTGGGCATCAAAAACTTTTACTACCTCACAGACCGTGGATTTCTGGATATGCAGGGGAGAGAAGCAGAGCTACAGAAGCCATGTGTTGTGTTTATTGAAGGATGTTGATCAAATAACAGGATGGTTCTCAGGTATGTGAGGAGTATAGACGTAGATTATGTGTGTTGTTTGAGATGGTCTCCGTCCTGTATCTATATGTATGGAAGCTATCTTCAGTTTTTGGTTCATTTTCTTGTTGAAAAGCGTCAGGTTGAGATAAGTGTGAAAAAGAGTAATGATATGAACGGTGTAGCGAAGCTCAGGAATTTCCTTAAGAGTTCTCTTGGTCTGGAGGAGAAGAAGAGATTTGAAGAACTGCTTTTGAGGAAATAGATAGTTGAAGATGATTGTAGATAGGCGGAGCAAAAGAAGAGTTAGCAGGGCTGTATTGAAACTACTGTATCTTCTAGCTGAAAGAAGCCTGAGGATAAGAACTAGGAGACAATATATGTGCAGGCGTAGATGATGAGACTCAAGGTGCAATATATAAGCAGGACCTAGAGGAAAAAGCAATAATTTAAAATGTGATATATAGAAGGGAGGCTATAGTGTTTATGTTATAGATGAGGGGATTGGTTGAAATAAATAAGACAGAGCAAAGATGTAGTATAGAGGGCAAGGATGTTAAAAATGCCAAGATAAGGCAAATATAGGTGATTGAGAAATTAGCCCGAGTATAAGATGTTTGAGAGTAAAAATAGCAAGAGGTCAAGGCATAGGTGAACTTAGATGAGTGAGAAAAAGCCTGGTTGTAAACTGTTTGAGAGACAATTCCATCGTATTAATATTGGTTTGCCTGACAAAACATTGGAACCCAACAACGTGATGCCGCAGATAAAATAAATTCTAGCAATCAAAAACCATTTAGTGCAAATTTTGTTTATTTTGCTTCACCAGCACCTGTGATTTCCACTTTTCCGCTAACACTCCCGCTCGGGCTTCCTTTTTTGGCAATCTTCTCAACAACGTCCATTCCAGACTTAACCTCACCAAAAACAACATGCTTACCATCAAGCCACTCGCAGGGGGCAAGTGTAATGAAGAACTGAGACCCGTTCGTGTTGCGTCCAGCATTTGCCATAGAAAGAATTCCAGCCCTAATGTGCTTTGCCTTGAAGTTTTCGTCACTAAACTTCTCTCCCTAGATACTTTTGCCGCCTGTGCCGTTATGATTCGTGAAATCGCCTCCTTGTATCATAAACCCAGGGATGATCCTGTGGAAGATAGATTTGACATAGCCTTTCCCTTCAGGACGGAGACAGAGCTGCCTGAAGTTCTCACTAGTTTTAGGAACAACGTCATCGTATAGCTTAAAGACGATACGCCCTGTCTCTCGACCATCAATGCTAATATCAAAATAGACTTCTGTCTTTGTCTCTGCCATTTTTGGGGTAAATTTTTTGTATTCTAGAAATGCAAAGGCGACAAGAAGTATTATATCAATGCTGGGAAGGTTATATAACATTTTAGGGGTAGATTTGGCTTTTTTATTTACTAATTTGTACTTTAGAGCAGATAATATATAAGTTAAAAAGCCCTTGCTTGTACGAGAATGATTCACCTTTCGAAATTAATTATTCTAGAATTAGGTGTGTATTCTTCCACGAGACTACATACACGCAGTGGATGAGATTGCATATATACAGTAGACGTGATTGCATATATACAGTAGATGAGATTGGATACACGTAATTTACGAGACTGAATATCCACTATGTACAAGATTAACTGATAGGATAGAACAAGATGTTTGGCGTACATAATTTGAATGCACAAGTAGCTGAGATCTGGGAGATAAAGAGTTTGAGGCACCTTACATGATATATGAGTTGCTCTAAAACCCGAGCTATTGAATACTTTGGAGCACCTTATATTAGATAAATGATATTTGTGACTAACAATATGAAAGAATTCGGAACACATGGAATATACGAAACCTGCAGTATATAATACTATAAAGTGTTGCTCAACACATATTTGCCAAAGCCCAAATTGCACGGAATATAGTTCTCCTACACATATTCCGGTAGATATTTATTTACTCTTACGATTAATTTTTCTATTTTTGTAGTACATCAAATCTTCAATCATGCGTTTACAGCTAGGCTCTGTGTCTCACCCACATCGGCATTCATACAAACAGTATATCAACATTCTCGCGCCATTTACATTTTCAGTCCTCAACCTTCATCTCATTGCTCTTATATGCTTTACCACTCTTATGTATAACCTTTACCTCCAGCTTTCCATCGCATAGAAATACGGCTGCTGCGAGGTCTTCGTCTGTAAATATTCCTACATCACCCATGACAAAGACAAAATCCTCATACTCCTCGATGCTAATTTCTCCATGCGCCTGGGGCCGGTAGAAGTGTGCAGCAACCCGCTGCAGTATTCTGCGCTTGAAGTTTGCAAATCCAAGGTTGTAAAGTGGAGTTAGAAAACTGAGATTCCCGAAATGAATCTTTACAGCAGCTATAACTGGATCGGATATTGATGTAGATGTATCTGTGGACCCTTTTATCTTAAGGATTGCTATTACACTTTCCATATTTCTTTCATCGCACGGAATACTGATTATCTCGCCATCTTTCAGGTATAATTTTATGTTTGATCTACTTTGCTTTACCTTTGACACAGTCGTGTATGGAATTGCTTCTATAAGCATATCTCGTGAGTATAGTTTGAGGCGATCTGTGCAAAAATTAACGGTATACAGTATAGTTTTGGTTTTGTAGGCAAAGGTTGATTTTATAGTCGCTAAGGGCTGGCTATCTGACATTTGTTTACTGTAAAGTTTTAGATTTATTTATAAGATTGTAGTCATCCATGCTCATTGTAGAATGAACCAATAAGGTGTGTAGCCTTTTTTGAATATATATTTTTGGTAAATCTCAGCTAAATGGTAACTCTACTACCACTACTATTAATGAATTTATTGGATAAGTGGCATAATGTTAAGAGCAATATAACTTCATAAAGAAGCATAGAGTGCAAATATGGGTATATCACCCTATATGAACTCATCTATGTTCCTGGATAGCAACTCATCGTGACTTCCACCACATCTACACTACCACAAATATACCTCAGATCTAACTATGCATTATGCATAGAGGCCTTTATAGGCTATCATTTATGAATCCAGTCAATAGATTAAACAAGCCATTTCACCTAATATCTACCAAAAACAATAAAACCAAAACTGCTCATTCCAATTACATGTTATATACATTTATTGATTCAGATATCAAGCCTTCTCAAAAGTTCCTGGTAGATCTTATACCTAGCTTGATATCTTTCATCACAACTTTCCTCTCCTGTTCCTAGGGAACTCATCATAACATCAAAACGACACGGGATACGCTCCAAATGAGCTCCGCCACCGTTCTTGTTGAACAAGGCCTTCCAGAAACTACAGGTATCAGCAACTGCAGTTGTAGAAAGTTTCGCCAGTCTCCCAGGATAGGTTACATAGTTATCATTTCCATACCTTGTCAGCTCTTCATAATTTTTCCGCAATAGGCAATCTGCAATAGGCCTCTGCCATAGTATACCTCCCCCGGTGCTCTGTAAGTCTCATGTTGTTCAAGATGTTTAAAGTTAGAGGTATTGTGCATGGCCGTCGCAGTAAAGAGCGCAAGCGTCTTTGGTTGCCCGATAAATGCATTATGTATGACTTCCAACCAACACTCATCTCCGTAGCGTCCAGTCATTTCACCGACTACTCTGCAATAGTCTTCAAAAGTTGGATACCGACCCACACATCTTGTCTCAATAGCAGGCCAAAGGAAAGATGGGTGGCCAGGAGAATGGCGGTAAACACAAAGTTCTGAAGAACGAGAGTCTGGTTCCACAAAGTGCACGCTTCCAAAACACGCATCTGATGACCTAGGAAGTCGATCGTATACACGCTGAGACCCAAAAGTACGCTGATATGCAGATGGTTGGCCGGTAACTTGGCTACGCACACGATGGCCTGAGTGTTGAACCACCGGCTGTAAAAGGTTATGACGGCGTAAATGCGCACTCGGCAACCCAGAAGGATGATAAAGCAAAGGCTCCACAAGATATCCCACATCCTGATCTTCAACAGTAGCTACAATACTTACCAAACCTGGTTGCTGTGTAACATGGTTCCAATTTATTGGATTTGTAAGCATTGCTGCCGAGATGTATGTTGCGATTATACAAATCATAGGCTACCCCCCCCCTTTCTGCCCTATATATACCTAGTTAATTAATTTAATCAACATAAAAATTTATTGTGTTGACAATCTAATCTATCAGTTTGTAAACAACAAAATTATACTGACGTAAGAATTAATAACATAAAATCATTCATTAACTAACATAGAATCGTTCTTAAACAGGAACTTGATCATGTAGCATGACTAGATTAGATGCATATATAGCCTAATGCTCTAATCGGTGCAAGACTGAAGGTATACATGAATTTCTGTTCTATTCCAGTGTTGGTGTCTTTGGATAGGCATTATGAGTGTACAGCTCATGCGTCAATATATATTAGACAAATCTATTCCCAATCATCTGCAGCATTAATTTATGCTTGTCCATCATATCAGCCAAAATTTCCCGCGCATTTGGATCAGCAGTGATCGATCTACACTTATGGAACCTTGAGCACAGATACAAAAAGTAAACACTTATATACTGTCAATTGCACTCTTTACTGAATTAGATAAGAACATATTTTGCTATAATTACGTACAAATTAGTTAATGACGTACAAACTAATATGTGAGGATGAGAAATCTATAATGACGTGTAACTTCAATGGATAGTTTCTAGTCCCGTGTCATCTTGTTGCTAACGCATGTTATCATTGTTAGCGCATACCTTAAAGTATCGCCATTTGTTATTTAGATATATCGATAGCTTATGTGTTCCCTACCCACCTTATCCTATAGCTTTTGCCATTCAGCCATACACCTTATAGTATCTCAAACGTTCTTGAAGTGCCCGCATAGCCTAAAGTGTTACGCTTTTTTGGCCAGTTGGTTAGGCATTTTACAAAATGAATGCTATTTTGAGTCCACAACCAAAGGGCCGATAGGCCTAGGGTAAAGCTGTATTCGGGGGGAGCTTATTGAGAATGTAGATTACGCTGTTAGACACGAAATAAGGACCTATGGGAGTATCAAACATGCATATCGTGAGTATTTTGTATGACCAATCTTACCTCCGGCCTTCCGTTAGTCATCTAAGCTCTTCTTGCCATAAATCATTGAAAAAAAATTGATCAGCTTATACGTGCGGCAAATAGGTATACCAAAACAACTGGATGCGTATCCTGGCTATAAGTCAGCATGTATAAGCCAGAAGCCAGATACATAGATGCAGAATGGGATATTTGAATTGTAAACCGAACTAATAATTATAATAATATACATTTTATTAGCAAAGGTAAGTTACGCATCAAACGTGTCATACAGTCCCCTTCAGCAACGATAGACGCGCACCGATTTCGCAATAGCAGCCTCGTTATTTATTTATAAAATGGCATGCTCGGCAGTATACATCAGCAGGCCTAATAAACGCTTGGCGCTTGTGACTCATTTATAATAATGTAGTCCACTATGCTACAGGTGTGAGATTGATTAGTTGGCTCGAAGTATAGTATATAACTTTACCCTGATACATGCTTACCGTAATGACGTGCCACGTCACACGTCTAACGCCCACGAAGGAGGCATAGTAGCCGTAACCAAAGCGTATGCAATCAGTTGAACCAAGAGAAGACCCACGTAATAGTAGGCTGCCAAAATTGCGGTTGTAGATAGACCTTTCAGTAGGATATTGGAAGCCCATCTAGAGATACTAAGAGACGAGTCGTTACCTACAATGCCGATCAGGGCCGAATAGAGCTCAAAAATGTGTGACCAGGATAACCACATAATCAAGATATAGTAGAGATAGAGGGGGTTCTCGTCAAAAATGCATATCATGACCCATATACAGTCGGTGATAGTTGACCAAACTGATTCCACATCACCCATTACATACCTCCACAGCACCACAGGTGAATACCTAAAGCTGCCTACACTTTGAGGGGTCGAGGTATTCTGTACTGTTCCTTTTTTCTTTTGCATTACTCCTTCGCTCTCCAAAGATGCAGAAATGACCTTTCCTGTCTCTGGATTAGCAAGAATTGCTAAATCGAAACGTAAAAGTGAAAGATAAAAAAACCACTTCATGGGCAATTAATTTCACTTGATTTTATATTCTGATTTTTGATATTAAGATTGATATTTTTAATATTTTTCGACCTTCTTTATTCCGAATTAGGAAGGTGCATAATGGTACTAAAGAGTTGATCCACAGCTTTTATAGTACTTTTGTTGTCTAGAATTACTTTAAGATCTTCTATAAAGCTAGGCCAGCTGCATGTAGGATTGCTTTGCTGGGTTACATGAGAAGTAATTAAACTGATCGTACGTATAATTTTTGTTGTTTTTGGTAACTCTTACGGCATTTAACAGTTTCTGTCTACCCCAACTACTCTCAATATATTTAGCAATGAGTTTTACGCCCCTAAAATTCTCTCAGCCAACAGTATCACATATAGGAAAAGCCCACAACAGTGTATCACTATGTATATTGAACCTAAGTTTTTATTAAATCAAGTACAACACAAATTAGAGGCTCGAATGCTCGACGGAAGCCACATGGATTAATTCCGCGCATGATACATGTTTTACTAGAAGAGATGACCGTCAACTATAGGTTACCTGATTCTGAGCTTATATGACAATACACAACCGACAACCGTATTGCTATATCTATGACCCGAGTTCTTATTACCTTAAGGCTCGAGTGCTATATTCATTACACTTACATGGAATCTGAAACATTTACATGGCATTGAAACACATACCCGGTATTCGTGGCACTAGATTTCATGACTCTCAGTTAACTCATCCCCAGGGACCCATTTTTGTATATATTGGCTGGAATCGACATCTAGCCAAAAAATTATGCATCTTCTTACTTTATCTGCTCGGATGATTTTGCATACGGCTTAGTGACTTGCCAGACTTAAATTATCACAGTAAATCTATTGACTTAACTTTATAATAACCCTTCTATCCTAGCTAGCTTCAAAATATTATCGACCCGAGTTCTTGCTGACTCCGCTCTCCTAATTACCTCCAAAATGTTATTGGCTTGATTAATAATTTGTTGCATTAACTCTCGGGCCAAAATAACAAATCAGTATGATAAGCCAAGCTATTTCGCCACAGCTGCATTCCCCCAGAGCTCCCCCCGATTATACGAGCGTAAGTTCATACTTAGTGCTCCCAACATAAATATCTGCAGGATTGTGTAGAACATTGCCTCAATTAGCAACAGAAGTATTATCTCGCAAAAAACATTCAATCTTACTAAAGGAGGATCTTCGGAGTTTTTATCAAAGAGATATTTAACGGCATCCATGTAGCGACGACGGCGTTTTATAACAAAATAAATGATGAACGTCAGGTGTATACATCTCCATGCATACACCCAGTAACGTATGAGCCTTTCTAGCAACTTCTGCGCACTTACAAGTGATTCGGCAGTGAATATTAAGACCATTGCTCTTGCATTTATCTGTATGAACTTGGGAGTTACGCGTTTAAGGACACTTGGTACCTAAACGATCCCCTTAACCACCATCCTCAACGCATACCACAGGTGCCTGCTCACGACAGTATTATCACTCTCTCTTATCCCAATGGTACACCTAATCACTTTCTTGAACACATACCACAGGAATTCCTCCATACTAGTAGCATCACACTCTTCTTCCCCAGTGGCCCCCCCTAATCGGCGCAGACGCTGCTTGGATGCTACGAAAACATACCTCTCCAACATTTGGGCTTGGCTCGGACACTAGTTCCAAGAATGTAGGCGACGGGCAGCTATTCTGCATGGTAGTTATGGGGTTCTGATTATATATTTGATGGTGGAATTTGTGATCAGTAATAAATATTGTGATAGGTCAAAGATCAATGAAGGTGGAAATAAATGAGGAAGAAACTATCCAAGTTATGTATTTAAAATACTATTATCTCGTATAAAAACACACGTAATAATAACAAAGGATATACCATGGCATGTATCTGCAATAATATGCATCTGTGTAATAACATGCATCTGTGTGGTGATACGCTGCCAGGTTGGTGATTATATAAAGCTACTATGTGGTATGCTGATTTTTTGTGATATGAAGATATATTGATGGGGATAAGCCTAGGTTTATAGATATATAAAGTTACTCTATGGTATACACACTAGCTGCAAATCTTTACTTATCAGTCATACCACCTAAGCTACCACTTATATCGCTATATATAATAAAAATAAATTTATTGAAAAACTTCTCGCTGATGCACAGCTTAATCCTACGCATGGTTAATATCGCCAAATATATCGCTTATATCATAGCTCATATCACCTAAGTACCACTTATATCGCCAAATATATTGCCAACATCTTACCATCAAATTTATCGCATGCATCTTACCTCATATCATCACACACATTAATACTACCTAAACCACAAATAAAAAAAAACTTCAAATGACTTTTATTGCTAGCCATATCTATAAATCCAAAGGGACAATATGCCCACCAACACCCGTCTCGTCTATAAGTTCCACAACATCGCAGCTACTCTCTTTCAGTTCACCGTGTTTGATTGACTTAACATCCGAGCTCTCATCGAAGAGTTGTTGCCTCATAGGACAGAACATTGAAACAAGCAGAGTGCTGAGAACTATATCGACTGCGAATGCTAGACTCTCTATGACCTGTGTCTGTAGTTGAGTTAATCTCACTGGCAGTGCAATGGTTTGTATGGAGTATGTGAGGAATGTGTGTATAGCGAGACACGTCATGAGAAGGTTTGTAGTGTCAAGGGCCTTGTATGCGTTAAGGAAGCTATGTTTTGTCTTTAAAATGATGATGAAGAGGATATAGAGATATAGCTCTCCACTTAGGAAGAAGTTTTCTGCGAAGAGATATGTCTTGGAAGTATTGCCTGTGTAGTAGTAGGCTCCAAATCCCAGGATTTTCAGGAAGGCATAGATTTTCGAGAATGAGACGATGGACGTCTTGAAAAGTGATCTGGCATGAAGAATGGTGAGGCGCTCGTTGGAAGAGGAGAGTCGCTGGAGATCCACCACCCTCGTGCTAAAGCTTGTTAGGGCACACGGGGCCCAGAGACCTATTAGGAGGAAGATGGCTGAGACCCTGAAGACTCACGAGATCTGGTGGAGAATGAATGCTACGGCCTCCAGGTTCATGGTGTATTCTCCGACACGAAGCATAAACTCCTGACCTGAGGATATTCCATGCTCGAGGCTTAGCCTGTTGATTTCCGTGTGTGAATTTAGGAATGTGAGGAGGACTGTGTAGGCTGCGGCACTGATGACTGATATGACCATAAAAGCAGTGCCTGTAAATCTAAGACGTTCCTTGAAGGCGTTGAGGGAGGCGAAGGAGCTTCTCGAGACTCTCCAGAGGGCGTAGATGACGACGAGGAGAGTCATGACGCTCTGGTTGGCATATGTCAGGGTACTGAATGATGGAGAAGTTTCTGCTGGCATTTGTTTATCCTGTTAGATTCTATTTATATTTGCCAGGTTTCAGGATGATCAATTAGGGAAAAGGGGAAGCTTGTGGATCAATAAGTGAAAAGGAGTGGGGTATATTGAACCTGACTGTATATACATGTAGACTAGGGGTACTAAGGTCAGAGATGTAGAGTCTATTTATGGAGAGCCTGGTTATATAGACCAATAAAGATCTAAACTGAAATATTAGCCAGTGTCGTCTGCTGTCTATCCAAGCAAGACGTATAGAGTTATATCATCTTTTACGGCATATACCAGACTATATCACCTCGTACAGTATATGATATGACTATATCACCTTGTACAGTTTAAAGCTACAGCCATATAGCCCCTCCTCCATATAAACTCACGCCATATAGGCTACAATCATCTAACCACATATAATATATCTCACGTCTATGCCTACCCAAACACTGCCTATGGCCTACTCAAATCTAGTTCATCCATCAACCTCTCATTTATATGAGACATTTCCTGTCAACACATCACTAAGCATCATTTGCCTGATAGCTCATTTGTCAGAAGCTTACTGATTGGAAGTTTACTCGTCAGGATTTCACCGGCTATAAGTCAACTCATTAGGATTTCACCGACTATAAGTCAACTCATTAGGATCTCACCGATTAGACGCTTAATGATTGACAAATTACTCAGTGATAATCTACCCACTCACAGCTTATCCCCTCACAGCTTATTCACTCACAAACTGCTCCTTGATTGGCCTGAGAACCTACTTTTGAAACAGAAAATATTTCCCATAAATAACCAAACAAATCACCCCCTATGGAAAGAGTGAGACGCATAGCCTCAAGAATCCCGCTGCTCACAGAGAAGAACAGAGAAGAAGACAAACATCCGCAAGGAGTACGTCTTCCTCGGCACAGTGGGCATCCTGGTGCTTGTAATTATGTCAACGTCCCTGGGCCCGCTAATAACATCCACCTTCGGGATACTCGTGCCTCTCAGAGAGTCGCTACTAGTTTTGAAGCAGGTCAACCAGAAGAAGGACGAGTTGAAGCACTTTATGGTCTTCTGGATGGTGTTTGGCCTCATCACGGCGCTCGACGCCATCTCTGGGAACCTTATCACCTACATCCCCCTCTTCTACACTCTGAAGTTCGGGTTCCTCATGTGGGCTGGGCCCCTGCGCTTCAGGGGGGGTCTGTGGATCTACGATCACGTTTTGGCAAGGATACCCGAGGAGTACTACAGGTCTGCCGAGGGCATAGACGTTGCAGTAAACAAGGCGACAGAGGTCGTCAGAGAGATAGCGAGCGAGGAGGCCCAGAACAGGGCCAAGAAGAACGAATAAATGAATGGGGATTACAAGGTGTTTGTAATGTATTAGGCTTTTTACATCTATACAGGATATTCATGTAGTGAGATATATTATTGTACAGAGTATTCATGCAGTGAGATATTATTATGGAATATAGTAATGCGATACCAATAAAATGTCATACTGTTTATGCACCCTCATCATCTAACAACTGCCTGGCTTGCACTGCAGTCTCCATATACATTAAATTGCATATTGAGGCTAGCATAGGTGTAGTGCTTTTTCCTGTACACTGCAGTGCTTTTTTTGTATACACTGCAGTAACTAGGCTTACACCCTAACATGTACCACACACAGATTAATGTTTATATCTCAACCATTCCCCTTTATTCCACATAAAACAGAAATTCCCCTGCAAATAATGATCCTTGATCTGACGCCTAGCTACACAACTATTCGTAACATAAAGGATGAGGCCAGGAAAACAGAGCGCATGCTCCGTATAGAGTTTGCATCCATATCGGGGACCAAGGGGGAGTGCATCACATGCACAAGTTCATGTATGGACTACTTTTGTACGCCATGCTTTGAGTCTATGTATCCTCCACAGCCCGAGTACAAGTTCAGCGCCCTCGTGTCATTCTATGAGGAGACAAGGGACACTCGCAACATCGTCAAGCTAAGAGAGCATCTCAAGCACGTCGAGGAGAAGTCTGGAACCACAGAGACAGAGAAGAGGATGGCTTATAACATGAGAAAGCGGCTCAGACGTCGGATATACACTGCACTGGTGCAGGCCAGGAATCAAGTGAAGCTCGTGGCGCTTGGAGAGCAGTACAGGAGGCTTAAGCTGGAGTATTTGGTGAAGCTGAAGCAGAGGAATGTCAGTGAGGCACTGGTACTGAAGGATTATCTCATTGACCTGAAGGAAGCCTTAGAGGAGACACGCAATCAAATTGGAAAATAGTGGACAATGCTCAGGTAGTCAATAGATGGAAGCTTAGACTTGAGTATCCAACAGGCGGAAGCTTATGCCCATATAGTCAATAGATGAAGGTTTATGCACAGATAGTCAATAAATGAAGGCTTATGATGTAATCGTCTAAATGACTTAATTTGTTTAACCACTATTTCCATACGACAATTTGTTTGTATGCTGTTTATGCTTTGTATAAGTTGTTTGTCCATTGCCTGCATAATGTATGGCCTAGCTCTAGACATATGCATCCTACGTTTATTCCTCCATCCATTTGTAGAGATCACCAGTATATCTTATTACTGGATCTCTAGCTATGACTAATAATCGTTAATACATCCATCACCTCTAGTCATCCTATTACTACATCTATCACCTCTAATCATCACTTAATGCCCATCATCCAGCCTCTTTTAACCCATCAATGCTAATATCACCGCTGGACGAAGACGAATTCTGCAGAACACTCATCGAAGCAAAATACTAGGACCCCACCAAGAACTTTCATGCCGCATTCCTGGACCTCCTACTCCACCCACAGCATCTTCACACAGTCCTCTGCAACCATTCATTCGATCTTCTAGCAAACGGCCTAAAACACCTAATAAAATACAAAATTGAGCATATATCCGTAGCGGCCAACATACTACGAATAGTCGAGGCACTCATGTCATATAACAAGAACATAGACACTCTAATCATCAACTTACTACGTCGTGGATATATCGCAGAGGTATACGCCATGTTTCAACGAAATACGAAGTACATTGAGAGGCACCTGAATGTAATGTGGTTCGTGGTGCTTGTCTGTGAGAACATGGATTTATCGCATTGTGAGTTTTATGCGAGGGATTTGTTGTTTATGCGCATAGATGAGATGTTACGAAGCGATGAACGTATAAATCATTTCCTTTTGTATGAGGTTGGCGGAGAGAGCTATGGGGACTGTATGGGATTCGAGCGTACTGTGTACAACCCCTTGCCGCCATGCGACGAGGAAAGGGGAAGTAATGTGGGGATTAACGAAGATATGAGAAATGCAAGGGGAATAGATAAATCAACGAGTGGTACAGGTGTAATGAATAATAGCTCAAGTATAATGTATGGCCCAGTAAACAGTCATCCAACGGATAGTAAATGGGTGTGTAGTAATCAAGCGAGCAGTAATATAACAGATACTAATCATGTGAACAGTAATATAACAGATAGTAATAAAACAAACAAAATGTATTGGGATGACGTACAAGAATGCGAGGCAAGTTGGACTGCATTGCATGCCACCATCAATGACAGATATATGAACCCAGGCAAAATCTATGGCCTTGGAGGAAAAGAAGACGAGAATTGTGTTCCAATACCCAATAGCTCCTTGCCCTCTAATGTTGTGGAATTGCTAAGTCTATATGAGCGCCGAATGAAGGCAGAGGAGGCCAGAAAAAATAGGTACTTGGCTACTCTTAGGTCTGAGACCGAAAGGAACAACCGAACTCTCGACAACGTGGAGGTCAACGACAGCTCACTCTTCCCCTATACCAAGCACTTTACAGAGAAGGAGCTAAAGATGCTCTTCACCCCCACTGCTTCACAGAACCTCGCTCTGAAGCTCTCTATTGACCTTGAGCTGAACATCCTCTTCCTCCTTGAGAATGACCAGAATTGGCCATTCCATGTCAAGCTCCTACTTGATGACTATATCCTTACCCTTAAAACGGCTATTTATGCGGTGCGGTTTGTTGTTTCTCTTCCGCATAAAAAGAATACGACGAGGCTCATAAACGAAATACGAGGTAGATTTGGTATATCGCTTCTACCTGTGCTATTCGACATCTTGTTCTACAACTCTGTGGAGGAGATCAGGCCCCCTGTGATGGACTACGTTGAGTACTTGCGTGACAGCGAGGCCGAGGTGTACAGCGGTATACGAGAGATGTGTAGTTTCTGGGCGCCCCTAAGGCTGGCTTTGAATAAGATGTTTTCGGAGGTTGATGTCAACAGCGTTTCTGAGACCATACACGGCATGAACTTCTGTAAGTACTACAGCCTAGTCAAGGAGATGGAGAAGAGTGGGAAGCCTCTTATACCTCAGGGGCTGTATATCGAGCGCATTAACCTGAGCTACAAGTGGGACAATTATGCACAGGCGTATTTGTGGAAGATATTTGCTATGCAGAAGATTCTCTTCGGGATGGACGTAGAGTGCTCTAGACTCCTGAGTTCCGAAGCTAAGGAGGGTATGATGATTCTTAAGGGCATTAGACATGTAAGAAAGCCCGTTACTGAAGAGTAAACGGGTGTAAATGAATATGCAGTGAGAAGAAGTAGCTGGATAGGAATGAATAAACAGATGAGAAGAAGCGATTGAATAGGAACAAACAGGCAGGTACAAATAAGCAGATAATAACGTATAGACAGATAAATACGAATAAGTAGACAAGAACGAATAAGTAGACGAGCATATATTCAGATATGAACAAGTGATTAGATAGGGAGGAATAGCTATATATGAACAAGTAGCTAGATAAGAATGTATAGTCAGATATGAATGGATGATTAGAAAGAGGCAGCTGGATAAAAAACTTGCATGATGTTGGACAAACTGTAGTCAGGCTCTGGCTGAAGTCTGTAGGGGTATAGCTTGTCCACAGTGTACGAAATGCAGTAGCACTCGGTCCACCTGTCGGTCTACTCGGCATTCGGTTACCTTTATGCCCACTAGTTCACTGATGAAGCTATCTAGTTTCTAGCAATAACAGAAGTCTAGTAGGTCGACCTAGAAACTTAAATCAGTGTCCTTGACAAAGCTTTCTGCTGAGCCATGTGATAGAATTTTCGGTATATACACACTGCAGCTAACTCACTAGCCTATTAAATTATGGCCATCCACAAAATCTACTAACTAATTCACCAAGCTATTGACAGATGAGGCTGTTTGAGATCTTACAAGGCTATCTAACCTTACATCAACAATACATTTTGACTTAGAGCCAGTTTCATTACATTTTTATTACTATCTAATTTGCATCTCAACCTCCCTATCAGCCTCACAAATATTCTCTGCATTCCACTTCACCAATCCAGTCTCGCAGTACCTCTCCATGGGAACCACTTTGTCGATATCAAACATCCACAGGTGTCCGTTGTTCTTTTCACTGAGACACCTGGAGCACGGCCTCCTTATTCTATATCCCACCACCTCTCCACAGACTCCGCATATAGTGTCGTTTACACGGCAATTGCAAGTGCTCGTCTTGTAACTGGCTGCGTCAATAAAGACACACCTCTCGGGATGGTTGCTGGAGTACAGATGTACTGATTGATCGGATATCAGTACCGACCTCATCGACTGCCGGCTTAGCGTCCTGTAGCACTTTACGCATTTCAGCATGTACACAATCCGTGGTTGTTTAGGTTTCATGTGTTTATGCGAGTTTGTTGGCTATATGATTTGCCTTAATTTATTATCTTGTAATGTTTAGGGTATCACACGTGAGGTGTGCTTCTTAATAATGGGCTCTACATATGCATGATCAAATATCACACCACGGATCTGTAATTCATAGTCGTATATTTACAGATGCTTGTATCTACAATTGCTTATATTTACAGCTATGTAAGCCTTCTGCATATACACAGCAGTGCCATGTATATGGCAAAAGATGTCTATATTTTTTGCCACGTCATTATTCTTCTGTGTGACGATGGAATGATATGTCGCATCAAGATCCATATTAGCATTGTTCTGCTGCAGTAAGTTTGAGTTTATTCCGATAAACATTTTTTATGCACCAGTGCCCCATGTTTTCCGCACTAGAGCTGGGTAGAGCACTCAAGGCAACTCTAGAAAGTAAAAGAGAAAAACATACAGACAACAAAAACGACACAGACAAGAAGATTAAGAGAAGAAAGTGTGGGGAGGCACATGACCCAGCACTCTCAAGCTTGCTCAGTAACCACCTCCTCGAACACCCAGTAGCTATTAGTTCACACGAGATATCCTCCGTCATGCACATATCCAGGTACCTTTATGTTGTGGAGGGAGAGAGAAGATACTTTGTCTCATCGGTGCTGAACAGTAATTTATCTAATGTTCTGATGCATAAACAATTTGAAGTGATTATGTTTAAGAGGATGTGCAGAGACATATTGTATGACTGCGAGATTATAGAATAGATGGTTGATAGCATGCATAGCAAGCTGATGTGTTATACTACAGCGCTGAAGATACAATTATTTCTGTTTCATCTTTATAATCCCTATCACATAACTAAACAATAAATTGCTAAGCTTTTTTTGTCTTAGATCTTTATTCTACCTTCTGCTACACAGCATTACATTATCACGCCGTCACATGTTCCTATTTCACATATTTATCCTCGATACATTTTACCCCGTCGTCTCATGTTTATCTTATCACATCTTTGCCATTGTCACATATTCATTATTGCCTATTTTTTTCTATTCATTAGCACTTTACGCACTTCGTCACACATACATTCTATTTATGTATCTTTCCATTGCGCCCTGTGATTACATCTTTTCATCACTAAGCTCAATACCATGGCATCAAGATGAACATTGATATCAAATAAATCTATGGCCACATATACAAAAAAGCTCACCACACAGACCTCACTTCGTGCCACAATCACATACAGTGAGGCATTTTATGTATGTCTACGCTCAACCAATCATTTCTCTCGATAAAGGAGCAATCCCCTTTATTGCTCTAAATTCCTTCGGCCAACAAACTCATGAAATTCCTGGATAACTTGCTTTTGGGAAAGGATACGCCTCTTTACTCGGACCAGGTCCAGTTCCCGTCAAAAACCTACAGGGAACTCGTGTGCACAAAGAAACACTGCGATAACTCCTGCACAAAGCTCACATATTCGGAGTGGGAGTTCTGGGCATTTGTTTTATCGGAGAAGAAGGTTAGTTTGGATGAGCTGAGGCACAATATAAGGACGCTGAATGATGATCTAAGGTTCTCATTTTGGAAAAAAATACTGGAATGCGGTGAGAATCTGAAGGGCACTGCTCAAAAAGACAGGGACCAGGATCTTGTACGTAAGATACTGGAGATATGTAGGCCGTACGACAGGAATGATGAGGAAGCCGTGTTTGATATCCACAAGAGCCTGGAAATGGAATTTGGTGGATTTAAAGACCATAGTATTGTTTTTCTGATAGAAAATATGCTGCAGATGCCGTATGCAACGCCCAGGGGCGTTTATGAGATATTGGGGAGCCTTATGAAGAACAACGAACTAGGCAGTGTTTTGGATTTGCTCTCTACCAATATATCAGATGTAGATGAGGCTAATGATAAACACTCTGTGGAGGATAAAGATGCAATTGGTAGCAAGCGTGATTTAAATGACAAGGGTAATAACGGTGCAAAAGGAAATATCAAGACCGATGCAGGTATAGAAAATAGTAAGAACAGTCTTAAGGGTACGGATAAGAAGAAAGATGATATCAAAAAACAAACGAATGATGATAAGAATAGAGAAAAGAGAAACCCTGGTGGTGACATTTGTGGCAGTACAGAGGCCATAAAACTTTGGCAGTACCTTATAAGGACAAACTTTAGCATTTTTGAAAAGCTTATTGATAACCTCCTCTGCACTGGGAGCTTCTCGCTTTATAAAGTACCAGACTTCTTAGCTAGAGAGAGTAATTCCTCAACCTTTGAGAAATGGTGTGAATTTTTGAAGCGAAATAGCTACGTTGATAGGCTCGGCGCATACTTCAAGAACTACAAAACATCCACCAGGACACCAATACAGACTGAGGAGACGTATTTTGATTTCTTGGTTGTCCAAAATGAACTTATCAAGGCGCAGGAGAACATGAAGAATAAATATACAAAGAAAATTAGAGATTTGATGGAGGAGAATGAGGAGTTACATAAAAGTAACAAGAATCTAATGGAGAGGCTAAAGGAACTTGAAAGAGAACTAGATGATTACCAAAACAACTACGTTAGTCACATAAAAGAGATGCTACATGAAGCAAAGGGGAGATGTGATAGGCTTGAGAAAGAAAACTTGGATCTAAAGGGAAACCTTGAGTATATGAGCATGATGTGGAGCCATTTGCAGTCATCATAAACCGGTGATAGTCCGTTATGCTCTTTCATGCTTCTAGTTGATCTATGCCTAGTTAAGGAGGCCTTGTATATAAACTGTGACTCCTATCATCGAAGAATGATGTGTGGATTGACTTTTCCGTGTGGTTTACTTAGAGAAGACTATACGTATGGCTGGCTACTGCAGCTATTATTCAAATAAACGCATTTATTTATTGGTTTATTTTTTTTTATTATGCTGATATGATTTATAATGACGTTATTTGATTCAGATCAATCTTCTCCTATCACTGTTGAGATTAAAAACTCACCTTGTCAATAAAAATTTTGATTTAGTACCTTATCAAGACAAATCAGTCTGATACCTCGTGGACACATTATTATCTCTTCAATACAGATTTTAATTTAGTACTTCGTCAAACATTACTTTAGTGCCTCGCCAAAACACATTACTTTAGTACCTCATCAAGTCATAACAATGCACTAAATCAATCATCTTACCACTTGTAAATGCAAAGAGTGTACTGCAAATACAAAATGATATGCGCAGATTTGTACACGAACAAATACATGCTTTTGTTTCCAACGAGCAAACACGTTTGCACAAGAAGAGTTTGTTTGCTAAAAAACGTATAAATACATTTTACCCTGAAAAACCATGCGCATAAACCACCTAACACTGGAAAAATTCAAGAGCTTTGTAGGCAAATCGACTGTCGAGCTATCACCACATAACAATATTATACTGGGCAAGAATGGGTCAGGGAAGAGCAATCTGATAGGAGGGTTAAAGTTCTTGCTCTGTGCACCTAAGACAACTGCGCAGGACAGGTTGTCCTTTTTATATGAAAATTCGAACACTGAAGAAGGATATGTTGAGGCTGAGCTTGATAACAGTGACCTTATTCTTCCAGGAAAGAAGTCTGTAAGGCTGAGACGAACTATCAGCTTGAAGGCTGACGAGTACACGATGGATGACAAGGTGATGTCAAGGGAAGAAATTGTGGGTTTGCTGGAATCGGCCGGATTTGGCCTCAATACTGGGAATTTTATCGTTGAACAGGGAAAGATTGCATCCATTGCAGTGATGAATGAAGAAAGAAGGTTTGATCTAATAAAAGACACTGCTGGTGTATTTAGCTACGAGAACGACAAAATCAGGAGTCTTGACATGCTTGAGGGGAGCAAGCAGAATGAGAGCAAAATAGTTATACTAATGAATAAGCTTGAAAATAAGCTTAAAAGGGTAGAGAAGGAAAAGGAGATTCTGCATGAATATGAGAGACTTGAAGAGGAGAGGACTAAATATGAATATGCATATTCCCAAACAGAAGTTGATGAGCTAAACAAAGGCATCAACGAGCTAGTTGATAAGCTAAATGCACTGACAGATGATGAGCCAGACGATAACGATGAGGATTTGGAACTTAGTATTGAGGATATACAGGATAAAATAGGAAATCTGACCGAGAAACAAAACAGTATACATCTAGTTCCTGGCTTCAAGGGCAAAACTGAGTTCGCTAGGAAAAGCTTGAAGATGGCTAGGAGACAAATGCACATTCTGAACATTTCTAGAGTTGAGCTACTTGCTAAGAAAGATAAGCTAGCCAAGGAGCTGAAGGAGAATTCTGTGAAATTGATAGCATATAAGTACTTAGAAGGATGGGTCAATACATTCAAAGACTTAGATAACGAGGAGGAGATAAAGACAACTAGAAGTCTATTGAGTACAAAGACATGTGAACTTGAAAAGCATAAGCCAGGAATAAGTAAGAAGGCTATGTGTTCGTTGCCTGATTTGATAGAGATGAGAAAGAAGCTGTGGAGAGAGGAAAAACAGCTTAATGATGATCAGAAGTCACTTAATGAGATGTACAAGCAACAGAAAGACAAACTTATGATGGCAGGGATTAACTCAGTGGTGATGTATAATGATATTCAGAACGAAGAGGGTGTTATTGGAATACTATACGATTTAATTGAAATACCGATTGAGATATTGAATGCCTTCGAGGCAGTTGCCAAGAACTTTCTATTCAATATAGTGGTGGAAAATGAAACCATCCCAGAAAAACTTGCCAAGAAGCTCCAGGGCCGAACAACGTTCATAGCCATCAACAAAGTGCCAAGAGATGTCAAGGCTACGATAGAAGACGATGATCTCATTCCACTAGCTACACAGATTAAATGTGATAAGCTCTTATCTCCTCTAATTAATCTAATAACAAGGGAAACGTATCTTTGCCCCGACTTAGAGAGAGCTGTGAGTCTTTCTAGGAAGTATAACATAAACGTGGTCACTATGGATGGAGAAATTGTTTCAAAACAGGGATCTCTTACAGGTGGATTTGAGAAGAAGTCTAACTACTTGTATGTGTACAAAAAAGTACAGATGGAGTGCAGTAGAATCACTACACGTCTTTCAATGATAAGTAAGGAACTACAGTCCATAGATCTACAAATTAAGGAGCAGAGGCTATACACTCAGGATAGCTACAATGCTGAAGAGGGATATTATGAAGGCCTCAAGGCCATGGTTTACTTCCTCACCGAGAAACTGAAAGTTCTTGAGTCTAAGAAATATAATCTCAATAACATAAAAGCTAACAAGGAAAGCTATATGCTGAAAGAAATAACACTAAACAACGCAATCAAACAGTTAGAGATAGAGGTGGAAGAAATCAATTTCCTTACAAAGTCTTATGTAGAGAAGATTGCTGCACTAGAGGAGGACTATCAAAACGCTATTCTACATGACAGATATGAGGTCATAGACAAGGAGATCAAGGAGCTGAAGGATAAGGAGGTTGAGCTGAAAGAGCGGCTGATGAACAAGCAGGCAATTCTAAGCAACGACAGGGGAGCTGAAAGAGAAAAGATTATCACCCAGAAGCATCTGCTGATAAGCCGAAGGAATGACATATGCTTTAAGCTGGGTATAACCGAGTTTAATGATCTAGAGATCCTGTACGAGGGATTACTCAAGGATGATATTCTGCTTGAGATAAAGCGAGTTAATGATGAGATAAAGCGGCTGCCTGTCATCAACAGACAGATTGTTAGTCAGCACTCGAACTACATTGAGCAGAAAAACGATCTTAAGAGGAGGTTCAACGAGCTAATTCAGGACAGGCAGAAGATCTACAACTTTATTACCGACATGGACTCTAAGAAGGATGAGTGTATCAGAGAAACTCTCCATGCTATCAAATCAGATTTTTCCGATTTCTATTCTCGGATATCTAATGATGGATACGCAGAGCTCATTGCCTTAAATAAGAATGGGGATGAAATCAGTGATTTGGAGAAACAACTTGGCGACATGATCCTCAACAAGAGTACTAAGAAATCGAATTCTGGGCGAAGCTTGAAGCAGGATATTGAAACAGGCGGCCGTACAGAGGATTCAGATCAAACTTCTCACGATATAGTTGATAAGGTGGATGATAGGGTAAAGGGTATACGAGAGAATGAGCAAAGAAATGGTGAGGGCGAACGAGGGAATGGACAAAAGAATGCCGAATTGTCTGATGAGAATGCCAGATTGGCTGGAGATGAGGAAAACAAGGAGGCATTAGGTAAAGATATCAGGCTTAGGGTTACTAAACTGCCAGAAGAACACGGGAATACAAATAGTGAGTCATACGAGGGTTCAAGTAGTAGTTCACTAGAATCTGCTGAGCTCCCTGGCACAGGAAAAAGCAGAGAGCTATAGGAGCTAGGAAGAGAACTTAGTATAGTAGACGAGTGTACAACAGAGAGGCATTCGAGGGCTGAGTCCAAGAGTGATGAGTCAGGTGGCACCGCTGAGCTCCAGGTTTCTGGGGCCCCGAGTCCTGATTTGCAGAGTGAGAGCTCAATATCTGGAATTGGCATAAAGATCTCTGGGAAGCCTATAAGTCTAGACTCCCTCAGTGGTGGGCAAAAGACGGTTATAGCTCTGTCACTGATTTTAGCAGTACAGAAGGAAAACCCCTCTCCCCTCTATGTCTTCGACGAGCTGGATGCTAACCTCGACGAGAAGACAAGGGAGAGTGTATCCAAGCTAATCTCCGAGCTATATATTCAGCTAGGTGCTCAGTTCATCATTAGCACTTTCAGAGAAGAGCTGCTTGCTGCTGGACATAGGTTCTATGGTGTTAGCTTTGCTGATAAGAGGAGCACAGTTAAGGAAATAACGCAAGAAGCAGCTAAAGATTTCTTGCGTGATGATTACTTGGAAAGGTGATTGAGTGTAGGAGAGTTATTATATTGGGCCTGGAGAGATATGGCAATTATGAACAATATAATGGAGCAATTATGTTGGCCTAGTGAATTATGGGCATGATAGATGTACTGGGCATCAGAGGATAAGAGGTATAGCTATTGATATGATAACAAACAATGAACATAGTGAAACATCTAAGCTAATATCTCATAGCATTCTAAAGTTAATAATGGCATGGTATTCTACAGTTAATCACACGCTGGTATTATAAGCAGCAAGATAGTAACTCTATAATGAAATAAATTTGTTTATTATATTTAGGGCATTTCTAGGCTTATAAATGTTGGCCCTCAAACACATTGCCCTGTATCACCAGCTTCTGTGTCTCACCCTTCCTCTCCGCACTCTCAATGACCTTCTCCTCGACAGTGTCCTTGGTTATCAGCCTGTAGACTGTTACATCCTTCGTCTGCCCTAGCCTGTGGGCTCTGTCCATAGCTTGCTGGTCAACAGTGGGATTCCAATCGCTGTCGTAGAATATGACGGTATCAGCAGCCGTCAGGTTTATGCCAAGACCCCCTGCGCGTGTGCTTAAAAGGAATATAAACTTATCGTTCGTCTGCCAGTCCTTCACAGTATCCCTCCTGTTGCTAATGCGTGAGCTTCCATCCAGCCGAAGATACGTATATTCCTTGCTTATCAAATAGTCCTCCATCAAATCTATCATCTTTGTCATCTGGAAGTATATCAGGACCCTGTGGCCCTCAGACTTGAGCTTAGGAAGCAGCTGGTCCAGGACTTGAAGCTTTCCTGAGTCACTGATAAAGGTATCTGCGGGGGGCACGTAGATCTTATGGTTTACAGTCAGTGGGATAAGAAGCCTATCCTCCAGGGTGCAGTGAATAGGCACCGGTGGTATCACCTTATTTATCCAGGGTGCGTAGTGACACGGGATAAAGAGTGATCTTATACGTGAGACTAACTGATTTACAATATTCTGTACATTTCCACCAAATTTTATGCCCTCCTCTGTAGTTATATGGTCATCAGATTTTATGCTCTTATCAGTTTGTTTCTCGTTCATGCGTTTTGTTCTCTTAACCGGTGGATCACTTGGATACTTATTGGATGAGTGCTGGTATTCGCCATTGTTGGACTGATCATCACCAATCAATCTTTTATGCACACTCGACAATCTGGGGTACTCATTCTTATTTCTATCAATACCGCTTAAATAGCTGGAGGTAGATGACCTGAGCACATTCCCATATTCGTCCACTTCCTGGACAAAAATGAATGGCCTCCTGATAAGCTGGCTGTCCAGCGCTGCTTTCAAGTCTGAAAGTGTCTTTATAGGCCTGGCTCCGTGTGTGAAGTCCAAGCTGTGCTTCTTGTAGAAGTTAGATATTCTGATAGATATTTCAAAGGCTGTACTCTGAAATACATCTCCATTGATGCAGTCACTACGAATATTCACATAGCCCCCATCACCTTCTCTCTTGTCCACCCCACTAACTGCTTCTCCTTCGAATTGTTTCCTACGTTTATGCACTCCAGCACCTGTTCTTTCATCCAATCTGTCACTTGATTTCTTATTCAATCCGTCGCCTGATTTCTTATTCAAGCTGTCACCTAATCTCTTATTCAAAATTCTGCTCTCCTTTTTCTCTAATAGCCAGACCTCCCAGTTCGTCTTATGTTTTTGATCATCAGATGGCTCCCAAGGCATACCATACTCAACCCGAAGGTGCTCCTTAAGCCTAGCTCTTTCCAGTAAGTGGAAGGTTTCATTCTCTCTGGCCCATCTTGCACCTTCAAGGACCAAGTCAGGAACTTCTAAGGCCTCTTCCAGGAACAGCCCAGTTCTCGGCTCTCTTTTCTCAAAAAGCATAGGATGATTGCATACCTTCTTCAGCTGCATCATGAGATTCTCTAGCTCCATATTACATCCAACAATGTCATCGTACATAACTCTCTGCCTATGACTCAGCTCACAGATGATGTCCACCTGCGTCTTCGTGCTCAGCTCATCCTTAACGTCATTTTTATGACGACGAAGCATAAACGGCTTCAAAATAGTGTGGAGCTTCTGGAGCTGAAGCTTGTCAACCGCCTTCCTCGTCTCCGCTGAGGTCTCTATGTCCTTGGAAAACCACTCGCTGAACTCTGTCAGGGAGTCGAAGAGAGTTGGCATGATAAAGTGCAGCAGCGCCCAGAGCTCTTGCATGGAGTTTTGAACTGGCGTACCCGTCAAAAGAAGCCTGTTTCTGCACTTGAAGCTAAGGAGGGTCTTCCAACGTTGGCTATTGCAGCTCTTTATCGCCTGTGCCTCGTCAAGGATCATATACTGCCACCGTGTCTTCTTAATAATCTTCTCATCCAACACAGCTATCTGATAGCTCGTGACAATTACATTGGACGTCTTAAAGTTTCTTCTCTGCTCTTTCCTCTCAGCTGTGCTTCCCCAATAGCAGCATACTCTAAATGAGGGAAGAAACCTAGCAAGCTCCTGGCTCCAGTTATGCAGCGTCGAGGCAGGTGTAACAACCAGAAATGGGCCCCAAATATTCTCTACCTCAGCCAGGTATGCCAGTAGAGAGATGCTTTGCACAGTTTTTCCCAGGCCCATGTCGTCTGCTAGTATCCCGTTGATGCCTTGATCGTAGAGGTTCACGAGCCATGTAAGGCCTTTCAGCTGGTATGTCTTAAGCTTGCATGTCAGCAGTGTTGGCTGGTTTATTCTTGGAGCTATTGTTTGCTCACTTATGCTCTGATGATGGGCTGTTGAGTTTGTTTGTTGTTCATTTATGCTCTGATGCTGAGTTGACGAGTTTGTTGGTTGTTTATCTGCTAACAAGTAGTCCTCTTTTTCATACTGGCTTGCTTCTGCCTGATTTATACTGCGGTTATCCTTACCATTAGTAGATTCATTATTGTTGTTCATAGATTCATTATTACCGTTTGCAAATTGATTATTACCGTTTGCAAATCCTTTTTGAGGGGCAGACCTCCTTCTAGCATCCTCATCTCCCTTTCTCAGTGCGTCAAACTCCTGAATATTCTCGAGCTGCTTCTGTGCAGCAACCATGGCCTTATCCCCCTCGCTAGCCACTATATCCTTGTTCTTGTTCAGGATAAAGTGAGCAAACAGCTCAGTCTGGTTTATTAGGTAGTTGAACTTCCTCTTCTGTCTCATCTCCTCCTTTGCCTCCATCTCTTTCCTCTTCTGCTCTTGGGCTGCCTTCTCAGCCTTCCTCCTGTAGTCCTTAGTGGTGCTCTCACTCTTCTTCAGGACATTGCTCAGCTCCTTGTACACCCTCTTGGCCTTTAGCTGTGGATTCGTCTTACTCGTCTTGCTCAGCCCTCTTCTCAGCTCCCTGGCAGAGATATTCGATATCTTCTTGCCTTGTGCAATGATGGACGCCTGTACAGCAAAGATTGCCTTCTGATATGTGGCCACATGCCTAATTGCATCGTGGTATACCTCCATACGCCTCCTTGATATGCTATCCTCGGCCTCCTTAAACTCCATCTCCTTCCACATTGACTTCACGTACTGCTCTGCCAAGAAGTCTAGCTCGGGTTTCAGTGTGACAGGCATAACCAGGGATTTGTAGGTGTGTGTTGTGAGACTCTTGGTTACCTTGTCTGTCGGTATGTTATAGTGAGCGTATATTTCCTTGAGTTTGTTGTAATCTGACTTTCGCATTGGGGTGGATGATGAAAATATATTTTATTCGGGATGTTTGCTAATGGCTGTAGGAAGAGTTGGAGTAGTCAGGTTATGGTGCGTGTATCTATTGGGTTAGGATATGTGTGTCTATTAGATTGTGACATGTTTGTCTATTAGATTAAGATATATGTTTGTCTATTAGGTTAAGATATGTGCAAGCCGAGTTATAATATGTTTGTCTATTGGTTTATAATATGTGTGAGCCAAGGTGATAGCCAATGTATAGCTATAGAATGCATCACTGGCGGTATATACAATTAGTTAGTCAATGACTTGAATCTTACAGAATACGAAAAAGATGACTGTTTGTTGTTGCATGAACACTTAGGCCAGTTTGTTGCTGCATGAAACTTTTTACAGGTCAACTTACATGGCTTACAACATGAAGACGTGTATTAATTAACATGTGGCATATTAGAATATACCTCTGATTGCACACATGACACGGTAGTGCTTGTTACAGCAGAATATCGTCACAACTATGGGGAATCTGTGCCGTCACAGCCATGAGGTGTTCGATCACTGCAGGGATGACTGTATAGAGTATATCTGATTGCCACAGAGCCTATAGACACAAATGCCTATAGGCTACGCATTATATTCACAGCGCATAGATTGGGCCCATGACTGGAGTCGAGAATCTGTGAACCTGAAACATCTATAAATAAGGCAGAGCACCCTAAACAAATGCACGTTATCCTAGCTCTTGGTATAGTGCTGTGCAGAGTAGTGGTGATAGACGACATAGGGGTTGAGAAGGACAAGGTGTTAGGCCTACTGAAGGAGAAGCTGGGCCGGGATGTGGACCTGATTAAGTGTGTGGGGGATGGGTGTAAGGAGAAGGAAAGTGCTGCTGTGTCTGCATCGTCTATAGGCGGTAGGCCACCATTGAATACCGAAATAGATAGTCGATCAGGAAGTGATGGTAGAAATGAGAGGCCAGTAGACAATAGAATAGGTCATATAATTGACACCAGGCTAGGTAAGTTAGAAGACAGAAGGGCTGAGTTGACTGATAGAATGAATGGGCTAATAGACAATAGAATGAATGGGCTAATAGACAGGATGGCTGGGTTGACAGACAGAACGACCGAGCTAATAGACAATAGAATGAATGGGCGAGCAGATAATAGAATGGCTTCTTTAGGAAATAACAGATTTGCTACTTCGATTGATACTGCTCAGTTACCAGCAGGAGCCCCACGAATGGAAACCCCACGATCTCCAATAGACGATAGACAGCCCAGTACTCTCATGTCCCCTGAGATACCGCGACTGATAGAAAATAGAATCAGAGGCTTCGGCCAGGCTCAGAGAACTGGGACGAGGCCCACGGCTCAACAAGGCAACTATAGCTCTACGGCTCAACAGGGGAACCATGGCACCACTGGATCATCCGTAACTCCAGGCATGAACCACTACATGGCCTCTGCACCCCGGATACAGAGACCCATGAACTCACCTGTGGATGTAAGTAGAAGGCTATCTTCTTCACCAGTGTATAATGACTCGGGTGGTTTACACGGAGGTGTAGATAGCTACGACAATATATATGGTCATCAAGATGAACTAAGTCACCAAGATGGACTAGGTCAGCATGATACTGCTTATAGAGATCCAAATGATAGCTACAGAGATCAAAATGATAGCCAAATAGATCCAAATGGCCATATAGATCCAAATATACCGAGTAGAAACTTAGACACCTATAATGACCACGAAACATACGTCGACCCCAATGCCCCAGAGGGAAACGTGGTCCATATTGGCCATCCTCCCAGAGCCTGTCCGTATGCAAATATGCAAGACAACCACGACAGTGGCTACGATAGCAGTTATAGCCATGATGGTGAGTATAATAACAACCATGGCTATGATGACTATAGTAATAGCCATATGAATGATAATCACATCAATAACCACACAGGTGATAGCCACATGAATGATAATCCATATGATAATAATATACATGGCAATCATAATAATAATCACACAGGTGATTGTCATATTAATGACAATCACAATAACCACATTGGTGAGTATCCACATGATAATCACATACACAATAATTATATCATTAACCCAATCACAGGAAAGGAAACTTCACACATAGGGCCAAAATGCAACACGAAACTCAAAAGAGAGAGTGAAATCACCCAGGCCGCAGACACCTTGAAGAGCAAAATGTCCAGGGTCTCCGACGACTTCAAGAAGTCCAAGGATCAGAAGGCTCAGACGATTTTGGAGATCCAGAACGAGCGGAGCCATCTCCACAATCTTGAGACACACAAGAAGGGGATCGAGGAACAGGAGGCCAGGGTCGAGGCCCTGATACGGATGAGTAGGAACGAGACGCTTAGGCTGAATAAACTTATAGATGACCAGAAGGCCAAGCTTGAGCTCCTGAAGGAGGAGAGTGACATATACAAGAACAAGCTCGTCCAGTACGACGACGAGAAGCAGAAGGAGCGCAGGAGGATCCTGGCGAATGGAAGGAGGCTCGTAGATATAGAGAGACACATTGGGGCGCTGAATAGAGCGTATGATGAGCTGAAGAGCCAGCGTAAGTATCTGGACGAGGAGGGAGAGAAGGACAAGGAGATGCATGATTTGTATGACTCGGGGTTAATCAAGCCAGAGCTGGATTTTGGGTGAGTTAGATTTAGATGATTAGATTCAGTTACCACAGACTCAATGACTGATGGAACAAGTATATGATAACGAACTAACAGCCTACGAGGCATGGATATATGATAAATGAGCTCTGATATGCGTGATATCAATGTCATTAATAGATAAGCTCACAAGGCATCAGCGTAGCGTGAATATAAGCGAAAGCATCTCACTCTATTTACGCTGACTATATTCTCCCGTGAAGACTATAAATAGGCCACTAGGCTAGCTATATAGTGATAAGCTCAAATCTACATCACTAATCCCAATTTTACATCACCAAGCTCAGTTTTACACTTTATAAACTGACCCTACACTGCTAAAATGACTATACTTAACTAGACACCTCCTGCACCGCATAAGAATGTATTATATTTTATGCCCATGAACATCTACCAAAACGCAGTCATGCTCCTGTGCATCAGCCTGGAGAGCATAATCAACAGCCCAGCCCTCGTGTATTCTAAATATTCTGTCACGTATTATATATGGGGGGAGTAAGGCTGAGGACACCTGTCAGGGTGGTGAAGAGTTTAATGATGGGCCTGGGGGTGGAGGAGATACACAGAATTCCGCAGGAGGTAGAGAGGGCACTAGAGGAGACGAGGAGGGCATCAGATATGCAGATAAGAGAAGTCGCATAAACGAGGTATACACCAATTTTATGTGCGAGAATAGCTCCACAGGGCGTCTACATGACCCCAGCAGTGTACATGGCAGCAGTTACACAAATGGGCCCCTTATTTGCACTCACAGCTCCACCATTGATCCACATTGCAATAGTCATGTACATAAAAGCAGTCATACATGTCGCAATAGTCATGCGCATAAAAGTAGTGGCTGCATAAACACCACACCAACAAACTCAAATGACAAAGCGCCACGAACTACTCCGGCAGTGATTACTCGGCTGTCCATGATAATAGCCCTAAAGGAGCTCTAATACATCCTCTCGAACGTCGAACTATCCATGCTCATCATCCACACGTTTATGCTTATATACACGACACTCAGATCCTCCACGCCCTTCAGAGGCTTGAGGATTGCCTTTATAGCTGACGGGAACCGTCGGTTTCTCAAGAAGCATAGCCTGGACCCCAGCCCCCCAAATCCCAAGGCATACGCAAGATCCAAGAGATCATAGAGTTTGCACGCCAGGAGCGCATAAAAGAGGTTTCATTCTACTGTCTCAGTATAAAAAACCTTTCGAGGCCAGCCGATGAGATCGGCAACCTCATGGAGATGGTTGTGATCCACGGGCGTAAGTTTTGTGGAGCCCCGTACAGGATACGGGTGTATGGGCGTATGGAGATGCTGCCGTGTGATGTTAGGGAGACGTTACTTCGTATTGAGCGAGAGAGTCTAAATGGGTGTGAGATGGCTGAGTGTAGATGTGAGATGGCTGAGTGTAGAAGTGAAGTAAATTTAGATGATGAAATGAATAGTAAAGTGGATGGGAATAAGGAGAACAGAGATGAGTGCAGGAATAGCAGTGAGAGAAATGTGACTAGAAACGAGATTAGCAGTGAGAGGAATGTGAAGAGCGATTTATGCGTGAATATATTCTTCGGCTACGCATCTGGAGACGAGGGGGATAGACCATTTGATGGCGAGGTGGACCTGCTTATACGAACCAGTGGGGAGAAGAGGCTCAGTGACTTTATGGTTAAGCAGGTTGCCAGAGGAACCTGTGTGTTTTTTGCTCAGTGCCTCTGGCCCGATCTGAGTGTCCTGCATCTGAGGCTTATTCTTGTGAAGCATCTTCTTGATAGGTGGCTCATGGAGAGATGGATGAGGTAGAGTGTATGGGGGCAGAGTGTGTGAGATGGCTAATGATTTCTAATGAAATATATATCTGCTACATACATAATATGCTTAGCTATACCATCACATCTAGATAATGATGCCATGGCTAAAGAATGCTATTTTATCTCTACAGTCTATGTTGTCTATGAACAATTGAACTTACTGTACAGATCACCTATACTTAGATATGCTGCATGACAGCTTATCTACTGGATCACTACCAAGTGTGGCTATGAATATACACCAGCCTGATATATATGATAGAGCTGGGAAAATTATGCTTATAAAATAAATTTATTAACTACTCTGTTAAGTAAAGCCACTTGCTAACTCTCTGTAGAGTCAAGCCACTTGCTCATATCTGGTGCTTCAACTATGGGCCTATTAGGGTCATATAGCTCACCCTTGACCTCAAATAACTCAGAGTATCCCCTCAAAGCCCCCCTGGCATACTCAAATGCCTCGTCATGCTCTCTTATGCACTCAGGTAGATCATATCGTCTAAAGACCATCACAAGGGGCTCAGCCCTCTCTCTCAGGGCCAGAAGATCTAGCCCAATGCTCCTGAGCCTATCGAGAACAAACTCGCGCTCGTATCGTCCTCCTGGCCTATCTCTCAGCAGTGACTTCTTGCTCCGCCTTGACTTCTGGGTATAGCTGAACGACGTCTCAGTCATGAATTCGTCTGTCCTGAGCATTATGGTCCCCAGCCTCGTCTTGTACTTCTCATAGGATTCCAGGAGCCTGGCCAGGTCCCCTAAGACCTCCATCAGAGCTGCCTCGCACGCTCTAGTGAGCCTATGCTCGTATTCCAGCCAGTTTATGCTATCGTTGGCGCTGTTGTTTGTTGTGTTTATGCTGTAGGTACTATTTTCCTCTTTTATGCTGTAGGCATTGTTAGTCCCATCATATTTTATATTAGTCACCTTATCATCCATAGCAGTCTTCTCACTGCTTATATTAGTCACCTCTCCCTCTATGCAACCTTTCTGTGCACTCAGACCCCTTCGGTAAAAAATAGACAGCACCTTGTTTATGCACAGCCCACGGATATACAAATCAATCGCGCTCCCCATATCACCCAGAGCATCTTCCAAGATACTTCCTGCCTACTCGTATCTCTGCTCGTTTACCAGTCTGTCGACTAGAGCCATGCAGAATTGACTCCGCGTCATTTTTAGGTATTTGTTGGTTTCACTGCTTGTCTTGTCATTTTTATGCGTAATGTTGTTTGTCTCATCAATCACCTCTCCGCTATTAATGAAGTTTGTCCCATCAATCACCTCTCCGCTATTAATGACTTCTTTCTCACCAATGACCTCGTCTACTTTTACATTAATAACACTCTTATGCATCCTATCATACAACTCTAAGGCTTTCCTCCACTCTAATTCATCCACAGCTACTCTGAATGCACTCTCTAAGTCACCCCCGAGCTCATAGAGACGCACAGCCCTGCTACCTGACAAGTACGAAGCACACAGCCTGAAGAAAAAGCCCCGAGTCCTCTTACTCAGCCCACTCACGTCATACATGAGTGCGTCGTCCCACAGTTTATGCCTCTTAATGTACTCCACTACTTTGTCACCACAGTCTGTCTTTTTGTCTATGCAGTGTGTCTTTCTGTCACTACAGTGCAGCTCGTAGAGGGCATCTCGAGTGCTTCCAATATAACTGAGTGCCTCGTACCGAGAGGCAAAGAATAAGGGCTCTCTCTTCAGGAGATCGAATGTCTGGGAGATGATGGAGCTGTCAAGGGTCTGAATGGCCGATGTGACCAGGGTGTCCTCACTGGTGTGGGGTAGGAGTGATTCCAAGAACTCAGTGACCCGCATCGCCAGGTCTACGCGCCTGAGCTTGATGAGTGAGAATGTCGTAAGGTAGTTGTCTTCCAGGAGCATAAACAGCGTTGTAGAATAGATTAGCGTCAGAGAAGTCTACAGTGGGGTCGACGGTCTGCTCTTCAGCTAGACTCATATCAGTAGATTGTACACTTATATCAGTAAACTGGCAATTCCCGTGAGGGCTTCTCTTGCTCATTCCTATCCATTTGAAAATATACGCATCCTTAACATAAGAGAAGCATCTACACCCTCCAGCCTTGCAATATCCTTTATTCAAGCATCTAGTGCTATTTGAGTGTCCACTTTTAGTTAGGCATTCATTGCTGGCTAGACACTCATTTCTAGCTAGACATTCATTGCTGGCTAGGCGTTTACTGTCTAGAACCTCATTTCTAGTTGGACACCCATTTCTATCTCTAAGATCAGCCACCCCCTCAGAATTGTACAGCCCCTCAGAGCTATACACCCTCTCAGGATCAAAGCCCAGCCTGCATCTCCTCAACAGCTCACTCTCCAGGACGAGGTCATAGGGGAGAGCCTTGAAGACCTCCAGGAGCAAGGCCTGGCACTGGGCCCGAGAACACGACGTGAGAAACTCCTTCAGGTCTATGCTGTGCTCCAGGAACGTCCTGTACCCAAGCCCGTTGGTAGTGCACAGATTGGCCGCCTCCTTGTATCTGTGGGCCCCAATGAGGCTACTAACCAGCTCAGCAGTGAATACCCGTGGAGTAAACGTCTCTATGGCTCCGTGCCTGGTTTGGCCGAGGAGTTTGTTGTCAAACGTGCATAGAAGCATAAACCCTGGGTCCACGGAGAAGGAGGAGGAGGCTGTGCCTGCTTTGATGTGGAGAGATGTGTTTTTTGTGTAGACGAGTCTCTCGCCATGGCATAGATATGAGGTGATCCTGTTGCCTATCAGTGTGGATGTATGTGCTGTGAATTTACTGTCGGTTTGTATTGACTTCAATTTATAGGATGTGGATTCATCAGCAATCTCCCTAAGCTTATACTCAAATCCTTTCTCATCACTCTCTATCACTTCTAATTTGGATCTTTTCTCAGCAGTCGCAGATATCGATGTACTGACCCCATAATCCATAATCTCTGCTTCATCAGCCTTCTCATATCTGTTAGCGCCACATTTTGACTCATTAGCTCCAATAAGCCTCTCATTAACCTTAGATCCACCACATGCAGTGGAATTCATCCTCTGTGCTATACCAGTCCGGTACACCCTGAGCTCACCATCCCTGAGGACATAAAACCCATCGCTATATTTCACCTCCATGTCTATACTAAACTTCAACTTGTATAATGTGCCTCGATATACAAAGTCCCCTGATGTATATAGAATGCCCAAGCTCTCTTCAAAGTTGTAGAGTCTATGAATCCCAGAATACTCCTCTAGGGAGACTCTGCCACTATACTCGACTCTGTAGAGGTACGTCCTGTCTCTGAGGATCATGTGATCTTCGAAGACACAGATTTCAATGAACTTGGTGGTGGTACCACGCAGTGCTAGGGCAGCTATAGCTGTCTCAATCGAGGATGTCGACGTTATCTCTCCTGCAGTGCTCTGCAGAACACCTTCTGGGGTGCTAGACGTCTGTGCGCTCATAGCTTTGCCGTTTATGCTGCCTGTAGTTTGTTTGTACGTAGCATATGTGTTTATGCTATCATTCATACATATCGTACCTTTTTTATCACCACCTTCTCTATGGCAGTCACTCGCATATATTGTGCCTTGTTTATCATCACTCTCTCTATGGCAATCACTCATACATATCTTGTCTTGTTTGTCATCACTTTCTCTACGATTACCTTTCACATCATGACGCCGGAGTATATTTAGCATCGCTTCATAAACATTATCCCCATTGTACTTAAACACTCTGACCCTATTCTCCAAAAGTACACCAATTAGTCCCCGACTGACGCTAACCCCCGAAACTTGCTCTTCAAAATCTATCTTCCATCCGTAGAAGGGAGGTGGAACAACACCCTTCGAGAAATCAGTGACATATAACGATTTCCCATCAACCACACAGAACACCGACCCGTACCGTGACAGCTCACGTCGAATTGTGTACGTGTGCATCAGTGTATCTCCTCTGACGACGATTTGTGGCCCGTAGAGGCCTAGGAATGTGCCGTCTATGGCTTTCTCGGCCTTCTTGTACCATTTGTAGTTCTTAGTGTAGTAAAGTCTGCATCTATACGAAGTTGGTTTTCGTTCATGCGGTGTGTTTATGCATTTATGCGATGAGTTTGTTTGTGGTCTTATGCTGATTAGTAGGTCGTCCTGGAGAGTATGGAGTGGGTCGACTATGGATGGGTCTATGGCAGTATTCAGGAAGTACAGGTGATGAGCACTGGCATCCGAGTGTGTGCCAGCGCTAAATGCCCTGTCAAGCTCATTCATTTCTCCATGTTTCTTATGTGTATGATTGCATTGTTTTGTGTTATCACTATTATGTATGCAACTGCATTCATGCGTGGCATTAGTTTGTTGGTTGTTGCATGAATGCAAGCAGCCTGTTGCATTACACCTCCGTGTATAGTCACACTTATGTGAACACACACATTTATAGTCAGATGCACTACCTGACTCTGACAGAATATCTTCACCAAACAGAATAGCATCACCATGCTCCAACCCATTAGGCTCCACGAAGACTATCCTGTCCCCAACATCACACGCAAACAAGTTATACTTTGCCTGCCATGCAACCGCATAAACCATATACCCCACAGACCCAACTTCTCTGAGGTCCATCCCCAGGATCCGCATACCCCGACTCCCATAGACGCCAATGAGCTCACTAATGCCATGTAAATGGCTATTTGCCCAGCACACCCCATTCACGTCTCTGTAATCGCCCTTCACTGCGATTACCTGGTCCAGATACGAGTCCAGGAGCATCAGCTCGTCATCGAGAACCAGGCACAGCCGCTCGTCTGGGCTAAATGCATAACATCTCAGGCCAGTGACTGTGGCCATGGTCTGTGAAAGTAGAGTGTGGCGGTTTATGAGAGATATTTCACCGGTATTGGTGATGAAGAAGTAATTGTAGGAGAGAGCAGTGAAGGGGGTGGGGATAAACGGGATTAAGCATATTGTGGAGCTGTCTGGGGCTATTAAGTAGTGCTGTGAGTCTATAAGTGTGACTGTGTATCCTCTGTTGTACAGTAGTGAGTCATTATATCCTCTGCTGTATAGTAGTGAGTCATTATATCCCCTGCTTTATTCTTCTGAATCCCTAGAACATTCTTGTTGACCCACAATGCATTCTTCTGGGTCTATGTGATTAGATAGTGAGTAATGCTCTGAGTCTCTGCGGCCCTGTGGGATTATTTGCCCCTTGATGTATTGAAGAAAAAAGTTTTCCATGTTAGGGTGTGGAAAATTCGAGATCTATGCAGGTGTAGTCGAGAGCATTAGCATCGTCAGATTGGGCGTCAAAGTACAGGCGATGTCTATATTCACTATCTACTTATACACATCTGTTGGATACTTATTGTGTCCACTGCAAAAACAACCTATAATTTCTCTCCAAATTATGATCCCCTCTAAAGACAAAAAATGCCGGATGCGGGAATCGAACCCGCGACTTAGCGGCCACAACGCTACGCTCTACCATTGAGCTAATCCAGCCACGAACTTCGTCAATGGTGTATATGTAATACAACAGCACACTCATCTGGCTGGTGAATACCCTCTCTACGGGGCAGTGCATTAGGAAAGTATATTTACAGCACATGTGTGACAAAAGATTTATTGCTACACCTCACTGAATCATAAATCACATCTACACCCATAATCTACACACTGAACTACAACTACATAATTTACTACTCACTCTATTACACTCATAATATACATAATCTATTACGCTAAAATTCATTTACAAAATTTACCACACACTATACTACACTCATAATCTACACAATGCATAAACTAATTTTTATGCCCCTCATGAGCGAAACAATCTGCCAAGATTTCTTCAAAAACAAACAAGACGAAGTGGAGGCCAAGATAAATGCCCTGAAGAGGACACTCCAGTTCCTAGAGCAGAAGAAATCAACACTGAACATGCAGGTACGCCGTATACGTGAAGAGATATCTATAGTCCAGGAGCCTAGCAGCAACGTGGGAACTGTGATAGATAAAATGGGAAAGAGACAGGTGCTCGTGAAGACGAATCCCGATGGAAAATACTTGGTGAAGGTTGAGAATCACATAAACTATGATGAGCTGAAGGCTGGTGTACGTGTGGCGCTGAGGAGTGACTCGTACGAGGTGCATAGGATTCTACCGACGAAGATGGCTGTGAGTAAGGTGATGAAGAAGGCTACTGATCCTCATCTTGATCTGAGGAAGTTGTTGAAATAAATGATATTGATAGCTGTGAGTAGTAGTATGAGTGGTGGAGTGAGAATTGAGTGGTAGAATGTGGTAGATATGATAGTAGACGTAAAAGTGTTGCTGATAGGTGTGGTGGAGTGTGGAAGTGTTACTGATAGGTGTGGTGGAGTGTGGAAGTATTACTGATGAAATGGCAATATGAATAGATTTAAGCGATGATATGAATAACGTGGACAGGTTTAGACAATAATATGAATGATATGAGAATCATGCGTTATCTAAGAGCACATGCTGATGTCTAAACCATCGATAGATTACATATGGCAGCTTAGCTAGGCCAAAATGACATGCGTTAATTTACTGCTATACATTACACTGCTGCTGCTTATTAATCTAGCTATAGGTCTAAATACTAACCACTAATAATCTATCTACCAATCTAATACTATACAATTTTATTCTTCCTCTCCCTTCTTTCTGACACAGAAACTCACCATATCAAGCGAATACTCATCGCTCCGTAGAGACACCCTCCTGCAGCCATTCCGTAGAAGCAGCTGGTCACCATTACTCCCCTCCACTGTGTACTCCTCGCCCAAGTACATCACAGCCCTCGGGACCCTCAGGTACGACGTGCAGCACGTCTCCAGTGCACCGAGGAATGCCTCGAGAAACGCCTCCCTTTTTATGCTCATTCCAGTGAGGGAGCCAACGGATTTGTAGATGCCGCTCTCGCCAGTGAGGTTTATGCCTATGCCGATTACGGTGTGTGGACCCACGGTGGTTATGAGAACACCTGCTATTTTGTGGGACCCCAGGAATACATCGTTGGGCCATTTTGTGTATATATTTGGTAGGTTACTAGGGTGTATGCCTACTTGGTGGGTGTATGTATATTCTCTGGGTGTACTGGGAGCTGAAGATGAGCTAGCTGAATCACGGAGTAGTCTAACTTGACCACCAGTCGTCTCCTCAATGATATTAGGCCCCAGCATATGTTTATGCGAATGCTCATTGGCTTGACTACCTCCACCCCCGTATCCTTCACCTGAATGCTTATCCAACAAAAAGAATCCATACAGAGCCTCACAAATTGCATCACAGACCTCCACAACACTAACCCTCCTCTTGACACCCATCGAAAACGTAAAACACCCCTTGAAGCTGTGCCAATGCGTCTTGTACCGCCCCACACCCCTCTTCTGGTCGTTGGTCGTTATAACCTCCCCAGCGTATTCTCCCTTGAGGATCAGGTCGACCAGGTGCGTCTGTGTGGAGTCTAAATCTCGGAGCTCAATAAGGGTATAAGCCATAAGGGGGTTAGATCTCATGGAAGCTATAGTGAGATTTCAGGGGTTAGCATATAGGGTGATATATATTACTACGTGTGGTCAATATTTTCACTCCCCTGTGGTCGAGCAGTCATTAGTCTGATGATTCGGGACTCTCATGGGATCTAGCTATAGGCTCCACCTCGATATTAATAGGTCACTTACGTACTACCAATAGTATACTATCCATTGGCTCCTCATAGGTCACTCGAATATTACTTATAGGTCACTCCGATGCTACTTATAGGTTATTCACCGCATACTCTGAATATCCTGCGTGTTTCACTGATACTCTATGACTCACTGCCGATTAATGTCATACATATCAATATCCCTGGATGATATCATCTCCTCACAGATACACCGTGAAACATAATAGAGTTGCATGGTAACGATGTGCCACTCTACCAGAGAGCGTCTGATGGAGTAAAAATAAACAAACTTCTGTATATTCTACCCACACCTTTCTGTGTATTCTGCTTACTATATGCTATGCATTCTATTTCTAGGCTATGCATTCTATTTCCATGGCTAATCCATGTGACTTGCTATACATTATGGCGTGCTTTACCTTGAAATTAGCTCAGCCTCATCACTGATCCTCCGTCATACATCAGATCCACACATGTAAATCACCTTCACTCATTTAAATCACTTTATTACCCATACATCATTCATACACCTATCACTACACTCTTACGCTTATCACATCACCCAAAATAAACTTCATTAATAAATAAGTTTCACATCTCAACTGATATTGCGTATTCCTTACACCCCAAAATTCACCTGATAAGTTTTACATCAAAACACCGTGAAAGCACAGTTTCACCCGTCATATTTCAGGAAAAAATATTTGCCCATGATGAGACAAGAGGATAAAACGAAAGTGGCTGTATACTACCGTGCACTCATCATAGACACATGCACAAAGGCCAACCTTCCCCTTCCAGTGCGTGGCTCGGCTATCCCAATCTTTGATAGAGCTATCAAGGAGATTCTGACTACAGATATACGGAATCTCGCATATACAGCAATCGTCCTCGGGTCCAAATGCGAAGACATCCATGCAGGGTTAGAGAGCCTCGTCATGTCTCTCCCGCAGTCGAATCCAGACGTGCTGTGGCAGCTCGAGGACGAGATGTACAGGAAGTTAGACTTTAAATTAAATATGCCGTGCTATTACCTGAAGATGTACGGTGTTTTGGTTCTCCTACAGGAGAAGAACTTGATTCATGTTGAGGATCCGTCAATGGACATCCTTAGAATACCGAGGGATATTCCTAATACGGAGCTCTTTCGGTGGGTGGGGGGACGATGCTTTGTTGAGTCACTGAACGACGTGTGGTGCAGCTCCGTCAAGAAGATGGATAAGATGCTGCTGCTAGATAAGGACTTCTGCAAGGATATAGATTTGATATTTGCTAGTCTGCAGCTGCCCAATGAGGTCGTGCGAGAATTGGACTTCGAGTATTCGGATTCTAAGATCAAGCAGCTCAGGGAAATGGCGAATGAGCTGATCGTACCCTCTACCTATGAAATTGAACATAGCGAGTGATCATTTGTGTAATAAACTTCTCTAGATTTGTTTGTTTTTCAGTATTTGGTCCTGCTTTCTGCTGGTTTAGATATATACTTGATTTATTTCTAGCTTTATCTGCTGATTTAGTTCTAGGTCTATTCGTTAATTGAGCTACTGCATTATTCGTTAATTCGCCCTCTATACTGTCATTTAATTCAGCCATTATGCTGTCATTTAATTCAGCCATTATGCTGAAAGTTAATTCATTCGCTGCATGTGCACTTTTGGAACTTGACATACCTTGCTATGATACCTCTGTGCTGATTGATTAGCACCGCTGATCTATCGTGATTTCATTTTAATCACTATCTGGATATTCGAAATTAATATATACATGTTTGCAATTAATATCTCCACATCCTCTTTCATATTAAGTATCAATATACATTAAGCTCCCCACATCCCGAAAAAACCGATCACAGATTCCACCATCACACATCCACCTTATGACCTGATTGATTTGTCATCACATTCCTAACCCACACGAAATCCACTTAATATCCCAAATATCTGACAAACAGATGTACCTCGTTTACTTATAGATATTCTAATACGATGTTTCAGAGAGCTGTTCTAAAACAGTATACGTCATCGGTGGAGTGTAGCAGAGCCGAGGATGGTTCCTGTCAATTACATTGATATATGAGTACGTGGTATAACTGTGCTATGTGTGACATATGATTTTGAAACATTGGATGGGATATATGGTGATTTAGGGAAGATGATTGGGTTTGATGATTCAATGGGCATAGTGAGATGATGATTGGGTCTCGGGTCTTCAATGTTGATTTAAGTACAAGTAATCGTGATATAAGTTATTCACAAGTAAAATAAGTTATTCACAAGTGATATAAGTTATTCTCAGATGATATAGGTTGTTCCTAAGTCATATGGCTGTGTGCAATATAGATTAGGGTGCGAATCAAAAATTATTAATGTAACGGGTATCACTCAAGATTTAACTACCTAACTATAAGGGATAGAGTTTTATTCTGAGATTGAGGCCGATAGGGGATAGGAGAAATAGTGCTGAATGAATAGGAGTTGAAAACACGTAATTTCTCTTGGTTGAGAAAGAATCTTGACGCTGTCTCGTCTGCAGTTTAGTAAAGACACCTCAATAATGGCACCTTAATGATAAGCATTACAATAATAGTACTCCATGAGAACTGGACGGGCTAAGCTATTCAGGAGTAGTAGGTGCTTGCTACCGGGCCCTATAATGCGTGTCGAAGAACGTGTGACGATAAGCAAGTCTTAAGCCAGGCACCACAAGTTATATCTGGGATCAATGCAGCCGGAGATAGAATACGCTATAAATATCTGCCTGTGTGGTATTCGATGGGTCCACAGGGAGTAGCCAGAAGGTGTTATCGTGTAGAAGGAGGTATGTATATGCCTGATACTTCTACACGAGCAGTAGAGTAACGTAAGTAACTGTAAGATTTAACATATGAGATAGAACGACATAAATAGCCATAAGGCATTGATATATGAGATATATTTATCTCGCAATCAATAAATACATGCAATGATTACTTATAATAAGCTCATCAAATGAGAAATTATAATGTAGGCTTAGAATGTGTACTTGTAATCCACACCTAGAGAATCCACGCTTATAATCTACATCTAGAATGATCACCTGTAATTCACGCCTAGAAGAAGTACAAAACATGTACATCCAAGAAGTCGAGTAAATATGATCTGACTGACTGAGAGCGTTAAACATTTATTTAAGCCAAATTGTGGCTAGTACATCCACCTCACTGCAAGATCTTAGCAATCACTAGGTTATTCAAAATCTCAGTGATAGGCATTTTTGGATCAACAAGCTGCTCCCCCTTGTATAAAGCAATATCCCCCGACACATATTTCTTCAGGTACTCAAGAAAGTCACCCACAGTCCTCTCCCTGCTTATCACAACGACAGTTTGGCCATCTCCTATCATCATTTTAAACCTCCCCCCTGACTCGTCCATATTCAGGACTGAAGGAATATTTACATCCGTGAAAGGGCCTACGTGCACCTGCTTGGGGACGCCTGAGGCACTGGGAATTCCTGTGACGCAGGCTGGTGTCTCTGGCAGCCCTACAGTGTACACCTCCCCTGACCTGTTCGTATACAGCACCTCTGCATGGGACCCACACTCCCCAAGAATGTCTCTATCAAACTCACCTCTCCTAAGCATATCTTTGAGCCCTGCATTCTCCTTGTCCTTGTAGTCGTAGAACTCATCATTCACCAGAATGCCATTATGATATTCTGTGACATGTTTGTTAGCGCTTCTAAACATCTGCTGCTTCTTATGGGCTATCTCAATAGCCGTTGCAAGGTTTCCCTTCGAATCCTGGTCTGCAGATTTTGCAACCTCAATTGTGCAGTTTGTTGCTTCTATGATCTTCCTGAGACGGTCTTGGAGATTCATAAGGGTTTGGTTTATTTGCCTAAAAGCAACAAAGAATCTTCTATAACATAGGACATCAACAAAAGTCGCATCTTGCAGGTGTCATATCATTTATGTAATCAACAATATCTACTATATGAGCTTATTTATATTGCAAAATAAGATCGAAAATGTCTTTGCCATAAGCTTTGTGATATACCAAATATGAACTTCGTGACGTCTCGAGTTTCGTGATATACTAAATATAAACTCCGTGCTATCTGAAATATGAGGTGGCGTATACAGGCGTAGCATATAGGAGGTACGTGCCTTACAAGGGGGTAATTGAGGTATAAGCTGCCATTATCACACTATGTCAAATCCAGGGGTACCACTAACCAGATCATAGGCAAATGGCTATAGGGAGTTCTATCATACAGCAATGCAAAATATGTAATATTAAATTTATTAAAAAACTTCTCGCTGATGCACAGCTTCATCCTACGCGTGGTACGCGTTGACTGTGAGGGCAGAAACGCAAAATACGCTTATCAGCCAGCATATACTGAGGCTGAATGTATAAAGCACATAGCAGCATATAATTACATCTATCGGGTTACCATCAGCAGGAAATCGCATATTTATATATCTACGGATTCTTTCTAGTATGTCAATATGTGTTTATAAGACATAAATGTACTCGTGGGATATAAAGGGGCGTGTGAAATATAAATGTACTCTTGAAGTACAAACGTGCTTATGGGATACAAGCATGCACGTCAAATATAAATATACCTGTAGGATACAAGCGCATCTATGAAATATGAACGTGCTCATGGGATGTAAACAATTTTGTTCTCTTCCTCCCTAAGAAACTCCCTTGAAACTAATGAGTTAAGTCTAGATTCAGTAAACCTCTCACTGACCCCTACCTTGATGCTCTCAAACAGTGCAACCTTGTCCAGAATCCTATGCCTCTTCATTGTTCTCATTAAGCATGCATCCACAGTGTCCCTAAGATAATCCTCATCGCTCTTTAACTCAGCCACAGCCATTTTTCCATCAGAAACGGTGAATTTCTCGGGAACAAAGTATTTAAAACTAACTCTCTTGCTCATCGTGAACAAGCACTTACTGTAACGCAGATAAATGGCATGGTTACTAAGCCCTGTGACGTCAATATACCCTCCTGTCCGTGGAAACTCTGCATCCTGCACTTCAGTGCATATTGGGTGGGTGACTTTATATTCTATATTCTTGCAACTGCTTGTCTTATCATCCCTAATATTTTCAGCACAACATTTCTCGGTTCTTTTTGTCTCGTTCTGCGATAAACTGTCTCCTACTATTTGAACTAACCCTTTGGCAATTAGCTCGTGGAAATGATCAATAACTTTCTCATCAACATCTAACTCGGAAAAGCGTGTAACTCCACTCAGTTTCGTAAGTATGCAGTATTGCGGAAGAGTGACTACAACACACTGCCCATAAATCTCCACCTCGCAAGTGGAAACAAGATCCAGCCATTTGAGTTTCTTCCTCTCATTCTTGCAGACTTTGCTTTCGAACTGTTTCTTTAACCCTTCAAGGTTTGGGATAGATGCTGTATACGGCATATACTCAGGCCACTTGGTCGTCCTTGCAAGTAATATCTCGGAGTTATGAAATATACTTCTCGTCTCGAAGTCCTGTAGAACCTGGATCATCTTGGTGGCTTTTATGCTTTCTACAAATTCCTTCTCGAGGCTGAGATCTGTGTATGAGGAGGAAAGGAGTCTATTTGAGAGATTGAGCCTCAACTGGGATTCAATACAGTCCTTCTCCCCCATGAGAGTAAGGATTTCATTAACTACACCAAACAGTATATCCTTTATGTCATATTCGTCTTGCCCTGCGCTCATTTTATCGCTGTCTAAGTTCAAATTCTCACTTCCGTCTTCAGGTTGGCTTCCATTATCCCCAGATTGGTTTCCATTGGCTTTGCTGCCACTAACAGCAGGTTTACTCTCCATACCAATAGCTTCACATGGCCCCATTGTCTGATCCTGAGGCTTTTTCTCAAATTTCCCTGTAATTAGACGCCGTATTTTCTCCATTTCTTCTCTACCCAACTTATTTTCCATGAAATGCTCTATATACTCAGCAACTTCTATCGAATGCCTTCTGGAGTTCTTATTTATAGCAGTGGATTTGATCCTGGTAAAGCATCTTTTGAGCTCATCGTCATCTATTTTATGATAATTAAGAATTTCTGTAGCGGTATATTGCACTCGTCTCCTCACTTTCTCGCTGCCATTTTCATAATCTATCTTACCACCTTCTTCGTAATTTATCTTGGCTTCACAATCTGCCTTACAACCATTACCACGATCTGTCCTAACATCATCTTCATTCGTTAACTTGTATATAGTATAGTAACCTCCCAGTGCTTCAAATTCACTAAGGAGCCAGGAGTAGAAATCCATAAAGTTGTCTCCCATTTGGCTGATATAGTACCCTTCCAGGAGTCCAAAAAACTCCACTTTCATGTTAGATTTACCGTATAGCTGATATAAAAGAATAAAGTCTCGCTTGGCCCTGAACATATCATGTATATCCCTTGTGCACATCTTTCTAAGCGCCTTTCTGATCACTTTCTGTTCTACATATTCCCAGAATACCCATAGGCTCGGGTTCCCCTTCTCTCTATTCATTAAATAGTTTATATCTCGTATACACAGCTTGTTTTCCTCTATATACTTGTCATAATGCACGGTCAATCTCCTTTTGACTGCACCAATGAGCTGAAACAGCTCAAATCGCTTTATAATATCATATATTTGCTCTAGTGTTTCTTCCTCATTGTTCCTTATTGCCACAGCTATACTTTCCTCCAGAATCTTCGAGTTCCTCTTCACCAGAGATATATATGACCTGTAGATATACCTCGTTATCTCATCCATCGGTTTATTCTTGTATATGTGGGATTCGGTACAGATGGGAGAAAAGAGCATCGAGAAAAGATCTAAAGTTTCCGACCAGTGCCTAGTTATGGCTATAAATGCTGCCAGAGGGTTTGCTACAAGATACACCGCATCCTGTGCTTTTTTATGCTTTATGTACTTTTTTAGTAGCGAAATGACTTTGTTTCTGTCTCCCAGAAATGCAAGCCCTCGACATATTTATGTACAGCTTCCAAGCATGTTTCTCCACTGCCAGTTTGATGCTGGTCTAAGAAGTCAGATATTAGTTTGTATTTTGTACTCATTGGGGTAGACAAATTTTAGAACTTGCAAAATGAGGAGTATACCTGGCATTATGGCTCATGTTGATGAAGAGGCATTGCAATACACCTATGTATCTTGCAAATAATATGATTTAGAAGTACAGAGTACTAGATGTGTTGAATGAATGGTAGAAATGGAAAACATTTATAGGCACTGGCCTCGCAATCAATGCGCATACATCGTAGTATGAAGCCTTTATCGGTAAAAAACTTATTCCATGTATAGGGACAGGACTTACCGTAGTGTGGATAATTGAGTTTGTAATTTTGATAGATTGGATGATGAACACTTTGAGACAACTGATATTAAATAAAGTAACAATCTAGAGCTTCAATCAACTAGGTAAAGATATTTGCAAGCGCCCTAGAAATCAGCTTCATTCTCTAGGCTAACAAATTTCAATAAAAGATATTTCTTGGGTGAAATAAGAACCTTATTCGTCCATCATAGCTAAACATTAATCATTACAATTATACGGCTTTGCATCTAAGCAAATGTTAGAATTCTAAGAAAAAAATTTGATAACTTACCCTCCATGAAAACTAGTTTTATAGATAAAAGGACAAGAGATAGCCTTGCAAATTCAACTATTGTAAACAGTACACTCTGCTATTTCAACAATGACACCTTATGGACATCCAGCATATTCCAGAATGACCCCCCGAGAACATACAACATAGACTATACGATAGATAGCTTGTATACATACAACGACACATTGCTATGTGTATCTGGTTCTACTATATATCAATATAGAGCTGAAGGTGGTTTAGAGCTCTTAAATAGATATTATTTGGATGATTTACCTGTAAAGATACGGTACTCAAATACTAAAGATCGTAACCTGTGCTTCCTATTGCAAGGCTCCAGAATCCTTACTATACGGCCGAGTGTAGATGGATATGCATCCAAGTTTAGCTTCGCGGATACTTATATCTCCAGGAAGGGCACATCTCTCTCTGCTGGACGTGTACTTGACTTCTATACAGACGATATCATATCTTTGTTTCTGACTGAGAAAGGTGAAATATACTCTTCAATACCATTCCTGATATCTAATTTTGCTATCATTGATAGGCCACTTAAAGCTATACCTGAGCCTAAGAAGTTTACCAATCCAATTGAGATATTAAAATGTAAATCTATAGTTGCTGTACTATATAGCAATGGGGTCGAAGTGTATAAACTTGATACAAATCTTCTAGTCCAAAAGTACACCTATACAGTAGCCAAAGCGAAACTATACAGTGATGGCCATAACATTTTCTTGTATGGAATGCGGTTGGTAGAACCGAAAGAGGCACCAATCTCAGTTTTGGAAGAGAAGATTGAAAACGTTGTTCCGTATACCCATGACGAGTTTACATCTGTAGCATTTACTAGATCAAGAATTGTGTTTATGGGAAACCAGAAAAAGACAAATAAAAAAATACCGCTGAGCTAAAACTGCTTAAGGAGAGTAGTGTGGATGACAGAGTTAATGCACTCTTTAATGTAGATAAATGCACCATACAGATACCCAAAATAGAAAATTTGTCAGGTAAATCAATAATAATAATTGAGCAAGTTATTAACGAATACAAGATGCAGTTTCTTGACAGATATCAGAGAATACACATAGAATTGAAAACTTTAGTAGAAAGTTTTGCTGAGAAAAACAGGATACTTAATCGTATGCGTGAGAGCATAATTCAGAAAACCGAGTTGTTAGATAGCAGGAAGAAGAAGATTATAGAAGGTCTGCAAAACATATCCAAAAAGGCAGAGCTTAGATGTAAAAAACAGAATGTTGAAGAGTTCAGGGCCAAACTGAAGCTTTTGTCTGAGAAGATTGCCGATTTTGGTTTGGGCAAATACAAAAAATATAAAGGTATTCTCAAGGTTCAAAGGGATATTCTAACTTCTAAGCTAAATGATCAGCGCTTGGAAAAATAAAGCGACACCAATAAAAGTACAATAAAAAAGCCTGGATTGATTTGGTGTATTTCTTAGTCTTAAATGTATATGGTGAGATTGGGGTATCCTCTTGGATTGTGCATTCTTAAGTATTTCTGGTATGACATGGTCAACACATTGCTCTATGCTTATAAAACCTATACAGATAAACAATATAGACCATTTTCATCATAGTCTTTATTCGCTGCTTTTCCATCAAATATGTAGCTTAATACTAAATTTATTGAGTGAATAAACTTTGGGGTGACATACAGCCTAACCCCAGGCTCTATGAGCATCGGATTCTGAAAGAGCTTGCAATTTTTTTGCAGTAACAATGACAATATATACTAGATGAGTACGTCGATTATTTAAGCGAAATGTATAAAAAGAAGGGCCCGGCAGGGATCGAACCTGCGACATACCAGTTTGCAGCCGATTGTTCTACCACTGAACTACGAACCCATGTTCATGGAACACACATTGTATATATAATAGTAAGTATATACACTTTCGAGGACATATACACAAGCTATGCACCATGATCACAATTTACTAAAAAAATGTTATCTACCCTTAACACAGACAATTTAGTGCATTATACGAAACTTGTAGCTGCAATTTTCTCTCCACCATGCGGAGCTGTACAATACCCACCAATATTTTAGTTGCTACAAGAAAATTCTATTTACAAATAAAATACAACATACTGAGCAAACTGGAAGTAACAATGTACAGTATGCCGCTACATAGGCAGCTGATACCTATCATGGGATGCCATATAATGATCTTAATGTATCTAAATCTAGCACAAATAATACATACACACGTCTGCTCAATGACTCAAACGAGATGTCTCTCTATGCATATCACCAAAATACGGAAAGGTATAGACATATCTATGGCTAAGATTCTTTCCAGTATCCGCGACTAGCCTATAAAGTTATTGTTACATGCAGGTAGAACGGCCCTATGATGTTTTAAGACGGTGTTGTATTTCCGTGTCTAAGCCCATCCCAATTGTCCTCACCGAGAATTTGATTTTAGGACATGTCAGTCGCTTTTATTTATTTCAATAAATTTATTAATGTTATATCTTCTGGTTAGTCAACTAGACTTCTTGGCCATCACATGGCTTGCTCTACACTTGTGTGCATTGACTATGGAGGTTGCTTATGTGGTGAGGAGCCTGGGCAATTCCATGGCCCTCCATTTAGCAACAGAGGTAAGATAGGTTGCAACAGCAACTCCTATCTGACAGCTTCAGTCAGTTGCTCTCCTCCTCTGAGGAGGATCCCAGTTATGTTGGACTTGGGATCATGTCCTAAAATTGCCCTTATTCTTGTCTCAATAAACTTATCAAGCTCCTTTCTTGCTCTTAGAATACCCTTACGTTCAAGGAGAAAGTAGATAAATAATTCTTGAGCCTATCTATCCTTGTTGATTGTTGTCATCCCGCGGGGAGAAGGCTCTACCTTTAGATGTGATTCAAATATGCCCATTGGAGTGAAAGCAGTAGTGGGCTTCATATAGAGCCCCGCTTCATTTTCATTTTCGTAGCCACCACATCCTTTACCCACTTTTGCCCTAGGTAATATGCCCGCCATCATCTTTGTTTCTTGGATTAGAGTATTTGTATCCAGGAAATCTAGAATTTTCAAAAGTGGTTGGGATAGTAAAATGTTATGCCTCATTATACAGCAATTAATCCTTTCAAGACACTAATAAGACTCATCATAAACCACTTATTTTGACTGTGTAATTTGGCTTCAACGAGGGGTACACGACTATCCGCTATTTATGAATCATTAAAAACACTCTACGAACCAATAGAATATTACTAACCCAGAGGTTAAGCATCAGAGGTACCCGTCAACAGTAGACAGGCTTGCACCGAGAAGTAGTGTACGTAGTGCAAGTTGGTATTTTACGACACGCTAAAATTTAAGGCCAGATAGAAACCAGCCGTCAAGGAGAAAGCAAACCTCTGGGACCGGCTATAGTTATTACGCAATCTACAGTGTTAGACCCTATCTGAGTCACTATGTCTATCAGCGGTAAACTGCACAAATTTCACTTTGATACAGGTTCCCAAACGAAACATGAGCCTAAAGACCTAGACAGGAGGCTTAAAGCGCAGCCCTACAGCTGCAGACATTAAATCATGTTGGCAGATGACTAAAAACAAGAGATAATCGAGGCGGAGAGAATGCAAAAACACATCGTCAACTAAATTTATTCTACTAAAATTCTCGCCAATACATCGCTTTACCCTACACTATACGTAGATTAGTTGCGAGGTAAATTTATGCGGTGTACTACCCAAAAAAGGAGGATTGTTGGGATTTCTTGCCATATTAGTTTCTCTAATATATAAGGGTAATCTCTAGCTAGAAACGTGAGGTTAAATAAAAATTCGAGCACTGAATTTTAAAAAATAAAATTCTATATAAAACAGAGCTTATGAGTAGCAAAGAAAAGCCTCAGCAGATGCCTCCCAATAAGACATGCTCAACTCCTCAATCTTCCGTAAGCAGGATGCTGTCTCTCGACTCTATTCTGTTGACCATCACTGTCAACCGAAAGGATTGGCCCATGGAGTTTCTCTCTTCAGTCAGGAAGAGATTCGGGCGTATGCCAAGACGTGGGTGAGCCAAAGGTGCTGAGTACTTCCAGGACAAATTCACCTCCAGCCTCCCAGACTCCAGCTTCAAGCGGAGGGCCACTCTGCCTCGAGCAGTGAGGATAGGCGAGCTTGAAAGCAACCAGGAAGATGGAAACAAGCGGAGAAAGAGGGCAGGTGAAACACCTGAGGAGTATGATATCAGAGACGCCAAGCTCTATGCTGAGCTAAAGACACTGTTCTTGAGTAAGATCAAGAGCAGTGAAGAAGCAAAGATGGAGGAGGCAGAGAGGACCAGAAAGGTTCCACATGAAAAAGTGGACCACCAGGTACCTGACCCCTTGAACCGCTTGGCTGTAGAGTATGTCACTACTCACTCCCCCCAAAACATGACGGACGTGGCGAGGATTCTCCAGGCTGTCCAGGCCTTCTATCAGAAGGCAACCACAAAGAAGAGATCCCTCACCATGCAAAGCTGTACATGGCCAAAGAAAATTCTTCGGTAAGCATGAAAAACTCATCTGCATGGCTGAAGAGAGGAAACATCCTGCCTAGGGATGAGGCAGGTGCTACATCCAGGACAGAAATGTCTTCTGGGAAGCAGCTTCGGCATGCCAACACTGTGGTAAGGCTAGCAGACTGTAGACCACCTTGCAACAAGGTGTGACAGGATGGTCATGACTACACGAGGAGACACAATGAGGTAGTGAGGAGCCTACATCTTCTCCTGGCGAATAAATATGGCTTCAAGAGGTCTAAGAAGATGCATGAACACTCTGTGCAAGAAGTCATGGAGAATGAACTTGCTGAAAGATGATACGAGAATTCGGACTGATATCAAAATCAGTAACAATACTCCAGACATATTTATTTGGAACAATAAAATGCAGGAGATCATCCTAGTTGAGGTTGGAATAACAAGCCAAGACAACCTCCAGCAGGTTGAGCTGGAGAATACTAGGAAGTATGACATCCTGGATAATGAGCTTGGCATGTTATACAAGGCTAAGAGGACTGTGGTTATCCCATACGTCATGACATGGGATGGAGTGGTGACAACATACCACCGAAAGTACTGAGGCAGTTAGAGGTCACGCCTATCATAGAGACATACATACAGGCATATAAGAAGACTTTAGAGACCATATCAGTACTGCAGAGGGATCGAAAACGGGTATGAGAGATCTATCGAGCAAGCAGTGTAGAAACATGTCAAGTAGGGCTGCAAAAAGACTTTTAGACGACTAATGAATCTTGAGGAGTAGTCTTAGGTTTATGTCATTGCTAGTTGCATGTTTGTACTCCATATAGATGGTATACGCCTAGAATCTTATGATGCTAGGCATAAAATATGTTGCAGTTATTATATAGTCTTCATTCCTGCTTCATCCTTTTTTTCTCCAAAATGCACCCTTTTGTCATTCAAATGACCAATCTTATATATCAAGCTTCAATATCTGAGGCATCAAGTATCGATTGACATTCTAATATCCCCATTATATTATCTACAGACCAAATGCAGATCTATACATATCTTATGCTCAAAGTGATCTCTATAGCAACACTATCTCCTAGTAGTGTTATCGCCACAGGACAGCAATATCTCTTATCAAAAAATGATATCTAAAAATTATGCAGTTTGTTGTTTATATGCTCATAAGTCGCAAGAGACCAGAGCAACAATCAAACCTCGGGTAGCCGAGATTTTGTGTTGCACTAGCATATAGTTATGCATATCACATGCACAGGAAGTATCAACAGCCATATAGACAAATCTCGTGCAATGATGATGTGCACAGCAAATGTATCCAAATAGTATCTTGGGAGCATTGTAGAATATGCTGAAGACTGATACTACCAAAAAGGAGGACGCACATCACCGGATATTGCGATTGGTCATATCATGATCTGTATAGATCAAAAACAGTATAAATTTTACAAAAATTTACCCCTTATGTCGATTATTATACCGAAAAGACTAATGATGCTATTATGCATCTTACAGATGTACAACACCAGCAATCCTGTGTCTATGCCGCAGCCAACCTGTGTTTCTGTGTCACAGCAACTCTATGAAAGCAATCCACAGCTTGTGGGCAATACACCATGCTTTGTGCCTGGAAGCGATATAGTGCACTCAGTATATGATAATGATAGGAGATACATGCCTACTGACGATCAATCTGAGCCATGCGATATATCAATGAAAGGAATGCAATATCGAGGAGAAGCAGAAAGTACAATTGATAAAGCTGCAGATCAAGGGCCATCGACGAGTGCAGGTTTGACAGAAGAATTGGATTGTGCCCAAGTCACCTTGACCGACGACTCGTGTAGCTCTGGCGATACGATGTGTGGGAGAAAATGGAAGAAGGCGCTGCTAAAGAGGTACATTGAGGAGCTGAGTACTTCTGCAGAGGAGACACAGCAAAAGAAGCAGAAGAATGAGGCTCGAGATACAGAGAACAATATGCAGAGTGAGAATAAGACTACTCAGTACCAAGATGCTCAGCCCTCCACAACACCTATAGTTGCAGGCTCTGCAAGCAGCTCATTACACGATCAAGCTATACTCCAGTGTAGGAGCAGTGAGAATGAACCTGTTACCAATACACTGATGCAGGGTTATTACATAAATAGAGGGGTCCGTGAAAGCCTTCTTGTTGCACTGATAAAGAGGAATACGATACTAGGGACAGAGGAGGAAAAATACATTGAGAGTATTACAAAGAGGATATACAGAAAAAAAGGTGGTAGACCTAGCAGTATTGCATCTATTGTCGAGATAGGATATTTCTTCCAGAATTACTCTGATCCGAGAGATTATCTGGGAAAGTATCCTTACTACACCATGCAAGACAAACGTTCTGATTGGCTTGACAAAACAATTGCACTTTACAGAGAGCATCTGATAAGGGCGATAACAGCAGAGAGTAGTACTAGACACAACAATGAAGGAAATAGCCATACTAACATCCTTATACAGAATCTTGGCACTAGTTTTGATATAACTGCTTCTTTAAAAGACTTGACTTACCTTGATTGCTACAAGCAGATATTGGATCTTTTCGTTATAACTGAGCCCTTCTACTTCCACGTTTTTGTTCTGCCTGAGCTGCCTTCATTGCTTGTTTATCTAAGCCAGCACACTGAGTATGCAACCAGTGGGTACAACCTTGTTGTGCTGCTATATGAGCTTGCAAAGATAAAATACAAGATATGCAGATTCTACAATGAGAAGTCAGAAGAGCTGTTTTGCAAAAAAGATAAGAATGTTGTTGTCATGGATATTGATAAGCTAGCCATGGTACTGGATATAAGAGAGGAGCTAAGAGAAGATGTGAGGGTACTACTTGAGAAGCTAGGATGCCACAACCACTTCGTACGACTATATCCATACATGAGGAGTATGGAGGCGTGGGGCATCATGAAACGTAAAAAGGGTGTGCGTTATGGAGCACTTAATGAACTGATTGCCACTGTCTTATATCGTCTTGATGAGCACACAGTAGGCACGATGGTGAAAAAGTATGATGAGCACATCGAGAAAAAGCATCTCTGGAATGAAACAATATTTACCCTAGCACACCGACTTAATCTGCTCTTCAGTAAGCTTACCTCGACGCCTTTTACTCGTCGACATCTTTTTGTTAGGGGACGGGAGCAAGCCACCCGTCATTTTTCGCCGCTTTTGGTATTTTGGGCATATGTAACTCAGCAATTCGCCTTTTCTCGGCCTATTTTTTCCCCAACATAGTTGCCATGCAGCTCTTGTTGTTAGATCTAAGGAAATTTTCTACTCCCCTCCTCCCTCTTCGCTTCTTCCAGGCAATGTTGATCCATGAGCACCTCTACTGGTTTCTTGGCTCAAAGCTTAGTTTTCTTCGCCGACTTTCTAAGATGCAGTGGAGTCTGACCTTTGAGGGTATGCTGTTGGCCTATAACCCTAACTAGTATATCAAGTGCCCTTTGCATGCTCTCCAGTTTCAGGCACAAGACAGCATTAGTAGCTTCTAGTCTGACTATTCTTTCTTCGGTAGCCGCAATGGAGCATTTGTTACCGCAAGGTCTTGTCGTGATACTGTTTGCTTGTATGGCAATGCTAATATTTTGTTTAGTATACCTTTGTGCTTTCTTAGCCTTCTACCGAAGTACATGACATTTTGCTCGTACGCATGCCAGAATGAATTATTTGCGACTATATTCCATTTTTCTTCGCCTTTAATTTACACTGTTACACTGTCATCTGACGATTATTCTCTATATGCTCCTCCTCTTATAAAATTTTTCAGAGATTTTCGTTCCCTTATAGCTAAGGAAAATATAGTAAGATCGCTTTTTCCGGAAACATTCAAAATTTGTGAAGATTGGTAACTTAAAGTTTCACTGCACCAAGTTTTTACCGTACCGGCTGTTCTTTATTTGATCCATCCTTAATATCCATAGCTGTAGCGGATTTTATAGCATCTGAGCCATTTTGAGGTGCTGTAACCTCATTCACCTTTAGCATCTTTGCCTGATGATTTGCTTTATCTCCTCGCCCAAAACAGCGCCATTCGCAAGGTTGTCGCTGTTTCCAGCGGTCTCTGATTTACTATTCAGCCTTTGTATTTTCTTATAAACATTTAGCAGTAGAGACAAAGCTTCCCACCGGGCCTTTCTCCTCCTTAGGACACGTGGCAGGGTATGCCTAATGAATGAGTCTCGGGTCAGGCGCCACGAGTTGAGGAGCAACTGGGCTAGTTTGACCTGTGGTTAAGGGAGAGAGAAACATGATAAAAATTCCCATGCACCCTGTGTGGTACTCGATGGGTTTACACAAATGCTAGCTTTAGTATTTAGAAGCTCCACTCCGTAGAGACAGATTAAGTATCGGGTTGAGACTGCTCTAGGCAAAAACAATAGATAAGGCATAGGTAGAGGGCTATTAGGCCATAAAAAACTTAGAAACATATATAATATACACTTACCTTGTCCAAGCTAACTAACTGGCTTAAGTCTGGTAGCTCACGCAGATTATGGTTGTCACTCAAGTTGAGCTTCTTGAGGTTTCTGAACTGTTCTAGACATCCCAAATCATGTTTGGACAAGAATGTATGAGCACACAACAACTCCAATTCCTCCAATGAGAATAAACCGTCGATGTTTTCAGGTATAGTCACGGAACGATTGTATGACATATCAAGCTTTTTGATGTTGTTTATCATAGTTGGCATGGTACATAAATTGTTGAATCTTAGATTTAACTCTTCTAGTGAGGTCATCTCATTGATACTATCTGATAGATTGTTACGGGATAAATCAAATATCTTGATCTGCTTGAGATTAGATATTCCATTCGGTAGTGTGGTGAGATCGTTAAAACTCAGTGATAGTTCTGTCAATGATGTCAGCTGATTGATACTTTCTGATATCTCGGTAATTTGATTTTTGGATAAGTCAAGTTTTTTAATGCACTTAAAGTTAGTTATGCTATCAGGTATCGACTTGAGTTCATTGTTATATAATCCTCCTCTAGTGAAGTTATACGAGTAGCTTCCTGCGGTATTTCCTTAATTCCATTATGATTTAAGTCAAGCTTTTTGAGGCTTTTTAGGTTGAATATATTGTCGGGTATTTTTTCTAGTGTTGCCCCAATCACTATTTCCAATTTGGTTAGTCCTGACAGTTCCTCAAAACTGGCATTGCCTAGTTCATTATCTCTTAGATTCAGCTCTTTAATCCATGGAAGTGTGGCTATGACAGATGGTAGTCTTAAAACATGGTCAGCAAAACATAAATAGAAAAGCCCTTCACAGATAGAGAAAATGGTGAACACGGACGGCAGACAAAACCCGGTTAAGACGGATATGAGGCTTGGTAGCTCTAAAAAAATCCATTACTTATACCGAAGTCTTTTAGCCAATGGAGACCACCCTGAGAAAAAAGAAAGAAAAGAATAAGCCATTTAGTAAACCAATGGCTGAAGCATTCTTTAAAGGGCTTATCCCTGCAGGATACTGTCACAAAGTGACGATGTCTGGTTGGTTTGTAGGCTATATTCAACCAGATTATGGATATTTTTTTTTATTCTTATTGGGTTTATTCATTCTTGACGTCATGGGGTTTAAGCCCAAAGTCTATTTATAGTGACATGTCTTGGTCTAATCAGCTTTCATTTATTGATGGAATAAATCACGGACTAGATCAGCGAACGTCATGTATCTTACCTTTCGGGAGTCTCATCTAGCACGTTACACTACTTTGTAACAGATACGAGAATAGTCGATTGATTTTGTCGTAGATATCTTTGTTAGTGCTTTGCGTTCACCCTCTGGGTCGTACCTATTTATCCTTATTGCTGAACAGTTGATCCGGATGTTAGACTTATCAAATAGACAGATCCTATCACCTAAGGTTCAGTCCCTTGGAGAACCTCCGGAGATCCCCGTGACAGATTTACTATCAACGGTGAAAATAGGATTCAGATCTACATCACAGAGATCTTTATGCGATATATGCTACATGGGGATTTTCCAGAAACATAATTACAAGTATTCTACCCGGAATTTACAAAGTACAAATATGCGGATGTATGAGCCCAATGGGGCATACAATAAATCAAATATTTCTATTTTAGATTTATAGTCCAATGAAGAGACAGGATGAAGTTTCTCTAGAAAGAGGTGAAATAATGTAGAATAAAAATCAAGGACTAGTATAAAGCAAAGTGAGGATAAAAGGTTATATAGTAGACAACGTGTGAATAGTTGTGATTTATGAGCCAAGATAGAAAAGACCCCCGGCAGTGAAAGCGCCCGTTAGGCAGTGATGTTTATCAGCTGAGAATAGTAAGCAAATGTGCTACCTTCTTATGCCCATGTCCGGAAAGAGATATTTCTACGTTAATAACTCAGATAAGGTTAGGCATTTGCCCTAATATCAAGTGCATAAAGCTCATGTAGATTTTGATTTTAGAATGCAGGGTCTATGTATTTGCCATACCCCTGAAGTACAATTTAATAATCCAAATAGATAATTATTTTTATCTCGCATCTATCGAGAACTTCGCGCCTTTATGTGCTTTAAAATTTTTAGAAAATTATAGAACGAAGAAATCTTTGGGAATTCTTCTAAAGCTCCTTCATCTCATTTGGGATTCCACAGTGTTGAAGAACTTCCCTAAAAAACTATAGCTACGCATTTACTTGCCCAGTTAAACTCTCTCAAACGAAAATAAGCTTACATTTTACGCGAACTGGTTTTGGCCCAAGATAACTCACAACAGCAATTGATTTGTGAAGGCACTTGTTCTATAAAAACCGAATATTCTTTCACCTCAAATAGTACAACACTGAGTTGTTTGTTGTGTGCATTTCTTTATCAGCATTATTGCCACTTTTTATCCCTCCCCATTCTTCTTCTCTAATCCAGAAGCCAACCATTAGTAGTTTTGTAGTCAATTACAAACAAAACAAAGATGTGTTTGGTATATTGATCCAACACCTTATTATATATCAGTACTCGAACTTGCTACACTAATGTGCTGTATAAAATTAATGCATGAAATCCCCATGACCAATAAGCATAAATAAGCTCATGTTTGACGAGTGATTTACTAGAGGATGTTTAATTGGCAACAGTTAGAACATGGTGGTTTGGTACTATGTCCCTTTTGTTTATCTCCTTTCTTATACCTATAGACTCACCAATGCAGTTTGATTATTTCATAGAAGACAAATCAAAATTTCAATTAATAGGAATAGCAAATCAAAAACATTCATAAAAAAATATAAATAGATGAAGGACAATACCCCCATGATGGCAAAAAAGCTTTTTTTGATTCTGATGTCGATGAATATTTTTACGAACATATGGAGTGTTCATGTTGATACCAGGCATGGAAATACAGTGATAGCATATACAGAAGACTACAAAAGTATAACTCCAAAGCAGGGATATATTAAGACAGAGCATGTCTTAAGGGAGCTACTACAAGCAAAAGACTCTAAGAAATTGACAATTATAGGCAACCGAGAGCATCCATATCTCTATAAACTCCTCGACTTGATAGTTATGGATGGAGAACATCTGGAAGAGATAACTATAGAAGGGTTTAGTATTTGTGCATTGGACCCTGGTCTATTTACCCTTCCTAATTTGCAGGAGTTGGATATTCATGACAACATAATATGGGGCCTAAAGAATCCTTTTGACTCAAACAAAAGCCCGATCAAGAGCTTGAAATTGAATACAGGTTTCTTAGACTCAATCTCCAATGATCTGCATCTGTTTACAGACCTTGAGCATCTAGGGGTGGCTAGTGGAAACTGTTATGCTCAATATCATGAAATACTCTCTGATAACCAAAACCATTATCATGTATCAAAGGATCTCGTGGTACCTAACATAATCCCGGATGCCGTCAGTGCTATAAATTCGATAAAGACGATGGATATGTCTTCACTAGGTATGTGCAGATTACCTCCTATCATAGGTAAAATGCCATGGCTTAAGGAACTGAATCTCAATAACAACCAGATAAAAAATGTCGCCCCTAACATTCTAAAGATGATGAGCTCGTTAGAAACATTATATCTGGCCAAAAATGGCAATAAAGCACTATCAGGCGTCATACCTATCTTTAAGACATCCACAAATTTTAAGAAACTGGACTTAAGTTATAATGGAATTCAACAATTCCCAGATAGCAATAATTATCCCCCTTCTTTAGAGGAACTGATATTAGAGGGTAACAACCTCAGAGCACTGCCATCAAAGGGGTTATGCAACATCAAGAAACTTGACCTAAGCCGTAATGGAATCACTGAGATACCAGAAGATGTTAGCCACTTAGACCACATTGAGGAACTGATATTACGCGGGAATCAATTTGATAGATTTGCTGGTGGAATATCCAATCTTAGAGACATGAGGAGCTTAAAAATACTGGATATGAGCGAGAATAAGCTTATGGATATAGATGAAAACATTAGTGTATTACCTGCACTAAAGGAACTGATATTAGATCACAATGATCTTGAGGATATACCAGAAGTAGTGTATAATCTCAAAAATATTGAGAAGCTCAGCGTGAGTCACAACCATGTTGCAGTGGTTACGAAGGATCTTCGGAAGATGGTGTCTTTGAAATACCTGGATCTATCGCATAATATGCTTACAGACATGAGTGTCCTCGAAACACTAGAAAATGGCGTTCTGGAGCATATAGATCTAGAGTACAATCACCTATCAGCCGTGCCCAGCTTATTTAGCTTTCGTGAGTACCTAAGAGTCCTAAAAATCAAAGGCAATCCTATTCGAGAGCTTCCTCTTGAAATATGGGCTTATAGGGCTTTTCTAGATGAGTTTACTTGCTATCTTGATGATTAAGTGATTCTTCGAGATAGTGGTAATCAGATGAAGGCTGATCTCAAGCGAGAATGGTAATACATTTAACGGAATAAAAACTAGTTTTTACATCTTTCTTGTGTCACTGCGTAGTTTTACAGAATATCGTGTAATATCTGTGTACTGTATGATTCTGAATAAGGTGCTCTGCGCTTTTCTCTTAATCTTCATTCCATATAGATTAGTCGCGGCATAATGTACATGATTCAATGGCAACTTTGTTCTAAATGCCCTTTATTCTATGCAAAACACTGGATTGCTATTCCTACATTACAACCTATGTAGACATCTGCTCTTTACCGGGCACATCAACTTCACCTATTACAGCAAAATTTCAATGTCTTCACAAACATGATTATCTGAATATAATGTAGCTGTATATCTATTGATATGATTGTAGTATATATTTTACAACACTTACCTATCTAGAGAAATACGAAGATATATGGGCTGTTGAATTAATTATGTGACTCCTGTTGCGTTGTGTATCTAATAGTGAGATCTATCTACAAAATTCCAGCTCGTGTGTGCAACACACTCAACTTCATCCTCCGTTTCTAATATATCGTTATGATATTTGTACATCTTGGCTACAGATTTTACAATCATCGAATAATCCACTGATGTTTTTTGCCATAAATCTTTTAGGCTTGCCGACACCTCATTGATATTATCGCATAGTGACACCATGTAGTTTGGATGCCTAAAAGTCCAAACTGTGATCATGATGGATCTTAGGATATCTAGTGTTGGGATTTACCATGGAGTGGGAACGGAAGCGGTTATATGCTTCCCGTGGTAAATGTTATGGCGCGAGTCTTTTCTAGGAAAACATTAGTTGGTTTGTTCTTGTTGCTAAGGCCATTGATATTGAGTGCTAGATACCAAGGGGTTATCTAAGCAGAATGTATGGGATATAATCTACAGAGATACCATCGCCAATAAGCGTACTAAAGAATGAGGTGTTTGTAATTTAGGTATCTCTGTTGAGCATGCATTTATTCAAACGCATCACCGGACCCCACCTATTCAGCTTTTTGTTGCTTTTAGGGTTGTCTTCGTGCTTACACAAACACATCAGTACAATACAAAGATGCAGTAGGTATATCAATTAGAATACAAACACCTATGGTTTTGCCTTAGCATCTCCACTGTAGTAGATCATGACCCCATGATATCCGAGATAGTCTTATCAATCCTGTATTCTAAACATCGCATATCTAAATCCTATGCCCGTCAAGCGCTTGTTTCAAATAATGGACTGCCTAGATCATCCGTATACTGCAATTTATTCATGTTTTTCATTTACCTACACTGATCAAACACTGTGAACATTTCTTGTGTCTGTAGTGTACCACCCCAAAGAGGTGGACTCATGGAAAATTCCCGCCACATCGGTCCCTCTACTATATAAGGGGAGACCGGGGGATGGGATGCGCAGGATGGATTAGCACGATAGCGATCAGATAAGGAGCAAGCGAGCCAGAATAAAGGAGAGCTCTCCCCCAAGAAATAAAGTATTTAAAATAAAGAATTTATTAGAAGCGTACCTGGTACGCAGGTACCTCAGTAGTGTTTATACTCTCAGTACTTTTCATCTGCAACTTCGATGAAACACATCTTTTTACGTTGTGCATATCAAAGAGTTTATATAGTAAGTTTGTGAGACAATGGGTATCCGTATCTCAATACAAATTTATTTAAATATCGAAGTGTGTCTTAATATTATTATTTTGTGACGTCAAATAAAATATAGCCCTTTATTTGATCTCGTTGAACTACTTGCAACCTCTTTTATGCGGCTTCATGGGTACATTCGAATACAGTAGCAAACTCAGGATCATTATCTTCCTATCCCAACCCATATACTCTGCATCTCTCCTTTTACATCTCCTCACCACCAGTTTATGTATTCTCTATCTTGTCCTGTACCTTCTACCACCAATCATCCTCTCTTCTGCATTTTCAAAGTCCATAAACCTCCTATCACCTGTATTTACGGAACCTAATATTGTGTCGTGATAAATTCTACGATATTCTATACTGTCTATTTGTTTTGTACACCCCATGCTTTCTGCAGTTGATGTACAGTACACTGCATGGTGTGAGAAGAATTGTTGCGTCAGGACATCAAGAAATTATATGCAAGCCGCTTTTGGGGATAACAGGAAGCAGCATGGAGCATGGAATAAATCTGATAAATCTCCAATCAAGAATATAATGCTTTACTCTTTACCCAAAATACAGAAAAAAACCCGCATCGCTCGGAATTAATTTTCACAAAGTAAGATATCAACAATAGTCTAAAAAGGGGTTTATTAGCGGCATTGTTCCTGCATAAATTAAGATCTTCTCATCATCTATCTAGTGTGTTAGTTATTATTTTTTTACGGTATAGATATATATGCCTCCAAGAGCCATGAGGAATACTACTGCCAATGCACAGATGACTATTCTGGAGATATGGCTGGTTGACTTGTCATCATCTGCATGACTAACTTTCACAGCATCTGTAGTGAGATTATCAGTTTCTTTTTCTGTTTTATCAGCTGTTGCATCAACAGATATTGATGGTTCCTCCGTCACCCGCAAAGTAGTTTCTATAGGTGTATTGTTTGAGATATCGGCATCGGAAGGTGATAATCCTACGGGTACTGGTTTATTTTCCCCGTCATCCTCAGGTTGTTCTATATTTGATTCTGCACTCTTCACAATATCATCTGTAACGTTTAGTATTTCCTGTACGGATGGATCTAACTCAATTGGATTACCGTTTTCGTCTTGTTTCGCAGACTGCTTCCTATCCGTGCTTTCAGTATCAGGGGTCAGCTGATCTAATGTTTCCTCTTTCTCCTCATTTGTAGCTTCTACAAACTGTGAGTCTAGCCTTACATCATTCATTTCTAGTCTCAGTTCAGCTTTAGCGGTGTTTATTTCCCCCACAATTTTTTCGTTATCTGTGCCGGGAAGCGTAAATGACAGTTCAAATGAACCCTTTGATCTGTTGTAGAAGAGATATGTGGTAATGTCAAAGGATCGATGCCTGGAGGCTCCAGTGTATAACAACAGGAGTGCACATCCAAGAAACTCCTTATCAGATTTAAACACCTTGACAAATCCTCTGTCCTTGGCGACCCTAACACTCCACTTCTTGTCCTTTGTGGGTGTAAAACTCGCTTTGACCATATTCAAAGGATCGTTTCGGAAAACATTCAGGATGAACACTTCAAAAAGCATTAAAACAGAAACATGGGGCTGAGGATGTATCACTGTGTCCAGATATGCATCCTGATCCCCCAAGACTATGCTGATATCCCTTATGTTGTTACTGCCGTTCTCTATAGGTAGAGTATGCGTATATTTTGTGGCTGGTACCTCATTTTCTGTGCTAACTGTAGCACTTAGTAGTACACACTTGAAGCTTAGAATAATTGTCGAAAACAGATGCATGATCTTTGGGGTATAACATTTTTATAGCTTAATTTTCAGTGTAATGATTGGTTATCCCTTTATATTGAAGTCTATAAAGGGGCTTGAATGAGTGTTTGCTTTTACTTGAATCAGTAACGTGTCATCGCACAGATGTACTGTATACATACGATGTTATATAGATGGTGTCATGCATGAGCGCCTCTACTGTAACTTCCGGATGGATCGCACTTCCGTTAACAATTTTATCTATTTTATGGGCTAATTTTTGTGCCACCTTTGTATATTCAGGCCTCAGTCTGCGCCTCCTACTGGGCAAGCTTCACTCAGTCTCTCTATCGCTTGCTGGATAGCTTCCTCCTTCTCATATCCGTCTTCGATCCCTCTACGGTGCTCAAAGGATATGGTCTCTAGAGTCTTCTTCAGCACTCGAGACTGGATGTATGCCTCTATATTAGGCGTGACCTCCAGCTGCTTTAGGTACTTCTTGTGGTATGTTGTCACCACTCCGTCCCATGTCATGACGTATGGAATGATCACAGTCCTCTTAGCCTTGTATAGCATGCCAAGCTCATTGGCCAGGATGTCATACTTCCTGGTCTTCTCCAGCTCGACCTGCTGGTCCGTTAAAAAACAGAATAACTAATCTTATCAGTATTGAGAAACAAATTCTAAATATATAAAAATTATAAAAGTTCCGAAGGAGTAATAAAGAAACAATAGCATATGTATTCTAAAAAAGAAGGCGAAAAATGAGCCTAGAAAATAAATTTATTTGTAATCTAAAAATAACGCTTATATGTTGTTGATTAAGGTATATAGTGATTTATTACCGTCACCCCAGCTTATAAATATCTAATATATGTCGAAGTGCGACAGTTTGATAAGATAAACTACATTCTGGAATTCCAGCATCATGTATTCTGACGACTCTTAATTAATGAGAAGTTTATTTATTTAGTAAATTTATTAGTAGTGGCAAATCTTAATCCGGTCAGTATCTTTATTCAAACAGTGTATATTTGACAGAAACAGCACCGCCGTGTAGAGGTCCTTGTAGCTACCCCTGATTGACTTGCTTATACACCTCATCAGTTTATAAGCATCTTGACTGGCTTGCTGACTTGTCACCAAGGTCCTAATAGGAGGTCTAATAATGGAATAACAATTAAGTAAAGCTATATTTGCAAAGCGCTATATGCCACAAACTGGGTTTTAGCTAATACTTTGAAGCCCAAATTTTTTAGGATTCATACCTTTAATGAACAGAAGAACCTCATCACGCTGAAGATTATCCGATTCATCCAAAGCTAGTTCGGAAGGTGCCTTTTGAAGTCTATTTTATTGTGGAACTGGCTAATTGCGCAGTATCTCACCGGTAAAATATTTGCTATGTATCAAGCAAACAGTTGTATGACAGGAATTTGTGTCACATACCTGATATATGCAGGCCTCTAATAAATAAATTTGTCAACATTTGGTTTATCGTTAACGAGTTCTTGCGACATCTGGGATTAGAGATTATAGTTATTTTAAAATAGAAATCTTAGATCAAGATATGTCTACGACAAAATTATTATACATGTTTATGACGTCTCTATGTCTCTAGTGTAAAACATATCATTTTCAAACCAGAAAATCAAAAAAAATCTTCTCGCTATATTTTGATCAAATAAGAAATCTATATTCTTTCAAATGTGTTGCTATCTTACACAGTAGACTTGCATTCTAACTCTCTTTCTGCACAAGACCATGGGCTAAAATATGCACAGGTATTGCTGCTACCAATAAATTTATTGAATATATAGTGTATGCAGACACTTATATTCTCTGAGATAATGGTGAAGTGGTGGATAGCTTTTTTCATATGGGGTATTTAAGCCAAATTCTCACAAGCATATCGTATCTTCGCTTTAGCATCAGTATAAGAATTGCCTGGCCATGGCTTTTTATTGATATTCTCAACTGTTATTGTACTCAGCATACATGAGCTTGCAATGCTTACGAAGATTAAAATGATATACAAGACGAGAAATAAATGCAGGATCACCCTGTGTATAAAACATCTATGAGCACCACAGAGATAAATCACGCTGTACTCAATTGAGGGTCTCGCTTGCACATGAAGCATGTGATTTTGACCCCATATAATCGAGTTCATGCGTAAATACATAAAGGAAGCTGAAGCTGGAGATGTGTTGGATATATTAAAGCGAGTAGCATGAGAAAATAAACCTCAATTCATCAACACATACCTTAAGAGAAATCCTTTGAAAATCCACAAAGAGTTTATTGAAGAATATGAAAGGCTAGACGACGAATCTCAAGTTTTGCTCTACTCAGAATATCAAAGACATAGCCAAAATTCAATGGAAACTATCCCAGACATCTTGATTGGGCCGCTACTAGAAAAGCATTGGCAAGATGCGTTATACGAATCTATAGTGAGAAAGATTGAAAATCCTTCACCTTTATTTGAGTTTTTGTTAGTTAAATACTCACTGATGTCTGATGTGGTTTTGGATAGAGAGGCAACAAAATGTATTGCAATAGCTTGTAAATATTTCAAGATACCTGACGCATTCATTCAAATTACAACTCGCCATATGAGTTCGCCTAATTGGGCATTTTATGAACATGGCACAATTGTAGGATCGTGTATTGCAGGTGGCGAGCATTTTAAATTACAGAAGCTGGAGTCGTATGAGTACTTTAGGCCATATCTTAAAGTTTTTGACACCAAAGAATTAGAAATTATACCAACAGTTTTTACTGGCCAAACAAGAGTCTGCAATGACTATTCTTCAATACTACTCAAGTACAGGCCTAAGTTTATACAGGAGGCTATGAAGCACATACAAGAGGAAGATCGGCTGTTCCGTGCTTCCATGCATACATTGCCTTCTCTCATGGCCAGCTGTACGTATCGCATTCTGGAGAAGAATTCCTTTATATGGCTAGATGATCTAATACTAGCTAATTGCCACGAAGATTTGGAGGAGGTGAGACGAAAATCCATAGCAACACTAATCCTAAGGCTAAAGTCTGATGAAATGATAGTTGACAAATTGTTTAATCAAAGAGAGTTGAGAAACAGAATTATTCTGATGAGTGCTCTATCTGAAGCAGTCAGTGGCATGGAAATCAGTAGAGCAAATGAGATGGCAAACTCTTTTATCTACATGCTACATAGGGCCAATGATGAGGATCATGATAAACTGTTTGTTCGATCTGCTTGGTCCTTATTGGCATGTCTTCATAAGAAATTGAGGAGCTTGCGGTAGATTAAATGTTTTTTGGTGAACTAAATTCACGATAAGGCTCGTGTCTATACTCAGTACTTGTAAGGCAATCTATGTTGAGACCAATAAAATAAATTTGGTAACAATGTAAGATTATATACTGGGAAATGGTAAGATTTTGAGTGTTTATGTAGCCAATATACAGAAGTTGTTATAGGTCGAGTATATTCTCACGACTAGAAACAATTACATATAAAAGATCCACTAGGACAAATTTATACCATAGGGTTACTAGAGAATTTTGTTCTAACAATAAAAGCCCTGTGACATTTCTTACTAAATAATACACCACCTGGTTTCAATGATGAATATTGTAGTCAAAATAAGAATAGAGCAAGGGACACAGCAATTATTACTAACAGTTCTATCTTCCTTCTTAGCCGAATAGTACTGCCTACCCTAACATAGTAACCGTCGATCGTACCTGTGTTAAGGTATATCTTCTTATATCATTCAAGCTACACACCTATGCATCTGAACTAATGCTTATCCTATTTCTTACCTTATATATTCGATCTCCCATCCACCATACATTCCAGAATCCTCAGTATCCACTTCTACAACATCTAAATCCATCAAATCAGTGTCTGATACACAGACACCTTTCTCAAAATCTCCAGAATCATCTGTAGTAATGCTATATTCTCTGTTAGTTACTTCCTGGAGCTTCCGAACTTTTTGTTTTTTCATAGGGGGTCTATCAAAGTGATTAATGGTATCCCACAGGGGCAAAACACATTATTTACTTGTCGCTACCCCTTCAGTGATTATTATCACTACTGCGTGTGAATACAATCATATACAGGTTTCATGTGCATTTTTCTGAATGCATTACTGCGTCAATATTTGCATGGGAAAGCCCAAAGTTCTGTTTTAGTTTGCCCTTACCTGCATGATATCCACTAACTCAGCAAAACCAATGCGCAGTAAAGCTGTATGACAGCGTGAGGTCTATTTAATAAATTTCCCCAGTTTGCTTTTATCCGTATAATAACTTGTATGATCTCAATTATGGTTGCTAGGCCAAATCAGCCGACAAATATCACCGCCGCAGCAAACGTTGAGCTAGATTACCTGCGCTAACTCTTCAGTCGTATATAGCACAATGGTTATTTTTGCTAGCGCCATAGAATATTATGACTATCTATTCCAGCACCATAAAAAGTGATAACCACCTCTACGAAAATTACATAGCACGGTGTAGTATCTCTGCTCATTATAGGTTCACTAAATATACAATTCATTCTATATCTGAGAATATCATCTCAGGACCGGCTACTGCTTATCAACATAGCCCATAGTTGATCAGATGTAATATGGTACAATCTTCAAAGCTCACTTAGTGCATTAGACAAGAGGACATAAAATTTGGCAAACCTTTAGGATTTCCAAAATAAATCACTATGATTATTTTCAATTTCATTAGCACAGATATATTAACATATGATAATGAACTAATATGCAAATAAATAAACTACATGACACAAACCAATGTATAAACTATTTTAGATTACATTCTTCTCACAAAGATTCTGATCACGCAATCAATTATTCCATGTGTATTTGTATCACTGAAATGTAAATTTGGGACCCCTCACATGAAGAACGATAGCAAGGTGACTTGGGAAGATCCAAGACTACACAAAACACCTAATAAAATCAGTCTTGAAATTGAGTCTGGGATATTTTGGTACCAGAATATTCCAGAAAATATCGATTCTGATAGTACTAACTCAAACATATGCGAGGCTGTATTTAATGAGGAGGGAGCGAAAGCATCAGATATTCTACTAGACAGCATGGAAGATCCTCGTCACGATACAGAACAAATTGCGCCTGCTGACAGAGGTGCTCTGCGTTTGGATGTTGATGAATATTGTTTATCCAGTGATATTGATCTCAGTGAAAACGTTGAGATGGATGATACAAACATATCCTAAGAGAACATACCCACAGATCACGGTATGGAGACGGATTTGTGCGGATCAACAGATGATTTTAAGTCATCAATTAGCACGTCAGATATACCATTGAGAGATCGCAGCTCAGATATATTGATGCAGAGCGATTTGCTATCAGATGATATATTATTGCAAGGGAGTAGTGAGATAGAAGTTTTGCACTCTTGTGTAAGTAATCTTTCTGATACCAGCTATATATTGACACCAGCAAATGATTTGGCTTCCGAGGCTTGTAAATATGAAAAAATGGGAGATACCCTTACTTATATGGATAGATCGTTATTTAATGACGTGGTTATGAATGATAAGACAAAGCATACTAATAAAGGGAGAAATGAGGGTGGACGGAGTAGTAAGGAAGACAATGACTTGAAGATATATGCTGACGAGATAAGGGATAATGTAGATAGAAGCAGCGAAGTGAGTTGCTGTGGGATTAGTGATTATGAGGTTAGCGTAAAAGAAGCAGTTCAAGGATACTCAAATGACGATAGTAGCACAGTAATGAATGAAATAGGAGTAATCCAAGGATATGCTAATAAGGATAGCAATGTGGTGATGTCCACAAAAGATGCAAAACATGGCGATATGAATAAAAGCAGTAACACGGAGATGAATGCGAATGTTAGAAATACAGGAGATGCCCCAAATGTTGAGATGAAACCTATAGACATGCTAACGGAACTAGACTCACTTTTTTCTATCTCTGAACTAATGGAAATACCTCCGCAAAAGACCCTGAAGTTTACTCTCATAGATATTATTCCGCTACCCCAAGGCAAGCTTCTCCTGGGAGATAATGTAATGTGTTATGTAAGCGGTGACTGGGCAGATTTCCTCTATAAACTCAATGACAAAGTCACAGTTCTGGATTGCATGTGCTGTACAGAGAGAAGTGCTTCAGTTTTCATGACTAGAGAAGAGTTCTATGCACAATTGTATATGGGGCAGACGGAGAAAATTGGAAAATATAGCTGTATAGCTTGTAATGATATACATGGTATATCCGAACAACAAATTGTAGATAGCGTAGAAGATAGGCAGTACATTAGAGGTGTACAAAGCATAAGCGGCGAACAGTCTAGAGCAGATAAGAAACAATGCATTGGGCGTGAAAAACAACCTACAAACAGCAGCCAACGCATAAATGGCATGGAACAATTACTCACTGAATACATATATATAAATGACGATCATGGATATATTCTGGTAGAAGACGATCTCATGACAGTCACGAGCTTTTGCAGTGCTGTAGAATGTTTCAGCAAAGCTGTGATAGACACCAAAATTGCGGATATAAGCTTTGAATACTCTCATCCGTCTCTTGTCATTGGGATAATAGCCCATGAAATCATAGAGAAGGCACTCCTGACGAAGAACTTTAGCATTCCGTTTTTGACCAATACAGCCAAGCTTTCCATTTCTGAAAATGCACAGCTACTCTACAGCAGTAACATAACTGAGAGTAGGGCTTTGAGTGAGACATTCAAGCTCATGAGGAATATAATCAGTTTTCGAGAGTATGGTTTTGTTATTCTTGAGTTTGAGAAGAGGATCAGCTCACTTTTATTTAATGTCAAGGGAAACGTGGACGCTATTGGCAGAGATGTTGTCTTGGAGTTTAAGACAGGTAAGAATACATCTGTGAGCCACAGGGCACAGGCTATTATTTATAGTCTGATATTAAAGGATCGATTTAGGAGGGATTTTGGTGCGTATCTGTACTATATTGCCACCAAGAATCTTGTGTCAATTGATTTGAAGCATAACGAGGTCAAGGCATTGCTATGTATAAGAAATAAGCTGACAAGAGCCCATGAGACTTGTGCATGCTATGATTCCGCTACCATGAGAAGCAGCGATTTAGGTATTAGTGATAGGAATGTGATAGGAGGTTTTGATGGTAAGAATGCGAGAGGAGGTGGGATGAAGAATAAAAATATCATGGATGTGGCTCCAAATGACATATCCAATGACGCAAAGCTATGTAACAACGAGGTGAGGAATAGTGATGAAGAGAAAGATAGCATTAGGTATAGTTATAGCAGGAATATGGGTAGACAGTCCGAATTAAATGGCCTAAAAGCTGAGAATAATAGCATCCCGTGCTGTGAGCACTTTCAGAATTATGGCCTCCAGAGTCTTCTTGAAGAATGCAGGTGTGTCTACAAAAGCAACTGCAAGACGGTGAGAGATATCTTAAATTTACCCCCTGGCCACTTCCTCAGGACCCAGTGGGATTCAGTAGACCTGGAGGAGAATGCCAGAACCCATGGATCAAATATTCAATGTGTATATAAGTCACAGAATGGAAACTGCTTGGTTTTAAAGGCAGAAGGTGATGTCTCACTCAGGGATCCATATGTTACGCTGCATATCCTCTCGAGTGACAAACATGGGAAGTGCGGATCCAGGTCCTCTTCGATCCCTAGTTGCTCGTACATCAAGCTGTGCAAAGGAGTTGTAGAGAGGACGGAGAAGGGGTATGTGGAGATTATGTTGTATGAGGATATGCCTCTAAAGAAACATAGGGAGATTTATGTGCAGCACAGTAACTCAGACCTGTTCTCTAAGTTCATGAGATGGTCACTGGTTAACGTTGCATATCCCTGGTATATGGGAAAGAGTGAAAATATGCTGTTTGAGCTACCCAATGAGGAGTGGGTCAGTGATACACGAAGGAAAGTTATTTATGATATGCCTGTGAATGACGAGAAAGATACATATATGATTGATTTGAGTGATAAGGTTAGCAACGATTTTAGTGTGAGTGATAATGCTGGTGTAGATGTAAACGATCTTGGTATGAGTGTAAATGCTAGTGTCGACATGAATGACATCAATGTGAGTGATAAGACTAGCGTAGATGTAAACGACGTCAATGTGAGTGATAAGACTAGCGTAGATGTAAACGATCTTGGCGTGAGTGACAAGAATATTGTGCATATGAGCGATAAGAAGATGAATATACACAACTCTGCAGATATGAATGAATCGGTCGCACCTATATACGACATTGAAACAAAGGGGATAGCCATAAGCGACATAAACTCAACTACAAAGAACAACAGAGAAGAAAGCAGCACTGAGATAATGACTACCCTGTCTGATAGCTTCTCAGTCTCAGATTGCACTATAGAGGGGATGTGTGATTCATCCAGTAATCATATAGACAATCCTGAGTCTAATGAGAAGAAGGATGCAATATAGCTTGATCCACAGGGTGAAAGAGCATCTAATACTCATCCAGGGACGGAGGAGATTAGCAGTAGTGTATATGAGGCTATATACGAGCACTATAGGAATAGCGAGATGGATAAGCATAGGGGAGAATGTGAAGATAGGTGCAAAGGAGAGTTTAATGGTAGTAAATATGAGAATATTGCAGGTTATAACTCTGCGTGTAAGATTAAGTCTAGGGAGCTGAGGAATGAAGCTGAATACAAAACTGAGGACGAAGCAGATTCTAAGATTGTTGATGAAATTAAATGCAAAAGTGGGCATTGCTGTGAAGATGAATGCATTTCCAAGTCTATGCATAGTTGCAAATATATACCTAGCCACTTAAATGACCAGGATTGCCTGAACGCCCATCAAACATATTCTGATCACCCAGAGTATTGGAAGGATCGAGACACGATTCCAGAGATGTTCAAATCAGAGTTCCTAGCTCTCAACAAAGACCAGCAAAAGGCCCTGGTTTTGAGTCTGAAGTGCTCAAAGTACAGAATAATACACGGAATGCCTGGTACAGGAAAAAGCACCCTGATATCCCTACTTATCGGCATACTGGTGTATGTAGGCAAAAAGTGCTTACTGATATGCTACACTAATGTGGCCCTAACAAATCTGATCTCTAAGCTGGAAGGTATAAATATACACCGAGCTAGGAAAACAACGGTTAAGTTCTCGAAGGTCTCTGAAATATCCGAGTACTACAGTCGTATAGACCTAGTCGCAGGGACTTGCTTTTCCTTTGGGGACCCTGTGTTTATAGACAGGAAGTTTGACTACTGTGTAATTGACGAGGGGTCCCAGCAGCATTTTCTGCTAAGCTTGATTCCCTTGAGTCTGTGCCTTAGATTTGTGATAGTAGGAGATCATCTGCAGCTCAAGCCACTCAACAGGGCATCCAAACACCTAAGTGTTTCACTGTTCGAGTACCTATTGGACAACGACCACTCGGTCCTAAGGCATCAGTATAGGATGGGGGATGAAATAATGCGTCTTAGCAACACACTTTTCTACAACGGCAAACTTGTTGGTACCGGAAAACCCTCCAGGGTAGAGTTTGTTGACACAAGCATAAACGACTATGCAACGTTTATCTCGGGCATAGAAACAGGGACGATTCTATGCTACTTCAATGCACAGGTTGCAGAGACCAGAAGTCTGACTGGGACGTCTGTTGAGACTGTTGATAGGTTCCAGGGAAGTGAGGATGATGATGTATATGTTGTGTCTGATCCAGTGACCCCCTGCGAGGTTATGCACAGCTCAGAGAGACTGAATGTTGCGTTGACCAGGGCGAGGAAAAAGCTAACTCTAGTTGGAAACAGGGACCTGATGATGGAAATCCCAATCCTGCGTAAGCTCATAGATTTGTTGTAAACCGAGGCTTTTGTCACAGATGTGTGTTACTTCCGTGAAGTAAATCTTATTAAATGGAGTTTGGTTTATTCTATAGAGTGTTTGTATTGTTGTCACAGTTAGAAGTCTGAGTTGTGCCGATAGCTACAAGGCTACGCCTTCTTTGTATGCTTACACACCTCTGGTATATCCATGCACACAAGGTAATCTGTATCCTCTCATAGCTGCACACAATCACGATATAATAGCTGTTTGCATATGTCCCCATATGACTATCATTTTCACGGGCATCCAGGAATATAACCTTATACAAACATTCTATTCCCATACACACACAACTCACATTACACCAATAGCCTGAGCATTCTAATCTTTTCTACATCAATTTCCAACGTACCCTCAAATGCTCTTCTACGAGTTCTTCAAAAGCAAAATTGGCCAGAGAGTGGTAATAACATTGAAAAACGACATGATACTCAGGGGAAGCATAATGGGGGTAGACCCATTTTTAAACTTTAAGATTAGGGACATAGAGATGGATGCGTCGATTCCGGGGCTTTATGGTCTACAAGTTTGTTCTGTCAGGGGATCAGCTGTTAAGTACTTGAGTATGGAGAATGATACACTAGATGATATAATGAGGCTGAATGACGCGACTAGGCTCCAGAATTTTGATGAGTAAATTTATGTGCATTACTAGATGGCTTGGTTGGGAGTATATGGGGCATTTATTGCCATATGTACAATATCATTTCTATATGGTGGGTTAAAGAATGGATCTAAGGCAGTAGTGCTAGACGAAACCCTAATGACTGAGTGTGAGATATTATTACTAAGTGAGTTATGAGCAGATCGGTGATGTCTATTGAAGAGATTGTGGTGTGGTCCATCATGTCTCAATGTACCTTGAAATTACAGATGCCGTTAACTATATAGTAAGCTGATATGGGTCACACTCAGTCATTACCTTATAATAAAGCTGTGAGTGCTACATTTGTGATTATATCCTTATAACATCTGAAACAGAGCTATAATAGGCTTCGCACTTCATTGATCCATAATGTGTTTTATGTTAGGATGCTGATATCCTTTGCAATAGCAGCATGTAACAGATTTTAATCAGTGCCAAGGTATCCAGAAATGGTATAGCTCATCTAATATATCTACTGGTTGTAACAGCAACGTACAATCTGTGATCAAAATGTTGAACAACGATGTACAAAAAACCATAAACAAATGTACCTGTACACTTCTGTCAATAGCCATAAATACATATCCGGCTTAGATTATCAAATACCACTACACGATAATGGAAATTATCCCTTGGGTACAGTATCCTCATCGGGACAAAAGCCTTGGTGTCTGTATTTGTAAGTTCGTATTCTTGTATTTATATAGTTCTCCCGAATATATTCTTCCAAGTTTACTCCTTTTTATCTTCTCCTTTATTTTCATACGTAACCAATCTGCACATAGATATTCAACAAACCTATCACCTGTTGCATTTGAGTAGATAAATGTATTTTATGCATCTATGAATCCCACCAATATTATATTATCCGACTTCACACACGAATCCTCCCAAACACATTCAGTCACTTGAAACAAAAATTCAAATACATATTTTTTTATCCTCCTTTACAAAACAAGAGAATGCTAAGAAGTGAAAATATGGAGAAAGTGACCATATGCATGGGAAAAGACACAGCAAGACAAACATTGATAGATCTCGGGAATGAGAATTTAGTGCACTTCGTTAATTTGAACGAGGATATGAAGCCGGAGAAATTGGCATATGCGAAAGAAATACAGCAGATTGAGAAGACACATACTCGCTTGATGTATCTGAAAGAGAATGCAGATATAGAGAGTAACCAGATCATAATATCTACTCAAAGTATGAAAGTGCATAACAGCGACTACGACACCGTTTCGGAGCAGATTAACAAGTTCTATGAAGAGTACGTAAAACTGAAGAATAGCTATAACGATACTCACAGAAAGATGGTTGAGCTTAGGGAAGATTACTGTATGCTTGACGAGAGTGAAAACTTCTCTGGAGAAGTATTTGAGGGGATATGCCAGATTGATTTTGAGTATATGGTTGGGATTGTGGAGAAGCCGAAGAAGTTTCTTATAAAGAGAGTTTTTAATCAGGCGCTGAGACGCAATTTGTTTGTGAAGACTCGAGAGTGCGAGGACTCGAAGATTGTGTTTATAGTCTTCGCTCATGGGGAGGAGGCTATGGATAAAATAAGGCAGATGTTTACTTCTCTTGGGGGGAGGCTTCTGGATAGAAAGAGATATTCTGATTCTCGAAAGGGTCTTTTGCAGCTGACCTCAACTATTTCGCAAATCCGGAGTGTTAAGGAAAGTCATAAGGATGCAATTAAGGACAGGAACAAAATGATTTCTGATTTATACAGCACTTGGAGGTTCTACGTTAACAGGGAGGCTGAAATTTACAAGACTTTGAATATGCTGAACTTTGATATGTCCAGTAGCTCAGCGTTTGGTGACGCTTGGGTGCGTCAAGCTGATATTCCCAGACTTAAGAAGCTACTTCCAGAGACCCCATGCTCAGCTCTGGAGGTTTTCAAGTCTGAGGATACACCTCCAACCTATTTTAAGACAAACAAATACACCGAGAGCTTTCAAGAGCTTACGAATGTATACGGGATTCCTAGATACAAGGAGATTAACCCAGCCATTTTTAGTTTATTCACTTTCCCATTTCTTTTTGGGTGTATGTTTGGGGATGTACTCCACGGTGCAGTTTTAGTTTTTGCATCACTTTACATTATTAAGAACTTTAATAGGCTTAATGGGAAGTACGACTCCCTTTAGATCCTTATCCAGGGCAGATATGTTCTTCTTTCTTGCGGGATAGGTGCTATTCTCTTTGGCTTCTTATACGCAGATATGGGAGGGATGATAATCCCACTAAACATAGGAGTCAATCCGGAGTGGTATGATTCTCCTAATAAGACAGCTTTCTTTAATAACCTGAAAATGAAGCTGTCTATGATAATAGGCTTTGCCCATATGTCTCTTGGCACAGTCATCGGGTTTTGCAACGCCTTATATGCGGGAGATACCTTGACGATTGTTTGCGTGCTGATACCCCAAGCACTCGCATTCTTCTCCTTTCTTGGATATCTCGTCTTCCTTATTATCTACAAGTGGCTTGTTGAGGAAAACAGACAAGGATTGATTAACGTTCTTGTGACAATGTATACACCTCCATTCAGCCTCTCGAACCCAATGTATGCGGGACAGCAATACGTGCAGCTGTTCCTTTTCTCCATTCTCATTATTTCTATCCCATGGATGCTTATTTCTAAGCCAGCATACCTTATGAGCAAGAGACAAACTGGCAACCAGAGTGTTATGGACATATGGATAGACGGGGGAATACATACTATTGAATTCTGTATTGGGCTCATGTCTAATGGGTCCTCGTATCTCAGACTTTAGGCTGTTTCACTGGCTCATGCACAGCTTACAGAAGTTCTTTTTTCATTTACAGTAGGTGCTGACAATGCTGTACAGAGAGTTTTAATGGCGCCTATTTGGATAGCATCTAGTCTAGTTCTACTAATTGGCCTTGAGGGGCTGAGTGCATGTCTCCATGCACTGCGTCTAAATTGGATAGAATTTCATTCTAAGTTTTACAAAGGAGAAGGATACTTGTTTAAGCCACTAACCTTTACAGTGGTTGAAGAGGACTAGTAGACTAAACACTTCTAGATATTTTATTTTCAACACTCGATAGATGGAATAGTATTAGGTGTGATACTTTGGCTTTCACGTCTTCCATAAAGCTAGGTATGATATTATGACTTGCACATATCCCTGGATAATGATGAATGTTGATGGCACACCATCACTTGTGACATTATATTGAAAAAATTTTCTTGTGGAGTGCCTATGTGATTTCATTTTCACACCTGAGTTTTTACATTGGGTACGCAATAAACTTATATACTTTATATATTTCTAAAGAATGGTTGTAAGGGGGAATATATTTTTGAGAATGGTAAGAAATGAGCACGAATGCTTTGATATCATCTAATAAGCTCGATATTTCTCCGAAGGTAATGGAGTATATGGCCATGTGGTAACCAATAGGCTTAATTGATCAACCAGAGAATACAATACTGTCAGAAATTTTATTCATGTAATTGATAGCATTGTTTTTTTGGACTATGTCTTTCTGCTCTATGCTTTTTTGATATAACGGCATTTAAATCATTAGGCTTACATGCCGCATACACTCATCGTCTTCCAGACTCTTTTGCGCCTTCTATATGTTTTCTATATCTTTTAAATACTCACCATATCGTCTACACGTTTTCGATGAGTTCTGTGATCTTGTTGATACTAATTCTATCATTTGGAATATTATTACTTGATAAAAAATATCCCTAATGTCACAGACGATAAGATGTCCGGCAAAGCTGATACTTTTTGGAGAGCATAGTGTAGTACTTGGTTACCCATGTATCGCAGTATCTATCAACAGGTATGGTACGTTGCTTGATACAGCAAATGGATCGGGAGCATTAGTTGCTGTTGACTCAAGAGGTCTAGAGGTGGAGCTAGATATTATTCCAGGAAAAACAGGGCGTGTGTGCTTAGATGTACCACTAGGCTCTGGTCTGGGATCTAGTGCAATAATAAGTATCCTGAGGGCGTCAATTGTTGGTAATAATGTCCTAGAAAAAGCATGCGATATGGAGAATATGTTTCACGGAAAGTCATCGCGTGTAGACGTATACACGTCATTTTATGGAGGCATGATACTTTACAAGAGGAGGTCACATCAAAATTTACCGCTTGAGTTTATACGGAGGTACAAAATAATAATATATGATACAGGTGTACGGAGAAAAACATCAGGAACTAATAATTCTAAGCGGGATCCTACTATTATCGAGAGGTTGGGTGTAGTAGCTGAAAAGGCTGCGGTGTTGTTGCAGAGAGAATTTGGATTAAATGAAATTTATCCGCTGATTAGGGAGAGTCAGGATCTGCTGGAAGCTTTTGGTGTTTGTCATGCTAAGGCGCAGAGTGAGATAATGAGGAAAATTGGGATTGAGTGCAAAGTAACGGGGGCAGGTAATGGTGGTCATATCCTCACCCTTGTAGAAAAAGATCAGCATTTTGAAGAATGGGAAGAGGTGGAGATTGATGAATCTGGGTTTGCCAATCAGTAGATTTGTTTGTAATGGCTTCTAATAAATATTTTGTATGCTATTGTATCATTTACTTATTTAACTTTATGGTGAGACTATAAGCCTCACCTCGTAGTCAGTGAGAACTACTATCAACAAATTTATCATATCACTAATCTTCGAGCTAATCGTACAGCATAATCCTATGCCACATGTGCATATTTGGTAATCGATGGTCTTACTGATAGTATCACCACGGGAATCAATCAGAATAATCTGTCCTTATTAGGGATTTATGTGCATATAACAACTATCCTAAAAGCACAAACATGATTAGTCCACGCCTTGTGCTACGTGAAGACATTGATTGCTAGTAATCTTACATGTATCCAACACAAAGTGAAAGATACGACCCTTAAATTGTGATTAATACAATAGACTCAGGAATCTATTTTATTCCAATCACATGGCAAACCTTCATATCACGCACCAATTCAAGAAAGAAATCCTGTTCTTTATCCAAAACTCGTCACTAAATTCCATAAAATAAAATTGCTATTTAGTTTCGCATCACATAAAAGCAATTACATCTGATCACAATATATTTAGAGGAGCAGCACGATCAATGATAGGAATTATTGAGATCATATGAAATAAATATGTCTTACAGGATACTGATGCAACAATGAGGTCATGTACAGTGTATACTTATTTCAAATGTAGTATGGTTGGATAGACTTTAAACTATAATATTTAGCCACCTCCATCTCATTTATTTCAAATAAATATTTGCTGGACATAAATTAATTTTTATACAATCTGCCAGTACCATTTACCATATTTTCTGTGTCATATACCTCTGCTATATCCTATAAATCTGTACAAGATAGCCACATTATTGCCCAGTGCCTTATACAACTATGTTTTCTTGTGCTTCTAGGCACGCTATTTCATCCTCTAGTGTTGCCTTCGATCATTTTGATTTATTATGACTGATTCCTGGATCTGGTTTTAATTGAAGGGCCACCAAATCCTGTCAATCTCCTCCAGTATATCAAATTTAGTCGCACTAAGATCAATTGCATGTATACATATGGTTAGATTATACCACTTAGATATGTATCTGGCTACAGAGAGCTATACCTAAATGCGATGTAAGACATAAGTTTCTCTACAATGAATGCGCAGCTGCGCAGGATAAGGCCGTACTTTTGGCGAAAAATTTATGTGAGAACCAGGGAGCACTCAACTTATTCAATAAATTTACTAGCAGTAGTAGATATAGGTTTATACAAATCAATGGCCTGAGGCATGTCTATATATGCTAACATGTTCAATGAGACATGTACATCAAGAATATAAGAGAAATACTGATCCTGATCGTTCATGTAATAATCGATAATTTATTTACGTGATTTAATTTATGAATAAAATATATATATAGAGCACAGATTGCTGGACCATGAATATCGACCTCTACAAGAAAATGTATGATGAGAGCATCTCGGATGGATCAGGGTTCTTCGCCAAGCAGGCGAAGGAGCTGATCACTTTGGATACTATGTTTATGGAAGGATTTGCGCTTGAGAATAACAATCCTGTTTGGTTTAAGGATGGAAAGTTGAATGCATGTTACAATGCTGTGGATAGGCATGCCATTGTTTCACCTGACAGCATTGCTTTCATATACTCTGATAATGATGGCGGCGTCACGAAGTACACTTACGGTTCAGTTCTCGAAAATGTAATTGTATTTTCAAATATTCTCAGCGATTTAGGTCTTAATACAGGGGATTGTGTCACGTTGTACTTGTCGAATTCACCCGAAACCTTTTTTATTGTGCTTGCATGCTCCAGGATAGGCGTAGTAGTCAATCCTGTTTTTGGCGGGTTTGGTGCTAAGGTAATAGCACAGAGAATTGATGAGACGAAATCTAAGCTTTTAATTACCACTGATTTCCAGAAAAGGGGGAAAGATGTGAAAAATTATCTTGAAACATCATTTGAGGCAATAGGGCTGTCTGAAGGTGCGTCGGCTTTTGTGATAAACACCGAGACCAAGCCATACAACACGCCGTTTAAGTGCTGCTGGTATACGGACGTTGCCAAGTCTGCATCTTATGTCCCATGCGTCCCTATGGATTCTACCCATGCCCTATTCTATTATTATACAAGTGGAAGCACTGGGAAGCCGAAAGCTATTGTTCACATGGTGGGAGGATATTTGGTAGAAACGGCAATGTCGCAGAAGTACGTATTCGATTTTGACAAGAAAGGCATATTCTTATGCACAGCAGATATTGGGTGGCTGGCTGCTTACTCCCATGCTGTTTTTGGGCCTTTGCTTCTCGGTGGAACTTCGATCATATTTGCAGGATCTTCATTTTATCCTGCAGACTCCAGGATATTCGATTTGGTTGAGAAGCTCAAGGTGTCGCATATATATACGGCTCCGACCTTGGTCAGGATGCTCCGGCGGAGGTTAAAGGAGGCTAATGGTCTTGTAAACATCAAGGAGAATCGGAAACCTGTTGGCTTCAGTGTAAATCGTGATGCTCTATCAGCAAATCTTGGCAAAATATATGATCTTACTTCTCTGAAGACTTTTGGTTGTGTAGGAGAGCCATTAGACTCTGCATCTCGCGAGACTATTACCTCCTACTTTACGAAGTGTAGGATTGTGGATACTTATTGGCAGACAGAGACCGGTTCGGTCATGTTGGCGCCTTTTGTCGAGTCTAGTAAGTTTGTAGGAATGCCTTTCTTCGGTATAAAACCTCTTATCATACGAAAGGAGTCTACATACGATAGTGTAATCGAAACTGAGGATAATAAAAAGGGGTATCTTTTGTTTAATGGGTGTTGGCCATCGCTTGCCAAGACAATATTGGGGGATCATGAGCGGTGGAATGAAACGTATTTTGGAAAGTATGAGGGATACTATTTCACCGGTGATGAGGCAATTAGGGATGAAAAGGGAAATTATCGAATTTTAGGGAGGATCGACGATGTAGTGAACGTATGTGGCCACAGGATGAGTACTGCAGAGGTCGAGAATGCAGTGGCGAGGTGCCCTGGCGTGGTTGAGTCAGCTGCTGTTCCTGAGGATGATGCGTTGTTTGGTCAGAGGATATTGATCTTTGCTGTGCCTATGAAAGACTCTGTTGAGGAGAACGTGAGGTCTCAGATTATGGACAGCTTGAAGACATATATTGGGCCGGTTGCCAAGCATGTAACTATAATGCTTGTAAAGGAGCTACCAAAGACTCAGACCGGTAAAATAATGAGGAGGCTGCTTAAAACTTTGATTAGGGCTGAGAAGCCATCGAATATGACGGCTTGTTATAATCCAGAATGTCTAGCAGACATAGGAGACCTGTTTGATGCAAAAAAGAGAGATCGGGAACTGTTGAAATAAATAGCTATTAGTTGTTTGTGATGTGTTCTAGCTTATCAAGATTTGAGGTTATAGCCGCTGGTGATGTCAATAAATTTATTGAAATAAAAGGGATACGTCTTGGAAAGGAGAGGCATCTGGTTGAGTCTGCCAGGAACGAGATCTCTATTGCGGTATACCTCACCAAACTCAGTCAGGGCTATGAAATTAGCCAGGATCTTTACTTAGCACTACCTCTACAATCAATGCGCAGTTGAACAGGATAAAGCCATACTGTCGGCAAAAAGTTTATACGAAAACCAGGACAATAACTCATTTAATAAATTTATTAGTAGTAACCAAGAAGCATCCAACTTATTCAATAAATTCATTGGTACTAGCGTAGTTATCTTGATCAATAAACAACCCGTCTTTGTTCTCATAATGATTTCGTTACTAACTGAAGTTAAATAACATATCGAGGATGCAATGGGATATTACATGCTGCTAATAGTGCAAACAAACCCATTCTGAATTTGCATGTATCCATTTTGGGAAATATACGAACAAAATACAGCATTTTTACATATTTGCATTACCCTTTTAGGATAAATGACCACAACAAATTAAAAAGGTATAAATATCCTGTTAGCTACCTCCTAATGCTCTTAAATGTGCTATGTTACGTAATGGTGACAACTGCATCATATAATATATTCAAGCAGGGACACAGTGAAGGGTACGTCATTGAAGGGCTAAAGAATGAGGCTTCTGGGCAAGAAGGACCTAAACTGAGCTACAGAGAAATATATGGTAGTTATTGCAAACACCCGAATTGCAACAAGAGTCTAAATGGAGGTAGTAAAGCGTGCTGCTTTAAGAAGTTCTTGGGATCTGTAATGAGGCACTGTACCAACTTTTCAAGCGCCGAACACAAAGGCCAATTGACAAACGCTCTAAAACAAATATATGATGCCTTTAAGGAGTATCCACAGGAGCTTATACTTTTCACGTCACATTCGATGTACAACACCTCCTGCTTTACCGAACTGTCTGCAAGCGAGAGCTTTAGGTCCTCAGATTGCGGAAAATACTATCCAAGAGGTATATTACAAATATGCACATCGTGCAACTATCAACTGCTGAATAAGTTGAGAAGCAAGAAGGAAATAGACTATGTTAAGAAGCCAAGTAAACTTGCTAGCCTATACTCCACAGTTATTAAGGATACGATAACTTTCTGGAAGAGCATCTTTGGTAATGGGAGTCTAGAGGGTCCGTATGCATTTGAAGAGATGCTAGAAACTCTAGGAGTTCCTGAAGGTAACTTGAGGAAAAAACTGTCGTCTGCAGAAAAAATTAGGTTGGATGAGAGACGCAGAATCTATGTTGATTTGTATTATGAATGCTATCTTTTATAATGCCTCTATGCTAGGGCCTTTCAGCAGATAGATAAAAGAAATACTGTAGTATTAGTCATCTTATAGAGATTTAGTGCTAACCAAATTACATTTTACTCTTTAGACTGTGACCTAAAACCATGACTTACAAACTTAGTTTACTTGTTGGCTTAAATGTTACTGTGCTTGCCAGCTTGTCTGAGAATAGATAATGTATGGTGGATTTCTTCGAACCTAATTACTTTCAACTTGTACCATAGCAGAATAAAACAGACCTTAAGATGTAAAATATCTAGTAGACTAAATCCGGCGCGTTCCTTGAGCTAAATCTTTATTGTTCTTGTATGCAAAACATATTTTTTGCTTAAAATTTGTAGGTAAACAGAAAAGTAAGAGCTAGAGAAAAAGCATCGTCAGGCCAATGTGTCTTTGGATAGAGAGTTTCAAATGGAAGATCTACTAATGATTTGAGTTTATTAGATATAGAAACGACATGGCCTCTGACTTTCAGCTATTTACTGTACTAAGCTTCATAATGCAATAACTCTTTGTTTATAAGCTACTAATGCATCAAAGATCTATATTTGCAGAGAAAATATTCACTTCTTTAGCAAAAGCAGCTCCTTTTTAAACTTATATAGTTCGCGCTTCTTAGCAAGCAGATCCTCTTTGCATTAAGCACCTCGTTCTTTGAGTTCATGAAATACCCTGTGGCTTCCCCATTTGTGTTAATATACTCCACTAGCTCAATAGGCACATCAACATCAGGAACGGTCTTCTTCAAGTAGTTACATATTTCTACAATTCTTCTTATCTTGTCAACAGGAAAATCTAGTATCTTCTTGTTATTGCATGTTACTGATAGGTTTTCGAGTATTCTCACCATCTCCAACGTTTTAAACGCGCAGTCATCTATTTTAGCCTGATCCTCTTTGTTGATGGTCATTGGCGCAGGGTAATTGAGCTTATTTACACATGTGCATAGCAGGGAACAAAATTAGGAGAACAAATTCTTATCAGCAAACTCAACATAGCTACTGGTGCCTTGGAGGAAATGTTGTGAGATGCTTGTTTAGCTATTGTTAGATGGCAAACTTACTATTAATCTCAAGAAAATTTTGATTTCGTGTATGTTAACTAATGCATATACTGGTTCCTTGTAGCCAATGCTCACACAGAATAGGCTAAAGCCATGCAGTGGTGAGAAAGCCTAGTTAAATAAATTTTGTGGAATAAAATAAATGCACATGTTTCTTATGAACAGATTCATGTTGTATGATAGCACAAAACTCTGTGAATAAATTATTTTAATCGAAATTTATTTTGTGCACCCTGATGTCTAGATGATCAAACTTCGACAAAGTATCTAGCGGTAGAAATCAATGTATTGTGTTTTCTATTTGATAATCAGCTTTTTAACAAATCATATCTCTTACCATACACGTGATGATAATAGAGTTAGCTGATTGATGTGTAAAATAAAGATCAAATAAGGCATTTTTGTTTGCCCATTCCATATTCTGCCAATATAACATCCAACTACCCGACATGAGTATCATATTCACTTCTATCATCATGCTTTCAATGATAAATCAAAAATTTCATGACGCGTATTAGTCTATCATTAATAAATAATTGCTACATAACAAGCCCCAGGGCTACAGCAACATGCAATCCGCGGATGCGATGCCTGCACTTTTGGTCTTGATATTTACGTATGTTTACCCAGTTTGTAAATTTGCCGCCAAGAACTATATAAGTACAAATTTGCCCCTACATATGTTCAGTCCAAAAACTTTGGTGCAGACAAGTCACCAAATGAAGCGTGTCATTAGGCTTATATATGGCAATCCATCTCTTAAGATCTTTCTGCTAACTTCTTTGATATTCACATGGGTCGAAGGATACCTCAGGAGTAAAATTCCTTTGCTGAGAGGTGAGATAGAGGCAGAGCTCGGGGCTGCAATCGTTGATGTTTCAGCGAGAAAATCGTTAGTTTGGAGATTTTTTTTGATTACAACTACTCAATACGGTATAGCCTCCTTAGCCGGTTCATTTTTTAGTTTGTTCGTTCAAAGAACTTTTAAGTATGCTTCTGCTGCTTACTTAACCGAATACATGAGGATAAAACACAGGGATTTTCACGAGTTGGGTTCTGGGCAGGTGCATGCATTCATGGTTAGAAGAACACAAGCACTAGAGAAGCTCCTCGCATGTCTATTCTTGTGCCTACCGACGAATATTGTTGACATTTTTTGGATGGTGTATAACCTTTCTAGTAAGCTTACCAGAGAGGTGATGATAATATATGCAACCAAACTAGTTATTTACACTGCTTTGGCAGCAAAGAGTACGAGTATTAGAACATATATGAGAAAAAAGTGCAACAAGGCTTATGCCAATATATCTAGCAGAACATATGATATATTGCAGAATCGTGACTTGATTAAAGCATTTAATAAAGAGGAGGAAGAGGTTGCATTACATAGTCATGTTGTTGGTGCGTATACAAATATAATGGTAGAATATGATACCTTTGCCGCATTTATGGAATTTATTCAGAAAATCATATTAGTGTGGCCTGCAGGACTTGTAGTCTACGGTGTTCTGTTCAATAAGTATGTTGGTAATCTCACTAACCGGAACTTTATGGACTATAACAAGTACGGGAACTTTTTCAGGAATGCAGTTGGTGGAATACGAACGCAAGCTTTCAACCTTACCGAACATGTTGCTGATCTAAACAACACTGGAATAGAAGATGCAGAGTTTGATGAAAACATGGAAAACCAAGATACTGTGATAAATGGTTCAAATAGATATAGTAATGCTGTGATGCATAGCATTACTGCTGATGACATCCCAAGAACACCTGTAGAATCACGAGAGCTCGCGAAGATTAGTGATACAATTACCCACAGCGAAAGTATAAGATTCTCTAATTTTGGCATCAAAGTCAATGATACGTGGCTGTTTACCCAAGCAAACTTACACGTGAATAAGAACGACAAGGTGGCAATAGTTGGGAAGAATGGTACCGGGAAATCATCTATGCTTAATGCACTCTTAGGATTCATAGATTATGAAGGCGAGATTTACTTTGACAATACGAACCTAAAAAATGTTACAAAGGCATCATTGAGAAACTTGATTTCATATGTTCCACAAAATCCTTCCATTTTCAACCGAACGGTCATTAAGAATCTACAATATGGCCAAGCACATTCCAGCAGCGATTTAGTTTATAGAAAATGTAGCAAACACAACAGCCACAAGATATTTGCCTCACTTGATAATGGATACATGATAAACTGCGGTGAAAATGGAAAATTCCTTAGTGGAGGACAGAAACAGAAGCTTAGCTTCATGCGAGCTATTATCAGGGATGCCCCCGTGTTTGTTTTGGATGAGCCTACAGCCAGTCTAGACTTTGAGGCTGAAGACGAGCTGATAGGAGCTCTTTTGAACCTTGATAAGACTGTCTTTGTGATTGTTCATAATTATGATCTCCTAAAGAAGTTTGACAAGATTATAGGTATATCCAATAATCGAGCAACACAGTATGGTTCATATTGGGAATTTATACACAACAAAGAAAAGCATTGAATTTGATATTGCTTTTCAGCACTAATAATACTTTTTTTTTATTCCTATAATGATCATAATACTATGCATTCAGGTGGTTATATTGAAAGGATTGTCCCGAGGAAAGTAGCGTAACCTTCCTTTTTTCCCTAGTTCCCCTTACTTCTATAACAGCGTAAGATAGAGTTTTGTTAGCACTAGGTGATCTATTTAAGCCTGCATAAGCGCAACATATGTTATGTACTACTAGACTGTGCAGAGCGTTAAGGCATTTAAAACATCATGATTAATATTATTTTGTCGAGAAACTATCGCTAGACGAGAAATACATGTACAAGCTCGTCTCTTTTCCATGTAATGACTGGCCTTAATGCTCATTAATTTTTCGACGCAGGTCAATGCCTTGCAGGCATACAGTCAGTGGACCTCGCATGATTTGACTATCTGAGAACGATTGATGAGACAAGAAGTAGGAAGATTACAATAAAATACTACTTTAAAGAAGATATCAGATATGCATACCACTAGAAATACAACGAAGACATGAATAAAGGTTTATACAAGGTATTAAACACAGTATAGGCTTATTAGAGATTTACTGCTTATTTTCTTTATATTCCAAAGTAATAATAAATTTAAGAAAGCGTGCATGCTATGGGAATAGGGGGCATGCTATTTATAGCCCGGAAGGTGGTAGTAGACAACTACACTGCCTCAACTATCTGTATGCATGCATAATATTAATGACCACGTTGTGCTGAATAAATAGATTTCCAAATAATTACAGTATTTATAATATGGCGACTTTGATAGAGTACGGAGTTACAAACTGTATGCATAACCGCTATATAGGACACATTCTCTATGATGAGGAATCAGCAGCTGATTTGAAGTATTAAAGTTCTAATTGATATAAGTTAATATCTCTAAACATCATTCACATATCCGCAATTTTTTCAGTACAGAATGACATATACAATTTGGTCTCAGGGCCAAGGTACAGGTACGATAGATGCCTAATACTCTAACTTATACAGCGGGAGCTACGGGAATAGGTCCACTACCTTCCGTCAATTTACTATAAGGCTAATTATTCTACTTATATAATGCAGTCTGAGATTTTGACGTTTGATATATAACCTGGTTTTATCAATGATATAATCTGACTTCACTTGGTCTGATTAATTGCTGCTATAAATAGCTTGCAGACATAATCCCAATGAAAATCCTTAGAGAACGTTGTTTGTTCACCATCCTTCTATATGTTCTACTTTTTCGCTCAACTGCAAGATACTTTACTGATGACGATGTAAGCTTTTGATTCATAAATTTTCGAAGAGCAAGCTTGTACTGATTCTGAAGATGGTATTTGGACACATCCCAGATACAGAATATGAAAGACGTACGCAGACTATACTGATTTTTGATCCTAGATATAAGTATGATCCGATATCAGATTCATTTCATTTTCTCTCTAAATCATTGCAAAGCTTACAAGGCCTACTTAAGCCATGGGAGATGGACTGGATTCATGACATATGCCAAAGTAAAGGATGCTGCAGCCAGGCAAGCCATATGCTAGGAGAATGTGAGATATATAACCAAGAAGCCGAGATGCTCGGTAAAATGGCGGGTGAGTTGAATAAAGCCATGCACTTGTCCACAAGCACCTGTTATGACAGTAGTTGGCTACAATATAAAGAGATGAGGGTGTGTATACAGCGTTGTATTAGAGCATATAAGTACTATTTCCCAGACTCTAGCAGAGATTCTGTTATTTCGGAGGAAGCGATAAGTGATTTAATCCAAAGATTGGGGTGCTTAGAGCCAAACCTCAACAATATTGAGCGAGAGGAGGAAGGAAATCTGCCACCTGAGATGTATAATCCAGGAGGGCACCCCCTGAATAACTTTGTGATTATGCTCCTCACCTCCCATGCTGGTAGGCTGTATCCTCAATATTCAAGAGATCAAAAAAAAACCATTGTTCGAAAATTTAGAGAAGCCATGCGACCCTTGCTAGACCTTATGAAAAAGGGACATTGTGGTGATAAATTCTGTGTTGACCGATTTGCTATTTTCTGCCGTGACAGTTTTTTGTCTGAACACCAAGGATTTGTGAGTTTTCGCAAGCCAGGAATTAGTTATCCTATATACCTCCTACGTGCAAAGCAAAACGATACATCGCTTGTGTTTTTGACCTTGAGGTTTCTAGGCTCCCTCTTCCCAGAGCACTTGATATTTGGTGAGGGATTCTTTACTCCTTCCGACACCTGTTTACCTGGTGTCTTATTTGATACGTCATGCGATGTTATTCGAAGATTTTATTTATACTATAACTTCACTACTGCAAACTATTTTACCCGTCCATGTGCCTCCAAATGCAGCTGGATAGATCGACCGGGCTCGATACGTGACCAGTACAGTATTATCCTGTTTGCATATTTGTACAATATAGTTGACTCCGCTTTTATTTCAAATATCAATTATGGTGCTGCTCCAATTCTAAGACACTTTTGCTTGGGTTCGGATGTGGCTTACTAGATATACGATTACTTATATGTTTATTTCATTCTCTAATAATGTGATGTATAGGTTCAATATTATTAAATGCACTATGTAGTCACATAGTGACGAAACAGGTCACTCTTAAACCCACAACAAAGCTAAAACAGAAGCATGTAATTGATGAGTGTGATAACACGTAAGATGAAGCTATGTGCTGGTGAAATCTTGGTTAGATAAACCTTATTGGATGAATATATTGGTGTAACAGCATAGTGTGAGTAAGCAGTAAATAAACTTAATAACCTTATTGATGGTATTGTCATTACATTCTGTATTACTGGTATTGTTAAATGGCACTTTGCTGAGATAAATAGGCTTCCTGGTGGTCTCCGTAGAACATAAGTGTATTACCATGCGATAGCCAAGAAGCTTAGTTGATCGACTATAAGACACAGGAACATCCATAAATATATTGAGAGTAAATTAACTTACTCAAGATTGAGGATGATATGTGATAACATATTATAGGTATTTTAAACTAATACAGGAAATAAAATTTTACTTGAAAGATAGAAAACATTGGTGGCATTGTACCCTCTGGTATATGCGATGTTTGCAAAATTCCAATCACTTAAAACAGGTTCTATACATAAAGCAGGAATAGCGGAGATTAGCTGTCAGCTATAAGTATATCAATTCGCAATAAAGCAGAAAGATTATATAACACTGAGAGGTTTGTTGATATCATAAGTGTACTATTGCTCCTCTGATTGTATATACACGGGATAGAGAAGACCTTGGTATATGGCAACTATGACTACATGCCTTTTAACACTGATATATACGACTACAGTACGATTATATGATGACTTGAGCTATTTGTACAAATAAATAATGGTATCCGAGACTTAAAAGTCTGTTACAATCGTGTTAATTAGCTGTCAAATAAATCTTTCATTTAGGAGTGGTTATATAAAGAAGCGGAAACGCTTCCGTGATGCACACTATGAATCTCGCTCTTGTTCTGTATATAACCAATCTATCCATCGTATGTAGTTCGTACTCTGAAAGAAAAAAGTCACAAGATACAGAAATGCTATTTTTTGATGAATACAAAGACGTAGTGCCTGAGACTGACTACCCAAAAATAGGAAAAGCTGTCTCGCAGCTACTAAATCAGAAGAATGAAAAGACTCTATGCATTTTGGGTGATTTGGACCTCTCTTACAACAAGATTTGTAGCATACTGGCTTTCAAGTATTGAAGAGATAGTAGCTTGGAATACTTGAATCTAGAAGGCAATGAAATAGAGATGGCTCAATTAATGTTTTGGTACAAGGAGCTTAAGATCTTAAAGTTGAAGGGCAACAAGATAGCAAAGCCTCTAACACCACAGCTCTGTTGCTTTAAAGCATACTTAAAAACCTTTACTTTTTGACATGTACTGGTAGTATTACGGCGTTTTTCGAGTATTGCGGGCGGATTGATTTATGCATGCACCAGGCGATAGAGAAAATTGCAATAAATTGTGGTACAACGTCTTATCTAGACAGAAAAGTCATAAGATGAACTTAATACCCAAGCATCCCAGCATCTAATCAATGCAATATAACGATTGCGACTCTAGATGCAGCACAGCCATATCATAACGCGCACTAATTTCATAGAATAGATACCTCAAGACATGAATTATTGATTGGAACTTATTGATACATCCAGGATGATATATTTGTTGTTTTCACGTATTCCACATTAAGGTATGCAAAGTATATCTGTGATGTGGATAGATTAATTTAAGACCTGCGTGTGAGTATAGATGCTTCCCATTTTGATGAGACACAGCAACTATACAATCAATGCGCAGTTGCTTAGGATAAAGCTTTACTCTCGGCAAAGAGTTTATATGAAAACCAAGGTGCATTTAACTTATTCAATAAATTTATTATTATTATCTCTTGAGATAGTCACACCTCCATATTAGAAATCTTACCAACCGCATAAGTGTAAATCAGTAGGTAAGAGGTATTAGTTTATTCAATAAAGCAATGGAAAGACTTCTAGATGGTATGTTTATATATTCTCTTCTTCTTGAGGCTCTGCGTCGTCATAGTACTGAACTAACGAGTCAACTCTATATATCAGTTTCTCCACTGTATCTTCATCATTTCAATTTAGCGGAACAAAGTCTAGCATGCCATTCTCGCTTACAAATTCTAGCACCCGCAAGTTCAGCCCACTAACTTCGTCCCGGAGCTCTTCTCCAGGTGTGTAGAAATCATCAATGCTCCCTTCCATAAGATCGACCTTAGATATAACATTCACAACAGCTAGACTGAGCCTACACATAGATATCAAAGCGCAAAAACATCCATGGAGGTACTTGTGTGTGTCAGTTAGATACTGTGATTCCATTAGGTATACAATACAACATCTAAAATACTTTTGCACATATTCGATGATCTTTAGCATCACATCTGTATGCATGAATAGCTCTATCTGACCAGGACAGTCAAATATTACAAACTCATCAATCAGTTCATCCAACTCTAAAGCCTCTATATTATCCAATAACTCTTCAAGTGCCACGATAAGGCCACCATTTGGTCCGTAATCGCAGTTCTCCATGATATCATTCACAGTTATGTAATCTCGTATGTCTACTGCGTATATCTCAGTTGGACCTATTTGTGCAGGATCTAAGTTTACCAGAGAGTACTTTCTCCTTATATTTTGGCCATGCTGTACAATGTGAGTGCAAAATGTGGATTTTCCAGATCCTGCGGGTCCCAATACAAAAACCGCTTGTCCCATTTCTATCCCCAGAATGAAAATTTTTTTAAATAATGCCAGCAAAGACACAGCAGAAGGCGGTCAATGCAGAAAGAAAGATATTGCTGGTTTGATTGAAATGATACGACTAGATAAGGTGGGAGATGGTGGTATAGAGGAGGCTGGCTCGCATGAGGAATGCTCAGATGTAAAGAATGACGAGCTTGACATTTTTGATGATGCAGAATACAGCGAGATTGATATGAACGACTATGATCTGGTTACGGAATACGATGAGCAAATGGTTAACACTGATATTTTGGATGTCGATGTTGGCAAAATGGTTCCAGGAGGGAGGTATAAGATAAGCAATGGCTCAGCACCGTTTTCTCTGTTTTCAATTGGTGGATCTAGGAAGCTGAGGAAGAGCAATTTGGTTACCAAAAAGTATTTTAGTGAGACTTTAGAGAATGCTAAGCCCAAGTCTCATTTCAGCTATACAAAGGATGAAATAAAAAAACACAAAATGAAGAAGAGAAGAAAACTGAAAAATATTTGTGATAATTGGGATGACCTAGAAGTAAAGCCTTGCAACAAGCCAATGATGTTTAAGGTTAGAAAAGGCAGAACATAAGAATTATTTTATGTATAAATTATTGGAACTTGATGGTGAAAAAGACGTTGCTGATGGGACTGTGCTAAAGCTTTGATAGTGAAAGAAAGACGGCTGGCTGTATTGACATCTAATTTGATGAATAACAAGGGATTAATGTCTTTGACCATTTGGACTGCAATAAAGTGTGCAGAATGAATTTAGAGCTAAACACGGCATCCTCAAGAAATAAAGCGTATGAATTATATATTTATTTTGCTTACTTTGTAAACCAAAGGCATGCAATGGCTTATTAGAATATTGTCCTAAGGTTACAACAGTTTGTATATTGATCTTTACTTATCGTGTTTATAGGCTTTCTTAATTCAAGACTTTATTGATGGTAAGCAATGAGCTATTAATAGTGCATGTCATTATGCATGCTTCATCTTATGACCATTGTTGCTGCAACCCCACTATGTCTAATACACCAAAACGGGTGTTACAGATGATAGAACTCAGAAAAAGAAAAATAGCAAAAAACAAATCGTTAGCAAGTGAGAATGAGGTGACAGAGGATAACCTGAATCCACAATACACAGAAAAGGAGGTGGGAAAGCAAAAGTATAGTCACGGTATGGCTACGCATACCACTAAGAATCTAGAAAAAGAATTGAGAGACTCTAAAATGCTTGCCGAGCCTCAAGCTGAGGCCTTTGATGCTTTTCCTGAAAACAGAAATGCAGATCCTCACATATCCATGGCATCTCAGCTGAGCGACCAAGAGGATAGAGTTGTTATACTTGGGACTCCCGTGTTAAAGCCTGCAGCCATTTTACCTTTCTTCTTTCCCTTTGATGAATTGCGTTTGGTACAAAAGTACGTTATCCCGTATATTCTCGAGAAAATAAGCATTTCAGTTATTTCACCAACAGGAAGCGGCAAGACATTAGCATTTGTATTACCATACATCCATTTACTTACTAAAGCACCAGATACATTGTTGATTATGACACCTACACGCGAGCTAATAACACAAATTGCTAAAGAAATTAGAAAATATAGTAATTTAGTTGCTGTAGAAATCACAGGTACAAAAAGCATTGAGCTGCAGCGTATAGAGATAACTAAGGGGTATGACATAGTTATAGGGACTCCTGGAAGGCTAAGAGAGCTTTTTGACCTAAAGGTTATTGCAAATATCAGTTATTTGGTGATTGATGAAGCTGACAGAGTGTTTGGAAATGATTATAAAGAGGATGTGGACACGGTGCTAGAAGCATGCAGTCGTTCAGTAAAGAGCTTGTTTTCAGCCACCGACATTCAATGCAGAACCCAGTGTAGAATTGTTGTTGGTGATGTTGAAGTTAGTAGAAATGTAGATGAGAAATTTGTATATTGCGACAGCAAGCTCAAAGAGCTAAAGAAGCTATTGGATGCCAGGAACAGCAAGAAAACAATTATATTCTGCAACACCATAGATACATGCGAGTATCTTTCTTCTAAGATTAAATCACCTGCAGTACACAGTAAAATGACGACTCTTGAGAGAGAGAAAATATTTAACGGGTTTAGAGATGTACTTATATCAACTGATTTGTACGGAAGAGGAGTTGACATCGTCGATGTGGATTTGGTTATCAATTATGATTTTCCACATAATAAGGAAGCCTACATACATCGGTGCGGCAGGGCTGGAAGAGTAAAGAAAGGCTTTGCTGTTTCTATATTGTCAAACCTTGACAGGGCAAGATTTAAAGAAATACGAGGTATATTGAGAAGAGTTAATTCAGCCGTCCCTGATTTTATGGAGTGGGAAGAGGAATGTATTTTAGACTAGAAGAGTATTCTACTATATTAGGCTTTGAGGTGTTTTATTTGAGCATATTGATTGCACATATTCAAGCAATACTACACTATAAGGTTCATTATAATAACCAAATGTACTTCTTTCCGTTACGCAGTTTTGCTCTACAGATTGATTGCGGCAGAAATATAGCCGCAAAAGCCCAAATTGACCCATGCTTGCACATATAAGAGTCTTGAATTTGCAACGTCGTGTTTGTAATAAACAAATAGAATATTTAGTTATCGATATGTTGATTGCAAGGAAATTGTTGCACTATAAATTCCAGCGGATTACACTTAGCCATTCTCTGTGCATACCTATAATTACATGGTTTTCATGTATCCATTTTTATGTCTGCAATATTTGTATAAACATTAGCGCTCTCTTTACTCCAGTACACATGGTCAAGTGCCCGGAAATAAGTCAATCCATATTTTGTTGAGGTTCTGTTTGTTTACCCATGGCGATTTTAGACTTAGTTTTAAGCTTCAGTAAAAAGCAAAACCTGGTGTACAACACATTCATTGAAACGTGGATAGAATTTAGAGACGGTAAAAACATAGAGGCTAGTCTTCTCAAAATACTTTGGTGCATAAGGCAAGAGATTAATAGTAGCGGTGCATATAAATGCCTGGAATACTTTATAGAAGAAGATATGGCATATCCGATACTAAAGCTATCAAGAGCTAATGAGCATCCAAAAGACAATGACGCCCCAGTGATAAACTATTTCAGCTTGGTTACTGACTTTTTTTGTCAGCTAACATCTATCCTCTCGAATGAGCATTTAGAAAGGATGGATGACTTCTACAGCACCTTGTTTGTAGTTGAGCACAAGATTGGTCTGGCTGTAGGTGTATCATATTCGGAAAGAGTTGTTGCAACAGGGTGTAAGCTTAATGAAGCTCTATGCGATCTTATAAACAACTACCTTTTTCAACGTGATATGGATGGTGAGGCTGCGAGGAGCTGCGTGATATATTTGCTTTGTAGTGAAGCTGGACTCTTATACTTTGCAAAGAGTGGATTTAGTCAGTCCTTGATCGAAACCCTGAATAAGGTATATATTTCTGACATAAATTTTTATCTAATCTTACTGCAGTTCTTTTGTTATTTCCTGAACAAGCAAAGCAAGAAATCTGAGGCCACAAACGTTCACAAAGACACGTCTAGCTCAGAGACGTTTGATCTATGTAGTGCAGAGGAACATGAATTTATTGGTTGTAGTGATGTGGATGAGAGAAATATGCAGGCAGAGACCGCTATAGAAGATCAGCAAGCAGATACACCCGGGCCAATACGAATTGAAACTTCAAACACATTTATATATTCAGAGAAAAATATAGGCAACAGTTACAGCTGTAAAAGCGATATAAATATGAACTCAAAGGTACAAAATGCTAGCAAAACTGGGGATATGATATGCAGCATCCACAGCTGCAAAAACACCGTGTCGACCTCTTTGACTGATTGGAATAAATATGATAAACCTCATCAAGTTAGAAGAGGAGGTAGTGACAATAAATACCACAGCGGTACTTTGTCTGACTGTGAAGCCACTGAGAACGAAAAATCAAACAATATTGATTCCAGAATTCTTAGTAAAGCTTCATCTATATTTGTTTCTAGGAACCAGACAACAGTAGATAAGGATGACGACAGGAAGCGTTTCCAAAGCCCAGCACCTTACCAAATAAGTCACCACAAACAAAGCGAGGGTACGATACCTGATAGAACAAATGATGGCAATATAGTGGCTGCTGTACCGTCTAGTCACCTCCTATCCAATCAATTGAAATTTCCTCCGATTCATGGAAACCAAATAGGTGTATACGAATTGCTTATCAAAAATGCATTAGTCCCTCAAATAAGAGAGCAAATAATTATACAGGCCATGGATGGATTAGATACAGTTGAAGACTTCATTGCTATGCTCATAGACAACTATCCTTTGCTGATAGCGCCATATCTTATCAAGAAAGGGCAATATAACTGGGATCCGCTCAGTGTTTTCTAATATATCGAAAATGTAGATGTGAAGAGTGTGTATCCACCTATCCTTAAGTTAGAGAAGGTAAGGCGTGCTGAAATATGCTTGTTAGACATCTGTATTGTGAAGCAAGTTAGACTGCCCAGGTTTTGGTTATTTGTATATTGCATTTGCAGAAAGACTTTTTTTACGAATTTTTTGATTATTGCTGACCTTATGAGGGAGAATGAAGAGTTTTGGAGCAATTTAAAAAGCTTGCTATCTTCTAAATAGCACGCAGTTGTTACGAGCGGGCTAAATACTTTGATATTCATATACCCATACAGTGTCTGGCAATATCCAAATTACAGCTGACGATCATATAATATTAATGTATCTTGTCAATCATACGAATTCATTTTGTCTCGAATATATCGTGCTGTGATAGCTGTTAGACCTTCATGGAATAAGGCAACTTCATACACTATTCAGAGCACTTAAACATGTGAATTTTGGCATCACTATTTGTATACCTGGTCAAGCGTGTAGCGAGTAAATTTCTCTATTTGAGTTAACTGCAGTGATCTTAGCCCTGAAATGCTGAACACCGATTTTGTAAAGACTGAGGCTTACAAGCGAATCTACAGATTTGTTTTGGAGGTTGATAAATCAATAAAGGAGGAAGAGCAACGGGAGAGTAAACAAGAATCGGAAATCCTTGAGGCCATAAGGAGTCTCATCTTGAGGACACCACTGGACAAATTACCACAAAGGTTTGCCAATTATGGGGCTAAGGTGGTTTTTAAGGGCCTGATGAATATCAGTGATCATGTGTATCTGTTAAACTCATTTGGAAATGAGGTGAGATTAGATTATGGGACAGGGCATGAGCTAAACTACCTATGCTACATGTACACACGGATAGAGAAGGGCCTCATAACCATAAATGAGGTGTTTTCGTGTATGAAGTCATATTTCAGGATAGTGCGTGAGTTTATTAGTAAATTTAACTTGGAGCCTGCAGGAAGCACAGGAATGTGGGGACTAGACGATTACCAATTCTTGCCTCTCTTGTTTGGCTCATCCGAGTTGTACAACTCAATCCATAAGCTGGAGGATCTAAGTGACGATTTTTGTTATGTGGAAACATACAATGCAGTTCATGGAGAACGAGGCAATATGCTGAAAAGTTTACGAGATAAAAGCTGGGGTAAGATTAATATTGGCATGATCAGAATGTATGATGAAACTGTACTGCGGAAGTCCGTGGTAGTTCAGCACTTCATTTACAGTAAGCTGCTGCCGTCAACTATTTGTTGAAATTACTCCAATCTTGTTTGGAATATTATCCTTCTATGTATGTGTAAAACGTGCTGACTGCGCTTATGAATAAATAGACACATTATACAATGTTTAAATAGTCGTGATTTATTAGCTGGCTTACAGCCCTGATGGCCGCAGTCTCTCGGCGATTTAATTGCAGTGTGGCTCAATTTATAGTATAATGTTTACTTTTACTTCCTAGTACATATATGCAGGCAATTTGGTAAAGTTTTGTACCGCAGTACAAATGAAAATATACCTCACATCAGAACTAATTAAAAGCTTACTGATGTCTAGAAGCATGCAAAACAATTGTAAGTCAAACTATATTCGTTAGAAATACTTACTGAGCTCATTAATAGCCTTATTGTAGTTGGTAGAGTGCTCTCTGAGTATAGAACATACTGCATCGTACAAGCACATCTTGTATCGTCTATACATATCGCCATACCAAAGGCATGTTCCTTTTTCTATAGCCTTACATACCAGAGAATGATACTCCTTTTTGGCCTGAACCCTTTTCCTTATTAAAGGCAAGTCATACATAGAGGTAAAAACACTTCTCTCTTCACCCAAATACTCATCGTAATGTGGCTTTTGTAGTCCGCCATATATATTTCCATATCTGGTAATTATATTACTAACAAAGTCATAGTAGAGCATAAGCTTGGTATACACAATTCGGCACCATACTAGCCTTTTTGGTCCACCCTTACGTAACCGACTAACTATCAAAGAATGTGAGATCAGTAGTACTCTATTCACCATGTATATGATTATAAATGGTCTATCAAGGTCTAATAGCTTCTTAGTAAATATATCAAGATGGGCGAAAAAGAGAGCATAGCTATGTGGAAGAAGAATTTCATGGTTAGAGTGTCCACTATCAATGAATGAAGCACCTGAACTATTGGAAGTGCCACTCTCAATGGTTAAACATATTGTTCTGTCAATAAAGCTGTTACCTTCATCAGATGCAGGATTTGCAAAACTATTTGGGTTTTCGCTACTAGCTTGTAAATATTCAGATGCCACACTAACCTTCCTTTTCAATTCATCAAAACCCAGGTCATCGAATAGAATAATTTTCAAAGCTTCTTTAAACCTATAAAGAACCTTCTCAACACTTTGCACTACAGCCTTATCAAAAAAGTTGACCTTCACAGGAACAATTGAAGATATTCTCGACACTACATACAGTACTTGCAATCCTTCATCCACATATACGGGTGTTTGCATTTGTCTCTCAAGATCTGATGGACACAGATATCTGTGAAGGTCATATGTCCATAACTCCAAAAGCCGAGCATGAATTGCCAGAATGTTCAAAAACCCTGAGGAGTAGATTAATGGCTTATCCTGAGGAATCGTAATCGAGTTTGCACCTTCCAACAGCTTCATAGACAGCCTATGCAAGATGGAGTGTTTTGAGAATGTGGTGTGTTTGTTTACTCTGCTAGCGTCATTATTTTTATCTTTCGGTATTTGAACTTGCAGACGGCTACAATTTTCTCTTGCGCAGTTTACTTCATTCAAACTACTATGATGGAATGTTGTGCCGTTGCTAGCTGTGTTATTAATATTAGAATTGTATGTGATGTCGTGAAGTGCTCTCCTCTCATTCTCAAAGCAGCATTTATCGCTGCAATTTACACTGCTTTCATTATTATAAGACTTTATACTCGTATTGTTAATGCCCTCACCATTATCATGAGCATACACATCGTTGTAATCCATCGTTACATATCTATCAGTTTCACTCGTAACATTAATACTTTGACAACTAACTGCCACCTTTCCTTCTGCACATTCGCTATTCTGTTCACCAAGATATTTTTCCCTAATCTCGGTCACCTTAACTACAAATAAACACGTATCATATAAGAAAGACAGCTTCCTAACGTCTATACTGATACTCTCATCCAAAATAGTCATTTCAAGATATTCGATTAAGCCCGTCAGGTCTACACGTCCAAATATACAATTGAAAAGCAACAACGACCTGCTCAAGCAATAAGGATCAAGTTGTCTTGCATATAACAAGTCTATCTGCTCTTCAATAAATCTAAAGCAGTTTGCTCTAAGATTTCTGGAGTTAGAAATTACACTAATGAATGGAAAAACATCGTGTAGAGGAGATGAGAGACAACCAAATAATAAATCATTCATGAGACGTTCTTGATACGATAGCTCTACACATCTCATACTCTGTAATAGCCTTAGGAACTTTGGATACAGAAACCTATGCCTTTCATGAATCTTCAATTCTCTACATAATGCTTTATAGTAAGCATTCTGGTGTTTTAGATTTTGCAATATTTCCTCTTGCTTCGTAGTTGAGGAAAGGACAGTAGGAAAATCAACTGGCTGCATATTATCATGTAGTATATCGTCGTTTACAGTCTCTAAGGAAAAAAACCTATAGTATACTACTTCTAATCTGCTATTGATCGACGTGGTATCACTTGTAGTCAAAAATTTTCCATAATACTTTAAACTGGTAAGATCAAGCGTAGAAGTTCCTGACACAGGAATTGGATTGACGCTTACTTCAGGGTTTATAAACCCGACTCTTATTTGTGGCTTATATTTGCAAATCCATATCGGCCAATGATTAACACAAATCAATCCTCTAAAGGGTTTAAGCGCTTGATCTGTAAATCTCTTTTTTGTAAGTGTCAAATTACGTATTCTTTGCACATTATGAGTATTATGCCTATCAAACTCATTCATAAACCTAATAAAGTCAATATCCTCCCAATCACCATAATATGAACGATGGTTTGATATAGAATTAATTGCTGTATCGTCTTTTGACGTACCGTATGCTTCATTACGGTCGTAGAGGAGAGCAAATGTATCCAAGTCACTTGCAAGCTTAGATAAGCTCATTCTATTTATTTCTGGAGCAAACAAGAAATTGTAGAACTCATCACTAATCCTCATTACAGAATATTGAGGTCTTGCTGTACTGAACCCGCGCTTGGACATGTTTTGAGATATACCTACATCCATTGTGAGCTTTTTAACTAGGTATATAAATTTTGATATCTGCTTATGACATTTATCCATAGCCTTCTCCTTTTACAATTTTTATTTTATTTAAGGAGCAATCCACTGTAACAATGATTTGCTTGTATAAGTAGACGGCATATACTGTTAGAACAAGAATCTTTGTATAGCTGACAATAAACCTATTGATATACAGTACGTCCATACATGCAGCTATAGCAAGATAAGATTCTAGCAACGCAACCTAGGTACAAATAGCGACTTTGACAAACTTGATAATAGCATACTAGCTAACTTCATAAGAATTGATAGGACAGGCTGTTTAGTTTCCATTCTCCTTCCTCCTCTACAAACTCTGCAGCACCAGAAAAATGCATCTCCTTTCTAAGATTCAAGCGGTCTGGTCTTGTTAATTCCACAGTGCATTCAAATGACGTGTTGATTGTCTTATTATTGTCCTTAATATGCATATCATCACTTTCTACGTTCCGGATGTCCACAATGGTAAAATCCTTATCACCTGGTTTCATTTTAGCTGTGACTGCAGCTATATCTAAAATACCCATTTCACTACAATAAACTCTATCTAACTCTTGGCCATTCAACTTCTTCTCCAATGTATTTTTTAGTATATGTGGAAGCTTTGATTCCTCAATATCTGTGATAGTTCTTTCCTCTGTACTTCTTAGATTGTTGAGTTTGGTTTTCATGACACTCCAGAGGTTATGTAATCTGCTATATCCTGTTAACTGTTTATCTTTAGATTCCTGGTACGTTTCTGGTCTTAATCGAATACCACCGTAAAATTGTGGAGGTGTGATAAGCGCGCTATTGTATTTTGGAAGTGTTGGCATTGTTCTCTGTATTGATTTTGTAATCAAGTTCTTTGTGAGGTCAAGGTGATCGTATAATCTCAGTATCCCCGAATCAACACTACTCAATGTGCCTAGTGAAGTCAGTACTATGTTTTTAGAAGCCTTGAACAGCATATTGTTATTTATATTCTTTAGCTTGTTCCCATAGCTTTTGGACAGTGCTGTGACAGTGTATTTTAGGTATTCGTTTTTGGCGTATTCTTTTTTCAAATTATGTCTAAAGAGTTGCAGGAACTCTCCGGCCTTAGATGCTAGATTTTCCATCAAAGGGAAAAAAATAATAATCTTGAAGTATGGCATATATCAAATTCGTTTATTTGGCCTGTCTAGGACTGAGATAGGCGCCATATCATTCTCTCCAAGCATTGAATCCATCTCGGGTAGCCACCAATCAATAAAATACATGAAATAAACATCTTGCTGCATCTCAGCTTTACCCTACGTATAAGGCAAACAACATTAAAATAAGCGTTTCTCATCTCCTTATTCGTAAAATCTGAATGACAGGTATAGGTAGGTCTTGTGATATGTATGATGAGATGAGCACCTGAGCTATGACTATAGCCGCTTCAAGGTTAATATCCTTGCATTCTTTTTGGCCCAACACAATAAACTCTCTTCAGCTATATTTTAGCATGTCACGGCAAAGTCTATCAAGCACATCAAAATATTCTATCATCTCTGATTGACGCCTCAGTGTTTATAGGGGTGTTGTACAACCTATCATCCTAATTTGTATGTTGGCAGCTACAAATTCTTATATGTAAACGTTGATATCCTTACACATCAACATCTACGAATTCTTATCTGTCAACTTTTAATGGTTAGGCATCCACATTTACAGTGATTGTTGTCTTCTAAAGCCACCTCATAATGCCAGTCTTCCAGTACATTCCTCTAATTTCTTTCCTGCACCAATCAACAATACATCTCGACTTCGATTGGTTATATGACTGTATTATAGCACTCTTGATTTCAATCCCTCACATGATCAATACATGCAGCTTTGTCCTCAAGCTATACGGTACACTTATTGTTCTCATAGTAATCGTAATAGTGATACTGATGATCAACATTATTCCCAAGTTCTTGCAAAAGTCAAAGAATAATGGTAGGAAAGATATCAAACCGAGAGCTAGAAAAGCCTTTGCAAAGAAGGAAATCAAGGAGCTAGATTAGTGTCATGGATGACCGGTGGAGTGTGCTGCATTTTTGCGCCATACAACCATTCATTTGCTGATAAGATTTGGATTAGAGATTTATAGTATCACTTCATCTCGTTACGAATACCATTAGTTGACACGTTCTTTCTTTGTACGCTATACAATAACTGTGAATAGCTTAGGTGGGGCTATGTATTTATCTCATCTAACACTTCTAATTAATCCGGTATGCCATCGCTCCTCCATCGTTATCGAATAAATTTGTTTCAAGGTTGCTATGGTCTTTATGATATATTAGTTGCTGCTGCAATGTGAAGCAGCTCATTTGTGCTTCAAAAATAACCTGTAAGCTTATTTGACTGCACTTTTCACGGTACAGAGTTTAATCGTATGCTAATGCACAATAATTGTGAGGGTCAGTAATCTGCTTGTAGCCTGATCACAGCACTCTGATATAACAGTGAGTACCATAACTTCATGTGCAGATACTATATAAATGCAGTTTGTAGTCTTTAGCTGTTACACCTAACCATATAACCTACGGGTTATAGTATTGTACATTTTACCCCACATGAGAAAATTTAGTGCAGCCGAGATAGATTATGTGAGACAGAGCATCAAGCAAAATGTAAGAGAGGATATGCGAGGTCTAGATACACCCCGAAGTACAATATACTGTAGAGGAGAGGTGCCACGCGCCGATGGATACGTCAAACTTGAGCGTAGTAGGACTATTGTAGAAATCTCCTTCCAGTTTAGAGAGTCTGAGGCTACATTAAAAGAGCTAGGTCTGAACACAGAGCTTCTCACAGAATCAGTAGATGTACTAGAGACCAACGTGGTAATTCCTAGGATACTTGAGAAAGTATTGCTACGATTTCTAGAGGAAAACAAAATAGGTATGAAGGTTGAGATGAACGTTATATTCGATGATGGAAATGTTTATGATCTTCTTTTCTATGGTCTAAACAGCATATTTGCAACCATTGAGGTTCCTAACATCCTTGATTTGAAAAACATACGCAAAACAAGCATCAGCATTCCTCTTTCTACCACATATGCTATATACGGCAGCTCGCTTGTTGTTGATCCGACTCTTCTCGAAGAAAAAGGCGCGGATGGCTTACTGCGTTTCTACAGAAATAGTGATCAAAAGATACTCGGATATCACGCAGACAAGGTTTCAGTCACCAAAGAGTCTTTTCTTAAGTTTTGCGATATTATAGATAGCTAATATTGGATAAATTATATATTATAGGCTTTAAATCTTACCATTTCAATTTTATAGTACCCAAGATGCTTATGATCTTGCAGCTATAGACTGTGCTGAAGCTATAACGTTTTTACTATCAACAGATTTATTGTATGAATAAGCTTCGTGCCAACACACGGTACAAATACTGTGCGAATTGGCTTTAAACCCCTACAGTTCCTGAAATAAAACTTGTTATCAAATAGCTCTAAAGCATTTGGCACAATCCATTACTCATGGAATCTCACTGTCAGAATGTAAACTGGTAAATATATTCCAGTCTTTCCCCATTCTCTTCTTGACACCACCTATATCCACTTCATTAGATAGGTCCTTGTCTCTATCTGCTCTACGCATTCCATATCTATGTCTGTTGAGTAATTGATCTCTTCTGCATATGCTTTCATTTTAATCATTATATCCTCCTTGGTAAAGAACTTTCCCGTCTTTTAGCATAATCCATGCTTAAACAGCATCTTTTCCGCTGCACCTCTACCTTCTATCTCATTGCTATATCCTGACCATTTTCCTATTTTCCTTATCAACTCCTGATCGGATACCTTGGTACTCTGTATCTTGCTTCGGGGTTCCTGGAAAATAGGGCGCCTTGATATATCTAATATCTGTTTCTTATATTCTTCTACGGGTATGTTTTGAGATTCTAGTAGGAGCTTTGCGTCATGTTTAGAAATTTCCCCCCTTATATTTGATATAAGAATTTTTGCTATGGAACGCTTCATAGTGGGGTGAATTTAGAAATAGCAGAAAGGGAATACGTGGCTGTTTCCAAACACCTAGGATTTCTGTAACGTTAGTGTATAGCACTACATGCTGTGATGCGGATATTGAATGTATAAACAGGACAGTTCTTAACCCAGAGCATTATATTTACATAGGTCCGGGTTTATGTACATAGAGATAACAAAAGTGTACACATACAATAAATCTATTAGCTTACGATCATATATATGCCTCATTGTGTTGCTGTAAAATATGACACAAAGTCATCAGATTATGGGTAAGCCATACCCATTGTGTTGTTACAAAGCACAAGACAATTTTATTAGCACACACTCTGTCACGGGTTTCATCCCATACTCTACAGAATAAACACTTTGGTACAGCTAGTGTTGTGTAATATACCACTCGGTTCTATCCACACCCAGCTTCCTCCAAAACTCAGCAGACCTTGGAGCAGAGTTCAAAAGATCCTCAAACCTGAAAAACGGCACCTTCATGTTCTCACCGTCAATTTCTTCTTCTACATAAGAAAGAGTGCAGCACATTTCTGCCTCTATATTCTTATTTTCCAGTTGTATAACACTGCTCAATCCAAAGTACTCAATTACCTTATCACATCTAATATCATCCTCGTCCATCCAATAAGATGCAGTTACTATTCGAGACACGATTCTGCCGCCTTCATGAGCCGGCCTGAATATCTCTAGATCTGTATTGATAATGTCAAAGGCCTCCATATTCTTGCTTGACTTCTCCTTGAGTACCTCCATCACCCTCGTTTTAGGTTTTTCATGGAGAATCAGAGATGCAGTATAGTATTTTTTGTAGTCGTGGAGTAAATTAGGGTATATACTTGCTATAAAGCTGAAGCTATCGCTATACTTCAGGTCTGGATACCAGCAGTACAGGTCATCCTGGAGATCATCCGCTCCTACAATAAACTCAAGAACATCATCAAATATGTTTTCACGACTCAATAATTCATTATGGAGCTGCTTGAGGAATCTTGAAGAGTCCTTGCTTACCCTAGAGAATTCCTTATGGACCAGGACCAGTAGCTCTTTCGCATTTAGTGCTTGTATATTTGGTCGTGAATTTGTGGCTTGCTTAGCTGGTTTCCTGTTTAGTAAGCTAGGTATATAGGATATAGCTTTATGGTGCAGGCTCTGAGAAATAGCCATTTTTACATTTCTGTCTGTAATTGCGTCCATATACTTTAGGAGCTGCCTATCCTGCTCTACCCCGTCATACATTTTGCACGCAAAGACATCCTTCATTTGGGGATCAAATCCATCCGATTTAAGGAGCTCTTTGTTAGGCATCTGATGATTATGGGGTAAGATACCTATAGCTATATACCAGATGGGCATTCAGAGACACTGTAACGTATATTCTGCGCTGACACGGTATAGTGGCACATAACTGTAGGTCATTGTACTTGTTTTTGGATCAATTCAAGGTAGCTTTGTGTATATCAGTGAAGATATAATATGAAAGCAACCCACTATTTTCAATAATAGATGCAGATTGCGGATAGCACTAAGGACACTACGAAGTATACACGTTGACCAAGTCGATAAAACAAACATCTTGCTGATACAGAAACCACGGCAGATATGTTTAGAAATTCGTACCCTTATGTATAGGATCGAAAAAGTTTTAGAGGTTTCTGAGAAAGACCTGAAGGATATACACATAGAGAAAGACTATATTATAGGAACGGGTAGAGAGGGCAGGATATATGTGTTTTCCAACACATACACCCCTTTTTTCTGCACAGAGCCGAATATTGGTTATATAAACAGCCTGAAGCTTGCTGATGGGTCTCTCATATGTGGCGGACAAACGGGAAAATTAGCTGTGTACCACAATTTTGATGGTTTAGTTCGTGAAAAATGTACTGAGAATCAAAAATTGGGTGATGGGATGGAAAATATGGGTGGTCACCGTGATACGCCAAAATACACAGATGCTCGAGATACACCAGAGTATACACAGGCTCATACAGAAAACATCTGCACTATAGATTCCCAGAACTCCATTGTAGCTACTGGCTCATGGGATTGCTATGGGAAAATATGGGCATTCCCAATAATCAGCCTTCTACACTCTGTACAGCACCCGGCCGCTGTATGGTCTATAAAGATTGTATCCATTATAGAGGAAAAAGATGATAATGACACAAGATCTGTGATCACATATGCTACAGGATGTGCAGATAGTCATATACGGTTCTACCAGGATAGCCGTATGCTCTATCTCATATCTTATCACTTCTCATGTGTACGTGATATCTTGGTTCATAATGACACTATCTTATCTGTAGATAGCGAGGGAATAATTCTCAGATCCACGTTGAGTGGTGATTTGATCTCCCATGCCAGTGTCAGGGACTTCGTATATTCAGTTAGTGTTGAGAAGGATGTGGTTGCTGCAGGTGAGAACGGCAAGGTCTATGTGTACGATGATAATCTGAAGAAGCTGCAGCAGATACAGATTCCAGCAATATCTTGCTGGAAGGTAGTGAGCAAGCTTGGTAAGCTGTGGATAGCTTGCAATGATGGAAGGATATACGTATACTCCAAGGATGGGGATGTAGAAGCAGAGGAGCAGCTTAATAGGATCAGGTCTCAGAATAGTTTGAATGATAGCGATAAGGAGTTTGTTAGTGGTGGGGAGAAGTTCAAGGTGTCTGAGGGGAAAGTGTACCAAGAAATTCATGGCGAATGGAAGTTTATCGGTGATAATGTTAAGGAGCCAGATAACACCTTTCAAGTGGAGTTTGACAACAAATACTACACTCTGTCCTTCAACAACAATGACAACGTGTTTGAGGTTGCTGATGAGTTTCTGAGGAAGAACAAGCTGAGGGATGAGTTTCGGGATGACATTGTTGAGTTTATCCGGAGGAACTTTAAGAAGAAGGACTTCTGTGTAAACTACAAAGCTAATATTGAGGGTATATGTAAGGTCCTGGCCAAATCCAATACGCCTGCTATACTCGAGGCGCTGAACAAGAAAGGAAATCCTAGCCAGATAAAGATTGAGGCAGAGTTATTGGACCTGCTGAAGGGCGAGCTTAAGTTTGTAGCCCTAGACCTGTATAGATACTTTATAGGACAGGGGATGGAGTTCAGCATGGTTTTCCTCCTCAAGCTGCCTATAAGCAACGCTAAGGAAGCGGTCACGTTCACAAGGCTGATAACGAATCTATATGCTGATCCGCCGTATAACCTGGAGCATTTCCATCCTGTCACTAATCGCCTACGGGACAGAGGGCTGATTAAGGATGATGTTTTGATAAACTATCATGAGAATAGGTGTAAGCTGAAGAAGCAGCAGTGAAAGACGTGATATGCTGAGAAGCTATGTGTAATATAGTCTAAATAAATTGGAATGTAATGTATTAGGTTGATGAGTGCCATATCTCGAATATAATGGAATATGAATTGGTAGATTGCTGACTGATATATTGTATGCCGAGTTAAAATCACTCCTACGAGTCTTTGAAGAACTTGTTGACTAGCAAGCATATTCTCAAAATCTGGATCATTTTTTTAGACCTCAAAACCTGATATATAAACCTCTTTGCCCTCCATAGAGCCACTGGTGTCTGCAGTGCCATTTTATTATTCTACGCTTCACCTCGTGACAATTTACATTTTGTGTTTCATATTGAGCGGTTTCATAATTCATCCTGTCAATGGGTTTATTCATTATTTTGTCAACAATTCTTTACTACATCTTGTTACAGCTTCATTCTTCTACTTCAACGATTTTTTATTGGCGGTCAATTAGCTTTAATTTTCAATATTGAAATTGATAGACGCTACATCATTAAACCCACGTCCATCATAGTAACCTTTAATATTTACCATAGTAGACTTTAATATTTATAGTATTAGACTCTACAGTTGCATACCAACAGCTCCATATACCATCAAATCCACAGCCATATACGACCAACTCTACATTATCACCTTTATGCTTATCAATCAATAATCTTATGCTTCTCCTTAAATATATCATCATACTTATAGTCAAAAAACATCTCATCACCAGCCTTTATATCCTTCAATGCATAAAATCCAATCTTCTTCTTCCCATCAACCTGCATGACCCTAGCCCTCAGGTTTGCTTCCCGAACAGAGTGGTTGATAAACCTGGACCCGTTTCCCAAATTAGCAGCGTCTACTGCCAGTGTCTTGTGCTCAGACTCGTTGCACAGGTCAAAGAGGTAGCTGCATTTCTTTATGTCGTAGAAACACCCTCGACGCTCAGCTTCTGCGTGACTTATAAGCTCACCTACGTACTCTATGACGAATGAGTCCTTTAGCACATTTTCTCCTGCAAACAACCCGTAGCCAGCAATGTTGCTCTCGCAAATGATCGTTCTCTTCTCCACATTATGCTGCATAGTCCTATTGGGACACATAGGATACCTATCCACTCTCCTGTATTATATAGGTGCTGCTTCCCCATAATATACATTGCTGTCAAAATATTAACCCATGGAACTTCCAGTGATGCATGTTGCTTCCTTCCCTGCTGGATAGCATTCTTCTTTGTTGTTTGTGCTGCCATAATTCTTTATGTCTTCATCCCAGGTTGCAATACTCAAATTTTTATCAGCATTCCAAATGTCATCTGAGTTTCTGTCAGGAGTACGAGCCTTGCCACTAAATCTTCTGTTACCATTATGAATACCAGTAGTGCTTCGGTTACCACAGTAAGTACCAATATCATCACTATGAATGCCAATTAACCTCTTGTTACCATTCCACATGTTATTGTCATCATCTGCAGCACTAGAACGGCAGCACTTACATATTTCCGTACACTCTCGCCCATTTCTTGAACAAGGACACGTTGCATCACAGTTTATGCATCTACACCCACAATTAAACAAATTATCGCATTCAGCACATAAACACGTTAGCTCACAATACATGCCACTGGCAACACAAGAGCAAGCATCCTTTCTGCACGGCCCAGGATGGGAGCAGGGTGACGAGAAGAAAGTTCCTGTTTTGATATTTTGTGTCTTCCTACGAACAATCTTCTTATACAAGTCAGCTTTCTTCTCCTGTAAAGCACATGGCATTACTGAGCCGTGTAGATATAGGGAAATGAGAGAAACAAGGCATGGGTTGATGAAACAGGTCATTAACCTATCAAAGATATCTGGAGAGATGGATGGGGTGGTGTCTCTAGAAACGCATTTTGAATGACACCCAAATAATGGCGAAACGGAGAGGATGCTGGGGATATTTATAGGCTTAATGGCACATGACACGCTTTCATTGACGTCTGCATGCAATAAACTCTCACGACATATCTCTTCATTCGCATTTTCACGCTTCGCTTGCTTGAAGGCTATCATGCTTTTCTCTACTCGACCCTCAATCTTACTTTCCATAACAATCTCCTCTATAGACCTCCTGAACTCATCGCAAGCCCTCTGGACTGCCAGGTTATTGATAGTGAGAGTGGATCCCCTGAAATTCTGCAGCTTGGCAGTATCTTCCACTAAGAACCGATTTCCAGTTTTCTTTTTGGCATATACACTGCTTCTTGTTCCAAAATGCTCATCATTCTTCTTATCTGTCATATGGTGTCTTTTCGTAATTATTCTATCGTCACTTCTTTTGTTCACATCTTGGCTACAGTCTATATTTCGGTGACTATTTATATCTTGGTGAATATCTAAATCCTGATTACTGTCTACATCTTGGTGAATATCTAAATCTTGATTACTGTATATATCTTGCTGACTCCCTTTTCTGGCTCCCATATTTTGGTCGCTCCTTCCAGAAAATGCAAATTTAATTGCGTATTTACCTTCGACGTGAGATGCAGTCTTTATAGCACACCTTGCGTCAGAATTATTCGTACCGAAAGATTTCATCGCAAACATCGCATCACTTCTGTTTGCCGACTTATGCGCCACATTCATTCCTGAAAATGCTTCTCCCGTATTATTCTGCGTTGTACTGTTCTCTATGGCATTATTCTGCATTGTACTGTTCTCTATGGCATTACTCTGCACCACTTCTTTGCTCATATTATTCCTCTCATCAAAATACTTTCCACTCTTGCCCTTTCTGCCTACCTTCTCATTTGTCTCCTGAGCACCATTCTTCTTGCCATTCCCGTACTTAATGACCAGATCCCTCAACTTATCAGTGATATCCGGCTTTATACATCTCCCCCTCACCGGCTTATGCAGCATACAGCAAAACACCAAACAAACAGAGCAAAACAGAGACTCCAGACTCGCAGATCTCCTCATTATATACTTCTTGCACTTCTGATACGCCTCCTCCATGCTCATCCCAGCATAACGAGCAACAAGTGACAGCTTACCATACGTATCTCCATTCACACCGTGCTTCCTCATGAATGTGATGTTCAAATCTCCATACCATAACATCTCGTGTTTATGCCTTTCGTGCATAAACCTGTGCAAACAAAGTCCTGGATCATACGGCTCATAGCTGAAGACCCTTTCTATGTACCTTGTCAGAAGCTCCTCGCTCAAATCGTATGCTTTCTGGTTGATGGCTATCCCCTTGTAGTCAACGAGCTCTGCGTTTATCTCTGTGCTCGGCAAGTGTGGTATGAACTGGAGAATAGGGTCGTCCTCGGTTTTTATAAGGGTGTTGCTGTGCAGATAGAAGAGGAGCTTAGGGTCTGGTTTTATGTATGGAAAGACTGTTTGTTTGTATCTGGTAGTTATTTTTCTCCTGTACGTGGACTTTGGAGCATAAAGGGCGATGTATGCATTGTTCTCGGAATGAATTATTTCTATGTCTCTCTTGTATTCCTCGATGATGCCTTCAAGTTTCTTTTTCATCAAGCGGAAGGGGTTGCTCAATTTTTCTAAACATATACCTGGCCTAGCTCTTAGTGCATACCGTCTGAGAGGAGATAACGGGGTAGCTACGTGGTAAATTCTGCCTAAAATATTGATCATCTAAGAGAATAGAGAAACTGATAATATAAGTGTACAGATGAACTGATAATTTAAGTGTATAAGTGAACTGTACGATTTGCCAGAGGGCAACAATAATAATGCATTACACCTGCAGACACAAGGCAATATGCAGTGGATTCCTATATGTATGAATTTATTTTATGGGCTCATTTTTGTGCCATCTTTGTGTATTCAGACCTCAGTCTGCACCTCCATTGGGCTCACTCAGTCTCTCTATCGCTTTCTGGATAGCCTCCTCCTTCTCATATCCGTCTTCGATCCCTCTGTGGTACTAATATGGTCTCTAGAGTCTTCTTATATGCCTGTATGTATGCCTCTATGATAGGCGTGACCTCCAGCTGCTTTAGGTACTTTTTGTGGTATGTTGTCACCACTCTGTCCCATGTCATGACGTATGGAATGATCACAGTGTGGATTCCTATATGCACTAGTATATATAGCTATGTAGGATATTGCATTATCACAGGATAAGCTATAATACAAATCTAGATCATAGACAAGGCACACGCCTATTTTGCCACTTGTAAAAATTACTAGATTGCTGCCTCGCTGTCATACATATGTGGCACCATTATCCTCTAATCTTATAACTTTCAGATTTATCTACCATCATTTTCACGCTCTCCATGCGCTGTCTTACACCCCTGCTGTATGTATGCCACGCTACTCACTTCCATACCACGCTACTCAGCTATTTACATCCTCCACACTCGTCTACCATATCATATAATAAATTAAATCAAATTTAGAGTAAACCTCACGTCTATTTCGCTTAAATCCTCAGGGGGTTTTAACCTTCAACGCACAAACTACTTTGATAATAAATTCTCAGTATTTTTTGGCCATTAATTCTTAGAGTGCTCTTATAATGAATGCTTAGGGTGCTCTTATAATGAATGTTTAGATCGCTGATTTTATTACTGCCCCTATGAAGAAATCTGCCGTGACCATACCCAACGTTGACCTACACTTCATCAAGGCCAGCACATCATACTCTGCACTATCCCTCGTCGGAAGGCGCACCTCAATCCTTCTAGACCTGGATCTCAACATCCTTCAGAGAAACATAGATGAAAACACTGCAGAGAGGTATTTATGCAGCATGATCGTATGCATAAAAGCCCCACACGTAATCCTCGGAGGAGAGAGTGGTGTCATTAAAATATACAACGTGGAGACGGGGAAAGCGTATGGATACATGAAGGGGCATGGAGGGTCGGTGATTGGGATAGTGGGGTATAAGAATAGCTGTATACTGAGCTGCAGTGGAGACACGACGATCAGGCTATGGGATTATAAGAGGATGGAATGTATGTGTATATTTGGTGGATATCTTGGCCACAGGGATTATGTACTGTCGATAGACGTAAGCATGGACCAGAAGTATTTGGCATCGAGTGGCACTGACTGCTCTATCAAGGTATGGCAAATTCCACAGAAGCCAGATCCAGTGCTGGTCTACTTCCCAGTGTTTACTTCTACAAAGATACACCGGTCATTTATATCCTGCCTCAGATTCTACGGCGAGCTTTTGGTTTCTATGTCCAAGGACAATAGGATATCTGCAGTTCTGCCACTGTGCAATGAAAATACGAACAAGAGGAATGTATGTGATGATGCGGTGTTTATGGGAGATGTTGTGGTGGATGAGAAGCTTGTGGGGTACTTCACTATAGTAGACCATTTTCTGGTTGCTCTAACGGAGAAGATGTCTCTGGTGATATACGATCTTCAGCTGCTTGGAACAGGGGAAAAGGCATCTGTCATTTGTACATTTATATCAAAGAAGCCCAGAGGGTTTGATGTAGTTGATAAAGAGCTGTTTATTCTCTGTGATGACACATCAGTTCTGAAGATAAACCTATCTGACTATCTGTGAGGGTTTATGCAGCGTGAGTGTTTGTTTGCGACGTATTTATGCTGGTAAGAATTTGTTTGTAAGGAGTACATATTTCACGATTGTGTAGCATAAGTCTATGCTGTATGAATTTGTTTGTGAGAAGTATATGCTCGTGCGAGTTTTTTACAGAAGCAATCTACACCAGAGACGTTTATATGCTGGCGTGGAAATATGTATGATAGTTGCTTGCTAAATGGGTCATATTGAGAGGCCATATGCTTATGAAATACCTGATTTTGCTAAAATCTAATTCCATCACGCAGGAACGAAATACACTTAAGATAGTTGTTACTGAAGACAATTGACACAAATTTACACATAAATACGACAGGCAACACGTTCTCCACACTGCCACCCGTAACAACACCTATTACAAAGACATTAGAAGCCAGGTTGAGTGTCTCAACCAGCAAGTAATACTCAATCTTACTGTATGACCATAGAATCATCACTACAGAAAATGACGTGTAAAAGCTTGAAATGAGTATGGCATTCCATACCTGAGCCAGTGACGCTCTTTTATGCATAAACAAATAAATTAGAGATGCGAAGACAAAAATTTCAGATATCCCAGAGATGCCGTTCTTTAAGAGGCCAACTGTACACTCGAGCTTATGGCATATCAACCTAGTCCTGTTCTGAAATGCCATCTTGCTCAGAACCAGGAATATGAGAAGCGCTGCCTTTGACAAGAAGGTGGGTTTCTTGTTGAAAAGGTAGTTCCTAAATATTTGCTTCTTGAGGAGTATTAAGTCTATTATTCGCAAGATGCTAGCAACCTCATAATACTTATCAGAAGGTTTGTTGCAAGACTTGCATTTTGTTATTTGGGACTTGAGGGTGTTTGAGATGAATATTGACGTTAATTCGGATCCACATTCTACACATCTGTACATTTTTGGGCAATGTAAACAAAGCTTTAATGTGTTTAGAAGCAGAAAATGCTTTATAGTGCAAGAACGGTTGGTACGATTCTAACTTACAAGTTAAGTAAGGGTATGAGTACTGAGGGGTCATTTATTCAATTTAAGTCGGTAAAAGGGTATTATACGTAATTACCTGTTTGCAACAGGATTTATAATTGATAGGATAACATATTAATGAGTGCTCGATAATCAATACGCTGGCATATAGATAATAGCGAGGCGATATGTTAATAATGCGATATACATAAGTGACTACATAGTATAAATAAGTGATTGCACAGTATACATTAGTAATAATGCAATACACATAAGTGATCACGCAGTACACATAAGCGACAAGACGATGTATAATTAGAAGCACAGGTTTTTTGAAAGCTGTTATCTATTTGTTGTGTAGCCATAGCTTGCTTTTTAAATCCTACGTCAACTCAACCACTGCTCTGCACATCAACAAATCTAAAGCTCGAGAGTATACAAAAAAACTGAATAATCTACCTCATCCAAATGCATATCTAGATATATACCCTAGCTTTACTCAAATTTAGGTATGAAAAAAGATACACCCCAATGAATGTACTGGCAGACATCTACAGAACAAACGCCAAGTTTGAAGTACAGGACGAGAATCTGATATACGAGAATAAATCCTACAATAAAAATCTGCAGGTAGACCTAGGAATTGAGCTGTCGAGGAAATATACACTCTTTGAGATTGCATTCTATCTGAAGCATCAAACGACAAAATACGGCACGTACATGTCGGAATGCAGTAAGCTCAGGATACCGTGTGTCACACTCGAGGACCAAAGGCTTATTAGGGATGTCCTGGATAATTATATAAACAAGACGTATACTCAAGTGGATACCCCAGAGTTCCGATACCTGACATCCAGGGATCTGTCGTTTGTTAACGGTATATTAGATAAAACACAAAAGATAAGATCTCCGTCACATGGCGATACATACACGGTGATTGTGCCATCATCTATAACCTCCCCCGTTACGCTTGCAAACGCAGAGCAATTCCTGTCCACTGGCGTATGTGAGGACATGGCTGATGATTTCTGCACTGAGAGCTTCAAGAAGCTTGAAATCCAAGGGTATACCTTGGAAATTCGAGATTCAGTCAAAGGGTTCACAGCTCGGGACTGGAAGAATGTCGTAGCTGTGTTCCTAGATGGAAGTAGTTGGCAAATTCGAAATCTTGGAATGCAGAGCATTATGGGGCTCGTTTGTAAGACACCTATTTTCTATCTTGCTACAAGTGATAGTAGTTTGAGTGAATCTGTCCGAAGCTTGAATCCTGTGTGTTTGGAGCTATCTAGTCGAAGATGCTCTCGAGATGCTTTTAGTAATATGTGGAGTCAAATCAAAAATGCAATCTGCAGCAAATGAAGGTTCCGGTGAGTTTTATATGTAAAGTGAATTTAGAGTATCTGATATAAGATTGAGATGAAACAAACTCCGATGATTGAAAACCATTCATAAAATAAGTTTCCTGTTTGTTGTGTGTGGCTTGGTAAGCTAAATGTATAAGGTGATATGACATGTTATATCCCAGAAACCGATGCAAGTAAAATGTATGTCAACTATAAATTCATTCAATGTACTTCAATGGTCTAGCAAAGCTATATTTGCGGGTGCTAGAATGTACTCATCGCCTATGATTATATCGATACATTCATACACAGCTTTACATATATCATACATTGCACCTAACACCTCTGCTTCTATCAATACACTCATATTCTATACAAATGTGACCCTACGCTATATATTGCACGTACTACCTTTGCTGAAGAACATGTGTGACTCCAATAGATACAACCATAATCGTAATGCATTGGATCTTATAGTCTTAGATATCCATACGCCCCTCATGCACACCCTATACGTAAAGAATTTAGAATACAGATACAAAATAAAAGAAGTAAAACGGCGCCTTTATAACTTCCTTACTCGCTTCATCAAGGCATGTCGTATAAAAATTACGCAGAAGATGCCTGTCCAAGCGTTTGTAAGCTTCAACAGTTTGAAAGATCGTGATCTTGTGATAACCAAAATAAACGGTGCATATTTTATGGGCAGACCTCTATTAATTGAGATGGCTAGGTGCAATATGGGTGAGAAAAAACAAGTCGGGGCACAGTTAAGTAGAAGTATATTGCTAAAAAATGTCGTGAACCTAGAGAAAGAAGACTTGCTCGAGGCATTTAGTAGGTATAAGGGGCTTGTTGGTGTGAGAATAGTGAAGGTTAAAAATGCGGCATTTGTTGATTTTGAAACGGCTGAGGACGCTGACTGTGTACTCGATAATATCGGAGATATAATCTATATCAACGGAATAACTGTTGAAGCTGTAAGGTCAAAGTGAGTAGATAAAAGTAAAATTATTTGGTTAATCCGTCTGTTGTGTCAAAAAGAGTTACTAACATTTGAAAGGCTTGCGTAACGTGGGACTTGATAAGCATTAATAGGTGACAATACACACAGCTAGCACAAAGCAGCGAAGATATTGACAAAATAGCGTATAAGGCTTGTTACGGGGAAAATAAATTGCAGTGTCATATCAGCGGATTAATAAAGCTGTTGTATAGATAGACTAGCAGGATCCTGTATCTAAGAATAGCAAAACTAATTATTCTAGAAGAATTTAGGAATCTGATACGGTAGAAAGATAAGATGTCACATTGTTGATAATGAATTGTCATATATACTGTATCTACGGCAGTCCAAAGAGTATAAAATTTGTTTGCAACAATTTGTATATGTGTAAGAGTGATGCGATACCTTGAGAGTAAGGTAATATGCCTTATATCTTGTTCATAATACCAACTACACTAAATATGCCTATCTTCTATCCTCAATATGATACGAAGTGTTTGTGTTATAAAGATACATCAACTAGGGAGTTGATAGCTTTTAGGCACCATATAATTAGACCCTATTGGTTTATTCTGAAACAAGTTTCATTGGCATCTTATTTCTTGTAAATTTCTCTTCCCCAAAATGAAGGCACCTCAGTTCCCTATTTTCTCTATAAAATATAAGAATAAGAAGGTGGTTGCTGGTGGTGGTGGGGGCAATAAGGATTTTGGCAAGCAGAATGGTGTAGTTATTCTCAGTGAGACTACATACGAAGACCTAGCATATTTTGAGACGGATGACATAATTTTGGAAGTGTGTGTGTTCACGACAGAATGTCCGGTGGTTGACTATGAAATTATACAGGAGGATGAGGAGATTTATGATCCTGAGTCGAGCAGTAGCTACGAGAATACTAAAAGTTGGATCGAGAAGGGTAGAGAGAAGGGTAGGTCTAGTGCATTTATCAGAGAAGCAGTGTCTGAAGATACTAATAATAGCAGGTTTTCCGAAAAAGACAAATTCAATTCTGCATCGAGAGCAAAAGAGGATGGAGATGTAACACTATGCGAGGCAACCAACAGGAGAGAAGGTAAAAATTACTCTAGGGGAAGCATTAGGAGTTTTGATGCCACCGAGTTGATTTCTGATAAAAGCACTTGTATTGGGGATGAAGTTGTAAATACAAAAAATGAAGATTTGAGTAGTAAGAATGAAGACATGAGCAGTAAAGTTAAAGATGGATTTGATGATGTGGATGTAACGAGTGCTCCTATGAAAAAGAAGACTGAGACAAGAGATAATCCTGAAAATGCATCAGCAAAGAAACTAGGAAAGCAGGCAGCAAAAGGCGCTGCCAATAAAGATATATATAGTCAGAGTAGTGGGCTGAGAAAGCCTAGCCTGACTAAGCCATATGCTGATCTTTTTGATGACAACTCAAAAACAAAATACGGGATTGTTGGTGATTATGATGATAGTACGATATTTATTGTGGCCAGAAGTATGTATTATCTCTATTTCCTCAAGTTCCAGGATCCCAACAATATTTCGCTTATTTACAAAGTAAAAGTCTCGGCTACAGCATTGTTCTTCCAAGGTAATCTCTTTGCCATCATTGGTAACTACTTATACGGTGTTAGCTCGATAATCCAGAACCCTAAAAAGCTTGATTTACTTTTGGATAAATCCACTAGCAGCTACCATAATACAACAGAGGACTCTGACGAAGAATACATGTATGAAATAGAAGCCAACCCCGAAGGCAGACTACTGTTATATAGATCAGATGAGTTGATTGATGTAACAAATAACTGGGAGAGATTCTACATCATAAATTACTCTGCGTACAAGGTCATGAAGAAAGGGTCAAAATACAGCTTCATCTATGATTACAAGCATTATAGCTATGATGATGAGATAGGAGCTATAAAGTATGAAGATAATACTCTAGCTTTCTACTTGAAAAGAGAGCATTCTAGCCTCCATATAATTGATAAAGAAGAGAAAGTCATTCAGATTCCTAAAATATCCCTGAATAGTGGATGTGTATGTGTGGGAACTGGAGAAGGTGTTGTTTATTTATTTAGGGGTCGGTTGCTTGTACGTAGGATGAAGGTATGTGATCTTCCTATAACTAGTGTAGAATACCATGACGGATACATCTACTATAGCTCGTTTGATGGGTTAATTGATCGAAGACCTGTCAGAACGAGTACATTGCTATATATCACTTTAGCCCTGATAATCCTTGTTATCAGTTTATCTACTGCTTATGTTATGATAAGAAAATAAAGATACTTGTTGTTTTTTATTTTATGGATCGGATGTATTGATAGGGATGGATATCGTCATTGCACAGACATGTCTCCGTTAGTATTTACCTTCATTGATTAAATTGATGCTCGGACTATCAGCTTGTATCGTAGTGGGTAGTTAGTTGCTGGTATATGGCATTTGTTTACTAATATAGCTTGGAGCTGAACCTTGTTAACAGCATACAATTCATCAATAGATTTGTCAATATGATACGTAGATATGATCAATGACTTTCAAAGACATTTTTTGTCAATACAGTTGCAAATATGTACCCTTTCGACATTTCCCAGCCTCATCACCCTAATACGCTCAGCCTCCCTGTTCTGATTCACTTAGATTTTCTAACATTAAAAATTTAACCACAAAAAAAAGACTTTTTTCATTTACAAGACTAATGAGCTTATAACATCAATATGTACGTAAAAATTAGTTTTATTGCCAATTATCAAACAAAACCTTTTTCTCTTTGACAATTCGGGGATAATTTTCACACAAATATGTAAAAACCTCCTTCTGCATTTTCATCTGGCCACATATAAACACAGTACAGTCCTCAGACACATAGTCTGAGACCAAGTTGCTGTATTCTCTCATGTGGTCCAATACATACTTCTTTGTGCTGGAAAGCACCTTTGATATACTTATACTCTTCTCTTCATCAATCAAAAATGATAAGTCATCTTCCACGTTTTTAAAACCATAGATTATCCACAAGTGCTGATCAATATTCTTGTTTCTCGCAAACGAAATGAATGGAGCAATTCCTGTGCCTATGCAAATGGCGAGTAACTTCTTACTGCTTGTTATTTGCATTAGCTTATTGGGTCTAAAGCATGTCTCAACGTATCCGAATACGTTGTTCCTGAAGAAGTTTGTCGTGTGACTATATCTAACCACACCGTTCCGCTCATTTAACGTTGACCCAAACAGGATCTCTACCTTATCTCTTGTTGTTTGTCAATGAAAAATAACGTGGCTTGATTATTTCACAAAACTCAACTAGATCTTCCAAACTTGGACGGGCCTTAAGTTCGATTAGTATATCTATGATATTATTCCAATTATATCCTAGCTTTAAATAATCTTGTGTACCTTCTTTGGAGCAGATATATTCAATCGCTTTCCTGTGTTGTTCAGAACAGCTTTTGGATATATTAAGCAGCATGGATTTCTTAGGTGTCGAGGAGAGGTCAAATCTATACTTAAAGAAGTCTTTGAGGTATCCACAATACCTAAATTCATATCTTCCCTCTCTAATAATTTCTACAAAACTGTTTTCTATACAAAGAATCGACATCAATTCATTTACCATATCGTCACTATTTGGGGTTATAATCCCAATAGCATCGCCAGGAATGTATTCCTGCTCGTCATCAAATCTCATACAATAGACTTCTCTCCATTGACAGTCTAGTTTCTAGTTTATGATAAATTTCTCATTATCATTTACCTTGATCCACCATAAAACATATCAAGAAATTTACAAGTGAAAATCATATGAGATTTTACAAGGGTATAATGAATATAACAAACGGTCAAATATTCTTTGGTATTTTCATTATTTTGCCGATAATGCTCATAGTGTACTTCGTGTACAAGAATAGCCGTAGAATTAGCTTAATATCAGATTTACCGGATAACATCTCAGGTCTGTGGCTAAATGGCAAAGTTGTTGGTATCAGCGATGGTGATGGGTTTAAGTTCTTCCATGTCCCATGGTTCAGGTATTCTGTATACAATCCTGGCGATCCTAAACTTACTATCCGTCTAGCAGGAATAGACGCACCAGAAACTGCGCATTTTGGCAATCCCCCACAGCCATTTTCGTCTAAAGCAAAGACGGCGCTGAAGGATCTTATACTGTACAAAATGGTGTGGATAAAGTTACAGAAAATTGACAGATATGGGAGGCTAATAGCAACTTGCTACCGAAAGAATCTATTCAGAAATACCAACGTTAATAAGAAGATGGTTGAGATAGGAATGGCATGTGTGTATCAAGGAACTGATGCTGTATATGATGATTACAAAGAAGATTTACTAAAATTGGAGAGGAGAGCTAGGAGCAATAAGATAGGCATTTGGTCTCAGAGAAATTACGTGAGTCCAATGGATTATAAGAAGAAGATTAGAGGAGCTAAATAAAGCGAAGTGATTGTAGCATCCTTGGTATCTTTCTCTTCTTTAGAACTTTCCACTGCTCTAACAAGTAAACCTAGACAAATAGATCTGCCATCAATATTCTACTGTTAAATTAGTTAACTTTAAAGCAACAGCAAATTACATGTTTTAGAATACATTCCAATAAATAATGCCATGACTTCCATTTGTATACATGATTCCTTCATCGGGCTACTTTCTAATTTGCACCAGTGTATGCCATAGTTTAGTTGTGCGCCATAATACCCCATTATATACAGTAATTGTAATTCTAATCATTATTTAGGATTTATTGATTCACCAATAGTCCAATTTCGCATCAAAGTGTAAATTAAAGATAAAACGTGCTTTTTTCCAGGTATTTAATGATTATACTAACTTTACTTGGTGCCTTGATGTACCATGCAGGCTTTACAGAGGATAAAAAAAATAAAGAGAAAAATGTTCCTGTAAACATTCGGCTAGAGGAAGTGGCTAGGGTATCATCTAAAGATGCAAATACAATACCAGTGGTTGTAGTGGAAACACCACCAACTATTTCTAACACTGCAAATGCATCTATCATAACCGCAGATGACTTGAATACGACCATTCCGGAAACACCACATGTTGAGACTGCAAACACATCCACAGTTACTATGATTAGTCCAGATTACACCGTTGAGGATAATACGATTCCGCCTACAGATGAACAACCAAATATTCCGGCTATCATCAGTTTGGAAACAAATTCTAATGATATTATAAATAAGTTGAGTACTGGCCAGATTGTTGGCATACCTAATACTGCTGTAACTGTGAATCTAGACACAAATGCTAATCCTTGCACCAATAGTATGGATAACATGTCAGAATACAATGCAAACAAAGAGAGCTCAGCTATGGTTAACCTTCAGAACTTAAATGATACAGTTTCAACAAGCGGTCTACCCAACGATTTAACTCCAGTAGATTTCAATTCTCCGAGGAAGAGTGAGAAAACATCGAAGAAGAAATCTCTGTGTAGTTCAATTATCTCCAACATACGCAAAAAATTTAGGCATAAGTCAAAGCACGAGGGACATGGAAATGAGCCTAGTCATGTGGGAATTCAATTTAAAACCCAAGAACCAAAAAAGACAACGCCAGACGAAACAAAAATAATGAATGAAGTAAAGACTGATGAAGAGCATAAGAAAGACGAATTGGGTGCTGTTTGCATCCCTATAGGCCCAACAAGCATCTCTCGGCCGCTTGAGGTTCCTACGCCGAAAAATAGCTACAACGTTTCAACGAATAGTTTAGTTGCAGCGTTTACTGAAAAAGATTACTTAGATATGCAAAGTAATCTTTTCAAGATACATTTGGACATGGAGGGGAAACCATCTAAGTTTAATGATGTAGTTATTACTGCAGGAAAGGACGCCACGAAAGTCGAGGATGTATTTTGGGATACGGTTGAATCGATGCCATCCACCAAAATCGATTCTCCATCACACTCTAAAGAGGAAACTGGTGCGGAACCACCGATGGACAATATTAACTTGGGGGCCAACAAAAATTCTACCGGCATTTTGGAATATGCCTCATTAGGGTGTGAAGAAGGTACTGAAAATTCTCCAAAATTTGCACCGATGTGTGAAAAAAGTAGCTGTGAGCCCATTAGTAATTCTCAATTAACATTAAGTCCAATGCAATATAAAGAACCAGAAGGTGCACTGGAAGCTTCATCTATTAGTTTACAGCCTAGCGATACCCAACTGAGCTGTGTAGAAGGAGCTATTGCTCCAGAAGCCTTGGTGATTAATTTACAATCCAAAGAAGCATTTTTGAAACCTGTACCCGATACTGACGGAACTATAGCTGCCAATAATGAATCATCTTCCACCCCTTTGGAGTCCGAAGTGGAATCTAATTTAGGAGTTTTAAATGTTAACTTGCAAGCCAAAGAAACATCTCTGGAATCTGTACCTGATAATGATGAAACCTTGTCTGCTGAACCTGAATTATCTGTTAACCCTTTAGAATCTGTACCTGATACTAAAGAGGCTATATATGCTAGTGCTGAATCATCTTCCATCCCCTTGGAGTCTAACAAGAAAGCTGTTACCCCAGAACCCGAGTTTACAACCTCTTCTATAAGCTTTGCAAGAGAAAGTACTGTTTCAAAATCTCAAAGCGTTTATTTGCAACATGGTGAGGGCAATTCAAAATCCGAAATAACGAGTATTACACCTGGAAGTATTTCTGTATCCTCATCTGTAGATTTTCCCATTCTGCATCTGAATATAGCCACCGCAACCAAAATTGCAGATGATTTATTCCAGCCTCCTTCTTCGGAGTCTGGAAGTGTTGCTACAGAAGCTGAGTGTGGTAATAAGGAATCTCGAGACTTTTCTTCAGTGTCTCCAATAACCATACAATATCCTGCAGATATCTCATATGCATCTTCAATTAGCGTGCTAAAACATCAGAAGTCAGTGTCTTACAAGGCACACATTGAGATAGTTATAAGCGGTACTATCCCTATTTGGACCACCCTGACCCAGATACTCAGAAGAATACTGAGGTAGAAGCTGAATATGCTTTGGATGACAAGTGTACCCCTACAGTGTTCACCGGGGTGAGTAATGAAGCTTATGAGCAGGCAGTGCATCCCTACATTTATCGAGGGGCATTAGTCCATATATGCATGCTCCAAATTTTGATTTTTATCCAATTATATAGATACACGATTAAGGCCTCAGAATAATAAATGTAAAAGATGGATAAAGAATGCAAGTATCTCTCAAAAACTTACCCATCCTCGTAGTTAGATCTGCAGGATGTTATCTGTGCAGCCATTTGAGGTACCTCTATATGTTAATAAATTTATTGAAAATGATATGTCTTCTGATTAATTAAATAAGCTTCTTATTGAGGTAGCAACTTATTATCTAACAAACTAGGGCTACCGTATTAGCTTAAACAAATTGTTACCGTGCTATAAACCATGGAGGGGATATAGTGACGAAAACTTATTACAAAAGACATTTAAAGCAGCTATGGATCGAGACAATTATAGAGACATACATCCAGACGTTTTGAGGGCATGAGTGACCGCACATGTTTATTGGTTACTCCAAAATAACAGCTAAATCATGGATGACAAAGGTTACACACAGCGGAGTGCACACCTTATAGGAGCGTGTGCAACGCATAGGAGCTAGGCACAGACAGAAACTGGGATCACGAAACGAATTTATTAAATTCAGTTCTACGCTTGTAGCCTGACCCTAATATCAGGGAGCATATTCCTAAGCAGTCGCCATATACTGACGATAAGAACTAGTAATACCGAACCGACCAAGATCCCAACATACGACCAATACGTAAATTTCATCCCCATGAAGAACGACGCATCCTCTAGACCAAAAATCTCGGGTGGAATTGCCCGTGGATCGTAAGCACTTCGGGTCATCTGTACCGCCTGCTCATCACAGCAAATCAGCAGCTCAAAGAAGGAAATTGGGGAAAACACAAGAAGTCCAGTTAGTCCTTTGAGAATGTAATTATTCCCGATGAAATCCATACCCATATCGTAGAAGCCTTGCATACGAGTAGGCCCCACACACAAATTCATTGACCCAGCAGAGTTCCTCAATACTCCAGAGGTCGTTCGACTCCAGACAATTGACTTGTAGAAGTTAGACACCAGAGAGAACAATAGGATGTAAGAAAATGCAATGTGGTACTCACGATATAGAGATACGCTTCTTGTGGTGAAGACGAGTGAGAATGCTAGACTTATCAACAAATATACTGTCTGCTCCAGTACCTCATAGATAAACATAGCCACATAAAGGCTTACAGGAGTAAACCTGAAGTTCAAAATGTCAATCTTCAAAGTATCCCAGTCAGAAACAACTCCAGAGGTGAAGAAATGTTCAAAGTATATAGCTCTACGGATGAAAGCACCCATGAAAGGTTTATGCTTGAAGAACGTTTCAGCAACATCCTTTTTGTACTTGGTAAAATTGAATGGAATCAAAAAAACAGCAGCGCTATCAAGTTCATCTCTAGTAAGAACACTTGCTCCAGAGATCATAAGAGCAGCTAATGACAACGAATATTCAAAGAAAAAAAGAAGTAAGATTCTTAGGAGGCTACCCCACCCAATTAGCCCATTCCTCTTATACTGTGTCCAAGACCTCTTCATGATCAGCCAAACATGCTTCATGTTGACGCCATATGCCCTCACTGAATCGTTTGTCTTTTTCAAAGTCCTTTCCTCCAACCCTTCGAGTTGCGTTCTCTTGTTGCTCTCAAATATCCCATTGACTTTATCCCACAGCTTCAAGATCTCAGGATTTCGTGAGCTAGGGAACTGAATCTCGAACAGCCACTCTGGAATAGAATATGACCCTATAATGGACAACCCATGGTCAGCCAAAAACTGCGGTATCTCCTTTACCGGTCCATTGTAGAAAGTAATAGCACTTGTCATGAAGAGCAGATGGTCAAAGAGCTCAAACATGCCTGGCCCTGGCTGATGCACTGTCATTATTACCACACAGTTGTTTTTTTGAGCATAATCTCGTAGCGTGTGAACAACCTTGAAGGCTATGTGAGAATCCAACCCTGTGATAGACTCATCGAGCAATAGGATCTCAGGGACAGTAGCAAGAATAGATGCTATCATGACTCTCTTTCTTTCACCACCAGACAGCGTTGTTATAAGAGCATCAGATTTCTTTGCAATTTCCACTTTCTCAAGAGCCTTGTCTGTTATTGCCTCATTTTCAGATGTAGTCCTCTGATTAACAAACTCTGCATTGTATAGCACTAATTCCCTAGCAGTTAAGTTTTCATGGTAGAAATCGTCCTGTTCCAGGTAAGCAATCTTAGTGTTCCATGTTTCAATGTCCCTTTCACTACCGTCGTACAGCACCTCTCCTGCTGTAACAGAGCCCTCAGGAACTCTCCCGATGAGTGTATTGAACAGTGTTGTCTTACCACACCCACTTGAGCCCATGATCACTGTAAGCTCGCCTGCTTTCGCACGTCCAGAGATACCATTGAGGAGACATACTCTCTCACCCTCAATCCTGATGTCCCTATTGGGAACTTCCAAATATAGATTATTGAATATCAAGTCTGACATACGTGGGCAATTTTTTGTTGTTTATTAATTCGATATGAAAAGGAGCAACTGATTGATCATTCATAGATCAAGATAATATGTTGCCACTCGTCACTGATACGTCAAGCTTAGAGATGATGCGTCATACTTGAGGCTTAGTTGTATGCCAGCTCAAGGGTTGTTTGTTTGATAGATTCATCAGCACTAAACATCAAGCACTAGTTCTGAGCTGTGTATTCCAATCAGCCAATCACATCCATCAAATAAACTTCTTGCTGCCGTACAGATTGAATCTACATACACGGATCATCGGTTCTGAGGCTATGTGTCCCAAAAACATTATTTAATAAATCTGCTAGATAATAAATAATTGCTGATGTGTGTTCCTCTATGTGTTGACCATTCGAAATATATTACACCTCTATCTGTCATAATAATGATTTGATACCAAGAATAATCATCTCATAAAGGAGAATACGCAATCAAAAGTAAGTTCTACAAGCAAACACGCAAGAGAATACAATGACAAACTATCATAGCAGATTTGCAAGATGATTGTGCAATATGATACCCCAAGCTTGTAGTAAATGATCTGCTTAGTGCCTCAGTGTATATCTATCAGCAAACTGGTTTTTTGGTGTCTATGTCAAAGCCGCTTACAGTAAGAGCTTCTTGAGTTTGACATGAAAACGTGTGATAACAACAGTCAAGAGAGTTGCTAAGTTATAATGATTCAGTGAGCTGATGATAAAAGCTAGAGAGCACCTAGATACGAATAAAAACGGCATTGTAAGCAAATTCGATTGAATGATAAATATGGCAGTGACATGATAATCCACAACTTAGTATTATCCATATACATCATATTTCGTTCTTTTATACGAACTAGAGCTAAGTACATGACCTACACTAGCAAGAAGTTATGTAAGATAGATTAATTGCATGACATGCTTCTTTGATCAACAACATTTATTATATAGACTTCTTTCTGTCTCACAACTTGTCCAAGTAATATTCTACATTTCCAAGCTAGTTATCCATAGAAATATTTTTCACCCTCATGGAGCATCTACTATATGAGCATCCAAATGGATATTCCCTATTCAGTCTTACGCAATACGAAGACCTTGCTACAAAGTCATACGTAGATATTGCAGCACTAATGCAGTCCCTAAAGTTAGTCTCATCATTTCGGTTTGACAGTGTTCATGTTGCATTAGAGCACTGTGAACATCTAGCAAATGGAAAAATACACATAGATCTAGGGAATCTGCTAAAACTTGCAGACGTCAAAGTCCTTCATTGCGACTCTTCTCTACACAAGGCAGTTTTAGATATGGGCTTGGTGCCTAAGGAGAGCGCTAATATCACCAGAGGAGTGCGTCTTAACCATGTCAAGCTATGTCAGATTGAGCGTAGCGATGAAGCACAAATGACCTTGGGCTTATCACATGCAGTAAGTAGAAGCCATGTTGAGAACGTTAAGGTTGAGGACAACGTTGTTATGAATGCAGTGATGCTTTTGGAGCAGCTTGACGGTGACATTTTGTCGTATACTATGAGAGCCCGAGAGCTATATGGGTGGATATTTCCAGAGCTATCTACCGAAATTAAGAATAACGATGATTATGTTAGGGCAATGAAATACTTTATATGTGCTAACGATGACTCTAGGAAAGCTGCGGTGGATGGAGACGTGAAAAACACGGAGAATAACGTGAGCTTGCTGGATCACAGTGGACTACTGAAGTCACACCCAAGCCTAGAGATGCTATACAAAAACACAATAGGAGTATCACTAAGCAAATTGGATGAGTGCACACTAATAAAGCTGTGTGATATTATAGAAGAAAAGATAAATGTAAGAAACAACTTGCGTGGATATCTTTGTGAGAAAATGAAGATAGTAGCACCAAATTTGTCTGCCTTAGTTGGTGAAGTACTAGCCGCTAAGCTTATACAACTAGCAGGAGGACTGTTTAACTTGGGAAAAGCACCCGCATCTACAATACAGCTCCTTGGAGCTGAAAAAGCACTATTTAAGACTTTGAAGGAAAGAGCACCTACACCAAAATATGGAACTATTTACAATAGTGCACATGTGAGGGAGGTTAGCCCAGATGTAAAGGCTAGGCTGGCAAGATATCTAGCCACCAAGTGTGCTATTGCTGTAAAGGTTGATTGTTTTTCTGAATCTAGAAGCTCTGAGTATGGTACTGAACTTAGGAAGCTTGTTGATGAGAAGATCAATGCTATAAAGTATAACCACGATGTTGAGAGGACGAGTGAAGTTATGAAGAGGGTATATGATAGCTTGAACCCCAAGGATACTTCGTGCGATAACCCGAAAGATAAGGCTCTGCAGCAGTTAGTGAAGAAGAAGATATCCACAAAGAAGTTAAGACTTAAGAAAAAAGAGAGTAGCAAGGGATTAGAAAAGGAGAGAGCAAGCCACAAGAGTTTAGAGAAGGTGCCAACGGAGAAGAGAACACATCACAATGAATATAAGGGAGTAAAGAAGGAATCACTAGGGGATGGCCATAAAGAGAGATCATCAGTAAAATCAAAGGGTGAGATGCAGTTTATGAAATCTAAGAAGAGGAAGATATTCTCAGATGACGGCAGTGGGTCAAAAAATAGGGCACCCTTTGTTGATTTGAAGAATAGAGGAGCAGATGCGGATAGAAAGAAATAGAAGAGCGAAGCAGTATATCTGGGCTCTAGTATGATATATATGCACTTGTAATAAATTTATTGTGGCTTCTACTGATTGATTAAATAGTTTATTTATCACATAGCTTGCCTTATACTTGAGTTTGTTAGCAGCAGCAGTAAGTATTCATGTGAGGTACCAGCAGGGACATTTGGAATTAATTTACCTCCCAAAATGGTGATATGATCTCATAGAGAAATGAGATATGCAAAGGCGTAGGCGTGGTATGAGTCCACACTTATATCATATACTCATTGCATGCACTTCGTGATGTCACACAGCCTATGCATATTCTACTTTGATTACATAGCATTCAAATAGGCCGCTTTAGAAGCATAAGCTCGAAGATAACAACCACATTTTACACACTTGTAAGCAACACTACTACAAATTTATCATATTAGCTTCTCGCTAGTATACAGTCTTATTCTTAATTCGTATTCTAGTCCCTCGTAGCCAATAAACCCGTCTTCATCCACAACAAGCCGTTTTTTACTTTTCCTGTTTTCATTGGCTTCATACTCAGCCATAAATCTGTTTAACTCTTTTTCTAATTGCATCACCCTAGGAGTATCCAAGTTTTCCTTGGCGTACAAAACAGGTTTCTCGCAGAATTCTATGGCGTAATTGAGGGATTCAAACATGTATACATAGACATACGCTTTGTTAACCATGGTTTTAGATTCTGGTGTGCTATGGGGTATACTTAGCGTGATATCATACTCGAAGGCAAATGATATGACGTGGTTTTTTCTTTCTATCCTGGTTTCGCACTCTATCATAGTCCTTTGGTTATCTATCTTGAATGGAAAAATTATTTTCATCTTTATAAGGGCTATATGGCGGATATCATATGTGCTAGATAGCAGATATCACAAAAAGTATATAAAAGTTGTCATAGAAGTTAGATAACGAATGTTATACGAGTTAGATAACGGATTTTGCAGGGAACATATAACGCTTGTCGTATAAGTTAGATAACGAAGGCCATATGGTGGGTCACAGCTTTCATATCTTTGTGACACATATAACTTACAGAGCAACGTGCAAGCTTTTACTACTATATGTAGTAGCGATGTATAGACAACAATATTCGATAGATTTATATGCCAAATAATGATGTAATAAAGGCACTGCTGAGTCAAGTATAATATATCTAAATCAATCTAACCTAGCTTATAGATATCAAAAGACGCCATAAAACTGGCCTGTGGCTTTGTAATAACCCAAAACCTGTTTATTTTACCATTTAATGCTCTTTGACTTCTCCCAAGGGAAAATGTTTCGTCCAAAATGACCATATGTAGCCGTATTTCTGTATATTAGTTTAGCCAAGTCAAGCTCCTTAACGATATCCCCAAGCCTGAGACTAAAATTCTTATTAATAATCTCCAAAATCTCTTTATCTTCTAAATTAGAAGTTCCATATGTATCAACAAAAATAGAAAGCGGTTCTGGAACGCCGATGGCATAGGATATCTGTATTAGTGCTCGACTACACAGATTGGCATCAACAAGAGACTTGGCGACCCATCTGGCTCCGTATGCGCCAGTACGATCTACCTTAGACCAGTCCTTACCGGAAAAAGCTCCTCCTCCATGAGCACCCCAACCTCCGTAGCTGTCGACAATTATTTTTCGCCCAGTAAGACCCGAATCACCCTTTGGGCCTCCAATGACAAATCTGCCGCTTGGTTGCAGATGATATATTGTTTTATCATGAACATATTCTCCACAAACTTCCTTAACAACATGCTCCTTGATCATCTCTCTGATATAGTTCGTGTCTACATCATCTGTATGCTGGGTGGATACGACAACTGTATGCACTCTTAGAGGCTTCAGCACACCAATATCGCTGGTATACTCGACAGTAACCTGAGTTTTGCAATCTGGGCCAAGCCATGGCAAGAATCCAGATTTCCGGTGTTCTTCCAACTTCTTAGCTAGTTTGTGCGATAAAACAGTTGTCAAAGGCATTCTTTCTGGTGTTTCGTTTGTAGCATACCCAAACATAATTCCTTGATCTCTTGCTCCCAAGTCATAGCAGCTAGTAGAATTTCTCACCAAGCTCTGTGCAATATCTGGACTTTGCTGCTCGATAGCAACAATTACGTTACATGTTTTGTAATCAAATCCCAATTCAGAGCTGTTGTATCCAATATCGCTTACAACATTACGCGCTATCTCCTGGTAATTCACGGTAGCCTTGGTGGTTATTTCTCCTACAATCATTATCATACCAGTTTTAGTTACAACATCAACAGCTACACGAGATGATGGATCTTGGCGCATGCACTCATCAAGTATTGCGTCGCTTATTTGATCGCACATTTTGTGGGGATGGCCCTCCCCAACAGATTCAGAAGTGAATATAAATGTGTTTTCTGACATTTAGGGCTAATAAAATATTTCCTAAAAGCAAAGCTAACTTTATATTTGCTAGAATTTATGAGGTGTAAGGCTGGTGGCTTCATTGTAAAATATTAGCCAATTTTGAGATATTCCACAAATGGACTAATTCAAATATGCACAGAATCTGAGATTTTTCTCGAGGGTTTTGTGAATATGAGGAAATTTCTAGAAAAAAAGTTTAATCATGGTCCCACTAAGACCGATGCGCATAGGGCTAAGCTACATATCAACGCAAAGTCCATTCATCCAATGAATTAATTAGTAGTATCAGTAATATTGTCGTCTTAGGTGAAACTGCATGTATCATGCATATATTTTACTAATTGCTTTGATACATTGAAGAATAATTAGACCAAGTATGTGTTTGTATTATATGCCATATGTTTGCACCGCATTTCTACACCCATAGTCAACTACTCAGTGTGTTATACATCCATATAATCTTATCCATGTAAGCAACCACGTAGTAAAATAGTGTATGACGTTGAGACTTGAGTCAGAGGTATTATGTTTTTTTTAATTTAATATGCTTTGTGCAACTTCTCACTACTAAGGCAGCTGTATTATGCTTAGTTTCCATTAATTTCGAGATTACGTATTGTACTGCCAACTAATTAAAATAGTCCACCAACGAAACTTTGCACCATCAGTTCAATCCCTGGTCACATCGAGTGTGCATTAAAAATGTTTAGTCACGACATGCTGTCCTTAATGGTAAGCAAGAATCATTTTTTCCATCTTGTTACACGAATCTAAGACACATACTACTAGAGATTTATTGAATAATCTTTTTGCTAATACACAGTGCTACGTTTAGTGCGCATTGATTATTATGAATCTAAGATTCATTGCTATGGTAAGTTTACTTATCAATTTTGTATAAGCGCAAATGGGTCGCCTTGTTACCCCTCATGAATAAAACTATTGTTCTGCAAAAGCTATTGACGTCAGGCATATTTTATGGAGATATTAGTGACATTCTTACAGATATCAACAAAAAGCTTCTCATATTGAACTATGAAGCTGTGTTATGGTGTGACAAGTCATGTGCAGTTCTCAGAAGTCTAAGCAAAACGAACAAGCTAGACTTCCCATGGACGAGTGCAAATATAAAAGAATGCGAGAAAATATTTAAATCAATATGCCATAAAGAGAGCGTAAGCTGCAGAGCCACGCTTGAGCTTCTCTTAGAAAACAACTGGGTAGTTATAGAAAACGATGAAGTAGAGTTTACTAAGAGAGCCCTTGTGGAGCATAAGGATTATATCTTATCTCTGGGTAAGAGGTTTCGTGAATGCAAGCTGTGCACTCAGCTAGTTGATAAGAAAAACTTACATGACTATTGCAAAATAGCCCTTGAGTAGAATCAATAAGTCTGTGGCTTTATAGTGTAAGTCTTATATTATGTATGATGCCCTGTAGCCTATATACGGTATAATGCCTTGTAGCCATGCGAAACATGTGAGGTTCATTGACTGATAAGATCAGAAGTAATTAAGTTGGAAAACATTTCCGCAATTAATATACTGTTAAGATCGGGTAAAGTTGTATTCAGCGAGAAATTTATTGATCGCAGAATAAAAGGACATATGATGAGGTTCTGTTCGGCAGGAAGATTATTGTTAATGAGAATAGAAGAGATATGCAATAAGTTGTGCAGGGATTTGGAGCCGAAGATGTTTCGCAAGAACAAATAGTAAGTAGCATAACCCATCTCGTAACAATTGAAAATTAAGCTAAAGCAAAACTATAAACTGACTGGAAGCTTAGTGAGATTAATTCAATTAAATAAACGTTTCAGAAATATATTTATTATAGAATTTATTATATGTGGTTGCCTTTTATGTTTCGTTTGTATATATCACTTTTGTAGACGCTTTCTCAAGTCTATCCATGATAGCCATACCTTCTTCGTCTTCTGAAACTCCTTCAACTAAAATCACCTCACATCTATTGTCTAGCTCTCTCAGACTCTTGAAAACATTACAGGCTACATCCTTCTTGTCTCTGCCCAAGAAGAATCTAGGTCTACCCTTCACGTCTCCAATATCACTGTAATGAAGAATACCTGCTTTCTCATCGCTGTCCTCCATATACTTCAGAATTCTCGTTACAGAATTCTTGCCTTTAAACAGAATCACTGGGGTAGATGGAGAATAATGCTTATACTTCTGGCCAGGCGACAGTGGTCCATCATCCTCTACTCTAGTCCTCACAGATAAGGGCACACCCAAAACCCTCTCAATATCCTCCTTAGGAATATTTCCAGGACGAAGCAATACAGGTGCTTGGTCCAAGCATGAGACAACAGCTGACTCAAGACCTAGAGGGCAATCCCCACCATCCAAAGCTACAGGGCATCTTTCTCCCAAAACATCTATCACGTGCTGTAGAGTCGTAGGACTCGGCCTTCCACTAATATTGGCAGACGGTGCAGCGAGTGGAAATCCTAATTTATCAATAAGCTCCAGTAGAAAGGGATTGTTGGGCATCCTAACAGCTACAGTGCCCAGCCCTCCTGTAACTAGTCCACTCACCTTCTGATTTGCTTTGAAGAGTAGTGTAAGTGGCCCAGGCCAGAATCTGTCCATCAAACGCCTGTTCATGTCTCCTATATCTCCACTGATTACATCATTCAGCATTTTCATCGATGAGATATGAACTATAAGGGGGTTATCGCTTGGACGTCCCTTTATCTCAAATATACGGCGTATAGCAGCGTCGTTGTATATGTTTGCAGCCAGGCCATACACCGTCTCTGTTGGTATAGCCACAACATTAGTAAAATATGGCGTTATCTCATTTATTGGTATCTGTTTGGTGTTCAAAATTATCATTGGGGCTAGCAAATGCACAGGGGATATTATCTGAGTATCATGTAATATTAGATTGCTAATACAATGACTATGCCTTTCATATCTGTGCACCCCTCATACCATCTGATGATTTTTTCGTTAACAAATATATAATCATACATATCTGTGCATCTGTAATCATATAGCCATTTTTGCGTTAACGCCTATCTAGTTATGTATATATCTAGGCTCTCCTTACTAGTTATCTTCGATACCAAAATTTATTTTGTTATCTACATCTGAGCACGTCTTCTGCCTATCTATACTCAAGCATCACTACTTTCGATTATATCGGGAAGAATATCATCGCCCAATCTGTAGAATAATATTTATAAATTTATTGAATTTTCTTATATGGGCGATATGTGCGCTTCCTCCGGCTCTCAATAAACTTTCCACCAAATATGGCTTTATCCTAGGCCTATAGGCCCATTGGTTGTGGCCCAATTTGTAGCATCGTATCCACATTCGTTTCGCAAGCACCAATGCAAACAGTCATATTAGAATTATTAGTGCGTTACACTAGAAGTATCCATAACTACAAATAAACAAAAATCACTCTGATTATGTGTGCCTAAGTAAATTTATTATATAAATAAACTCTGCACTAATGTACAGCTTAACTCTATGCACATCGGTTCCTGCATACAAATGTCTTTATTCTTGATTGTCAACGGATATTTTGTCAATATAAAACTCCAACTCTCTTATACGGTCTACATCCATTTGATGGTTTTCACATATCTTTACCAGCTTCCACTTGTTAATAGATACTTTCTTAACCTCAACTTCTCTAATCACAGACGGCTCCATATACAAAAGTCTGAGGTGCTCTACATCCTCATCCTTAATCTTGCCGCTCTTAACATGCTCTATAACCTTTGCAGGCCCAACACCTCGCAATCCCACTGTATAATCACTCCCTAGTACATAGCTCATCTTAATCAACGTAATCTGATCCAGTCCTAGCTTACTTTCTATCATTGCCGGGTCATATTCCTCTATGAACTTGTCCTTCTTAAAGAAGTTCCTATAAACCTTTCCTCCATACAGCAGAACGTCATTGTCTTCAGTAACCACGCCATCAACAATGCCTTTTCGATACATATAGCCACACTGCGCATCAGCCTCTCCTGGGGCATCGATCTGGGTCAAGTTAAAGCAGGTTATGAGGGTCTTGAACATCTCTCGGACTCTGTTAATGGTGCATGTGTCGTAGTAGCTAATTTTATAGTCTTGTGGTGTGTATTTATATTCTGCTTGAGAGCCAGAGACCTCTGTTTCTTGATCTTCCCTGCTACGATTGATATCATAAGTGTATTCTGTCCTCATAAGATTTTTGTATGAAGTACTGTTACTTTCTTCATCAATGATAGGAATCAGCGTATAATTCGTATTGCTTGCAGCGTTTACCACTTTACAACGTGACTCAAGAATGTCAGCATCATCTATCTTATCCATATCTCTATTCTTTGTGCTTGCCATATCACTAGCTGTGTCAGCTTCCTTTATCTTATAGACATCTTTTGTGTCAGTGTTCATACGACTATTTGATTCTATCCGAGATCTTGTAGAAAGAATAGTTTCTGTACCGGAGTATATATCACTTGTGTCATTCAAAAAAGCTCTTTTCATTGGCCTATCGTTGTTATCAGGATGTTTGGTTTTTCCCTTGGTGGTCTGAATACTTGCAGCAGAGGATAAGCCTTTTGTAGGTATACTGTGTAGCTCTGATGAAGATATGTGGGCAGCGGTTTCTACACATAATGTACCCGAAGTCACTGTGCTACTCAACCGTGCTGTGTTGGCTGATTCTAGATGCATTGTCTGTCCTGCACCATCCACCCTTGCTTCTTCTGTGTCTGGTAGCTCTGTAAAATCAATGTCACTGTTAGCTTCTGTACTTTCCTCATCAGCCACTACAGGTTCATAGCTACTCCCACGTAGAATACTGTGATCTGGATTCTCCAGCCCAGTATCCACGTTGACTTTGGGAATCTCATCCAACAAGTTTTCCAAATCAGAATCACTAGACGCACACTCTTCTGTTTTCTCCAAAGTATAAACACTTCCGGAATCGCCGATTATTCGTTTAGGTCCATCTTTCTCAAGCTTTCTAATCAAATAGCTCACCATGTTTCTATTCTTCAAGTTAAGTATCTGGTTCATGGAAAAGTTGTCCACCTCATCATCACTGTCAAAGGATGAATGGCGTCTATAATTTCTAAGCTCAACAAGCTTCTTGAGCTGCTGTGATTTTGTCATATCAGTGGAATATGACGGTGTATTTGATATTTGATATTCCAATGTGTTTATGAGATCAGTGATTGTAGAAGACGAAAGATCTTGCTGTGTGTAATTAATGTTGGGCACTTTGATTCTCTTTCTGGATTCAGTAGGTTCTTCTAGAATATCCTGCTTGTATGTATCATCTTTTACATTTGTACCTAATTTGCAAATATTAGTATCATTTGATGCATTGATACTGTCCCCTCTAGTAGAATAATCTGAGATATCTCGAGTGTTTTCTCCACTAGCTATCTTATAACTAAGAGTGTTCAGCATGCCTGTACTACTTCCGCTAACTAGTTTATATTCATTAACACTATCTCTACATCCAAGTTCATAGTATCCAAAATCCAAGTCCTCGCTGCTATCGCTTATAAACTCACCTCCCCAGTTATATCCATGCTCCCCCATCTTCTCAACCACTTCGCGATCCATTTTATCAATAACAGACTTACGTATCTCACCTCCGTGCTTACACACACGATAGGACACTTTGCATACTCCACATACCCTGTTATTCACAATGTTCTGTATCATCTGGCTGTAGTTCTCACGCCTTCGCATCTCCACTGTGCGTCTCTTCAGCTCTGGTATTTTGCCGTCGAAAACAAATACTGGCGTGATATTAGTGTAGAGAAGCTTTAGAATTCGTTTGGCTAGGAGGTAGAGTATCTGGTCAGTCTTGATTATTCTGTATTGATGGAGCCATATGCTTGCGTCAACTGCTAATGTTTTGTTGGATGGTGATATGGGGTTTGCTGCAGATTTTACTAGTTTCCATAGTGATTTAACGCCCATTGAGGGGATTGTTGTACTTTACAAATAGCTACAGGAAAGTGGAGCTGTTGTTTGGCGTAGACGATATTTGTTGTATACAAATTAATTAGACATAGGCGAGGTTTATGCTTAGACGATAATTGCACAGAAGCTATAGTTACAAGTAGACATAGGTGATGCTTAACATATACAGTATCTGCTACATATAAATGAATTAGACATACATGTTAGTTGCATACAGATTAATTAGACGTATGCGTTGGTTGTACACAGATTTTGATCATTCAAGGTGTATCTTATTCTACAAAACAGCTAATAACAGATTTATTTTTAAGCCCTATGGTTAAAGTCACAAAAGGCGTATATGTCACGACAGAGCCAAGCGTTAAGGAAGTTATTATCAAGATTGGGGAGGTGGAGAGCTTTATAATCAAGGATATTGATGAAAGACATGTTTTTATAACTGAGGATGGGTCGAGGAACTTAGAAGAAAGGGTAGAAACAATAATGAGCAGTGCAAGAACTCCAGGAAAGTAAAAACGAGATGTCTTTATAATCATATATTTTTTGTTCACATTTTATCCTCATACAATAAACTTCTGTTGACTCCACTTCTGTATTTCCTTAGTCTAGTCATACCTTACAGTGTCTGTAATGAGTCGACTATTCCACGTAGTTCTACGTAGTACTTCTCATTATGACATTTGCATCCTTCTCATTGTTTCAAATGCATTTTATGCCAAATAAATCATCATTATGCCAACTGTATTTTCTCATTGCGTCAAATACATCTTTCTATGTTATCTATGGCTCCTTATAACACAGCATTCATCATTCAAATCTCCTCAATATGCTACTTGCATCCTCTCACAATGTCACCGTCTCTCCATGAAACAGCACCTCCACATTATATCACCTAAGTAACCAACAAACACTTAGCATTCCTCAGTAAACTTCTTAAGCTTACTACCAGAAACAGGAAGAATGTCAACATTCAAGCGACTACCAAATGACAAAATCAAGTCCTTGTGGGACTTGCTGACTATACTTATCGCAATCCCATTTCTCCCAAATCGTCCAGCTCGTCCTACCCTGTGAAGATAGGATTCCAAGCTTGTTGGGGCGTCGAAGTTTATCACCACGTTAGTGTCTGGAACGTCAATACCTCTTGTGATGATATCTGTGGAGACGAGAATCTTACATTGACCCGTCGAGAAGTTGTGGAAAACCGTGTTTCTCTCTTCCTGCGTCAGCTGAGAGTGCATGAAGTAGCATGAGAGACCAATCTCAGTAATCTTCTTGGCCAGAAGCTTGACCGTGTTTATACTATTGCAGAATATTACACACTGGTTGATGTTTATCGCAGAGAGAAGAGATATCAAGCAGTATACTTCATGAGGAATTTTTGTTAGGGTATAGAACTGGGCAACATTTTGGAGAGCTAGGTCTTCCACCAAATTAATAAGCAATGGGAATTGCATCGACTGACGTATAAATCCTTTGATTGACACTGGAAACGTAGCCGAGTACAAGAGCGTTTGTCTTGCAGGACAGAAGGTCAGAAACTGATAAATAAGATCTCTAAACATGTCATCCAGCAGTTTATCAGCCTCATCAAAGACAATCATCAGCTTATCATAATTCACTAGCTTTCTCTCTAGCAAATCTAGAACTTTTCCAGGAGTCCCAACAATTATATGGACACCTTCTCTTATACGAATTATGTCATCCTCCAATTTTGTTCCTCCAATAATTGGCATGGACTTGACTTCCAAGTTTTTCCCTATCTGTTTTATGGTCTTGCTTATCTGCAACGCTAATTCTCTTATAGGAACAAGTATTATTGCTTGTAAGTCCCTGCTCGTTGTATCAAGATTGTTGAGAAGAGGAATAATGTATGAAGCAGTCTTCCCTGTTCCATTCTTAGCCCTGACGAGCAAGTCTCGGCCATCCAATGTAGGAGGAATAGCTTTCTCTTGAACAGGAGAAGGATATTCATAGCCCAGCTCCTCAAATACATCTAGCAGCTCCTTCTTGAGATTTAGCTGCAACCACTTAAGTGGTCTAGACGCCTCTGGTGATTTACTGTGGCCATCAACAAGCTTCTTATGAGCTTGCCTGTTCATATCGACAGAAGTCTTTCTTCATGTTCTATCTTTATACGTGCTATCAGTACGCCACTCCTCCTGAACCATCAAATCCTTCTCTTTGTCCCTTATCTTAAGCTCCTCAACCGTTTTGCCCTTCTTGGATTCCATACATGATCCATACTTCTTGCCGCTACTATCCATAATGCTTCTAATCATCGTGCTGCTCAAAACATCAGAGCCACCGGCATGTTTTGCACCTGTATTGTCAATATGCAAAATATTAGCTTTAGCCTTTGGTGTATCAGTACACTCGTTACTATTCTTCAGTGCATCCGTGCGTGCAGCATTATTTTTTAGCTCATCAATACGCGTAACATCGCTTTTTAATGTAACAGCACGCGCAGTATTATTTTTAAGTGTATCAGTACACTTAGTCCCGCCTTTCTCCTTAGGCTTAGTTCTGCCCTTTTGCATATTTTTCACATTCATTTGCTGATTATCGTTTTGATTCACACTCCAATCTACAATATGCGGACCCATCATGGCACTAATCTTGTATTCCAATTCCTTTTCCAAAGCCTCGGTATTCTTCATATTCTTTGATGCCCCTCTGTTATTCACTGCGGGAAATATATCAGAACTTGTTTCACTTATTTTCTTTGTTTTTGTTTCGTAAATATGATTTGTCGCCATTTCTGGGGCTACAGAGTTAAAATTTTATTGAACTTCTAAGCTGTTGGGAATACGTTTGGCGGGACTAGAAAATGGAACATACTTGTATAACCCAGCATTACGCATGAGAACATGGGTAGTTAAGATACGATGAGCTTCATTGACAATTTTGCTTCCTTTAATAATCCAGATATTGAGACCCTCAGCTCTGTTTATAGAAGCTATGCATGGACGCTATGATTAAGATCACTAAGACACTGGCAGGATTTGGTTACAGTTATTGGTGCCAAGCATTATATGGGCACGTACAATGTGCTGCATCTTAGATATATACTCCAATATTTATTTTAGACAAATATATTGCTTTTCATTAAATTTTATTCATTATGGGCTATTTCGTGGGTTATTATCACATCTATGATCACTGATATAGTCTTTTACAGTCTTGATTAGTAACCTGATCTGTTATAGTCCTGATTAGTAATCTGAACTTTTTTACTCGTATAACTAGCAATCTAGCCTCTTATACTCGTATAATTACTAAACTAGTCTTGCATGCTCCTATAACCATTGGCCTAGCTTCCACTATGCATTGATCCGAGCTTCATTTACTTTCTTCCTCTACAGGCTCAACAAAATAAGGTATCTTTCCGCGAAGCCAATCATAAAGTACCATTTTTGCCACAATATCAGTGTTTGGTTCTCCTCCCTTCTTCAACTTACCAAGCTTCCTACCGAGCTTATCCAAAAAATCATCAGGATTATTAAAACTCAGTCTATATACCTTCTCAATAGAACTCTTTGCCTTTCCTATGAGTGTCTCCATATATCCTTCAGCATCCTCAATGTTCTCAATCCGTACTGCACCCCTGAGAACTGCTTCATCATAGTTGGCCACAGGAACTATTCCAGGGCAGTCAATAAGGTATATTCCCCTCGTTAACGTTATATACTGCCAGAACTTCGTCTCTCCAGGCACTGGTGCAACTTTACAAACCATCTTGTTTCTCAGTGAGTTGATAATACTGCTTTTCCCTGTATTTGGATATCCTACAAAGCCTACAGAAACCTTTGGCTTTTTATACAGGTGGGCCAATTGCTTCAGCAGGTTTATTAGATTATCTTTCCCATAACAGTGGCTCAGTGAGTTTGAATGGTAAGCAATCGTAGAGTGCTTTTTCGCTAATACACGTAACCATTTCGCCGTAACAGACGTTGGAACAAGGTCTACCTTATTCAATACATAGATAAGGTGCTCGTGAGGCGCCTCCTCCTTAATATACCTCTCAATCTTCTCACATATCGTAGCCATGGGGTCTCTAGCATCCAGCACATGCACTATAACATCACTGCTATCCAAGACCTTATAAAGTTCCTGCCATATCCTCTGACACTGCCCCTTGACATTCTCTTTGACATGCACAGTCTTACTGCCTTCAACAGTAACGTCACAATTTGCCAGTTCTTCTATACTATCATACCCTAGCTTAGGACGTTTACGTGTCATCTTCTTGCCAAACACTTTCTCAAATTCAAAGGTCTTCTTTCTTTTATGGCCATCCTGCAAAAGAGATTATGGCACCTTACCTACACTCAGGAGAACATTATATGGGCTTTCTATACGTGCTGCATTCCTGAAGTCCTCCAGTTCATTCTGGGTAACTGATCTAGTTGGCACAAAATATGACCTATTCGGGTGTATGCGTGCCAGGTCCTTGTTTGTAGATAAGAAGTCGGCCTCCTTGGCTACCTCACCGTATGCGTTGTAGATGTGCTTGCCTCCTCTAAGCATTTTTCGGTACTTGTCCTTCTTTGCCCTTTGGGCTTTGATATCCATTTGGGGTAAAAAATGAGTTGGGGATAAGTGGTGTATAGTAACGATATCGCTACAAATCTTACACACATGGGCATTCTAGGAAAACATTGTCTGTATAAGATCAGTGTTATTGTGTTATAAATATGTATACACTGTCGTTCGAGAGTATGCTGTTTTTTATATCATTAGATATACACGGTCATTGTTACTTTCTCAATCTATAGGAGTTAACACGAGACCTAGAGCTGTATATAATACTTGCAATATAAAAACAGATATAAGCAGCTTCAAGTTAGGTGATATAGAAAAATGCATGTCTAAGCATATGGATAAATGCATGCCTATGCATTTAGATTGCACTGAGTTCTGTGATATAAAGAGATGCATGTTTGATGATATACTATGATCCAGAACAAGCAAAGAAAACAGAAAAACCGTTTAAAGATTATAACCCCTAAATATAGACTATATTTCAAATTTATTGGGTTATATACAAGCATATTCGTGTCTTTCACGCAGTTCTCTGCTTTCAAGTGTCTTAATTATGGAATAACCAGATATTTATTCAATATTATTTCCAATCTGTTTTATTGGCGCTAGAATAAATGCCTGCTTTTTGTTAGTACAGTATTTGATTCACTCTGTCTTGTATCTATGGCTGAGATATTATCCCGCATCTTCATCCAATATTGATAGGCTGATTTTTACATCTGTAGTCTCTTTCCGGTCATAAGGCATTTGTAGGAAACCGTTTACATTCCCCTTGACGTATCTTAATTCGTTCTCTGGCACTACCCGCCGTAAAAATAGAGCAGCCTACGAATCAAAAGTTCGTCTTCTCAGGTCGTTCACGGAGTACTCATACGTGTTTGTCTCTGTGCTAACAAATATCTTGTCATTCATTGTAGAAAACATAGACCCCGTAATTTGCTTATCGGAGACAACCTTCACCTTCTGTATCCTCTCAAAATTCCGCATATCACAGAGAGTCATATAAGAGGAATGCTCTGTGAAGAACATCAAGTCCAAGGAGTTCTTCAAAGAGAAGTTGACATTTCTGATAGCTCTTTTGTGAGTTGTTTTCTGTGAGCTCTCATATACATGAATTTTATCGTCATACCGTACGTCCCACACGCATACAAACCCGTCCTGTGTTGCAACACTGAACATCGATGACATGCTATTCCATGACACACCAAACCCACCGTCCTTCACTGTTTTCAGTTTCTTTATCAGCTCGTACTCATCTCCTGATATTGCATAAACGTAAACGTCTGCAGAATCTCCAACTACAACTAAATACTTTCCATTAGGACTGACGGAGCAGTAGTTGGCCTGGGTGACGTAGGGTATGGTTTGGAGGTGCTTTAGATCAGAAGAGAATATTTTGACCTCCTTGTCGTTGCTACAGATGTACAGCTTTCCATTGTGTATTGCCAAGTTGTTGTTTATGGACTCACTGGCCTTTTTTCTCACCAGTAGTCCAGTTTCCTTATATTTCACAGCCAGCTGACCTCTAGACCCTCCAACGGCAATAAAGTCGTCATTGCAGGCCAGGGAGGTAGGGAAAAACCCCAGGTCGTCGATTATAGGGGTATTTATCCTTGTTGTGGGGTTATAAGACATTATGTTGAAACCTGAGGGGAAAATCAGATTTTCGTTATTGATCTTCAGCATGTCTTTGAGTTGCCAGTGATGTGAGGAGACGCCTATGCTGTGAATCGTGGAGGGCGTGTTGAGTAAGTTTGTTACCTCTCTCGAGTAAGATGACATGGGTTTGTTTACATTGGTTTTTATTATTTAAGGGATTATGCATGCTATGATTGCATAAAACTTGTATTAGGAGGTGTATCACAAATCACAGGTAAAAATGTGGCACATCACAGTAATGGCGGCAGGATATCTTGTATATCTCTAGATTATACTCTATGCTATTTGTGCCTGCTTAACTAAATATTCATTTACCTATGTTTATTAATTTGTATTACAATGCTTCTGTCATATTATGTTAATTCCTTTGTGCTGTAATTCTTCTGTCACATTATGTTATTCTTTTCTGTGCGATTATTAAGCTGTCATATTATGTTGATTGATCTGTTTGATTGTTTTAGCTTACCGGTCAAGCCAACGGAATGTATCACTAAGCTTTTAATATCATTTAACACGCTGATCTTGAGTTTTACTTTGGCATTCAAACTATCACGTGTGTCCTTCAGCCTACAGAGAATTCTACAATCTATTATTTACTTATACACTACTCTGTTCATTTATACATTCAACAATTCATCTTTATACTGCATTGTTCATTTATACACTCAATAATTCATCTTTATACTGCTCTGTCCAGTTGTGCACTTCATTGCCCTTCTGTATACTACATTTTTCTTCCACACATTCTCTTGTCCATTCTCTACTATTCATTGAATATACTCATGCCTTGCATTCTTTTTTGTGCCTTGGAATTTCTTTGCCCATGCATAAACAAGGTCAAAACATCTTTATGGTACCAAGTATGAGCGTAAAAGAGATTACCCAATACTTCACAGACATAGGCATCACAATAAAATCAAGTGAGATCTTAAACCCAACACCATCATCCACACAGCGAATATACGACATGATTCTTGAGCTTTACCACGGCGAGAGACCTCAGCCTGATGTTTTAGATAAGGTTGACACACCATCACATTACGAGGAAGCCCTAAACCAACTAGTGCTGCAAAAGCGAATGTCTAGCTTTTTAAGGAAAATAGGCGTGGACAACTTCACAATACGAGACCTACAGCCAGACTCCAGGCGACTGATAACCTTGTTGAGTGTGATAATCAATTTCTCCATGTACAGAGATAACAAACGGCAGGTATACGAGAACGCATGTCAAATGAGCGAAGACAAAGAGCGACTCAGGAAAAGCATTACAGGCAAAATTGCAAGTATCAAGAGAGAGATAGGCAACCAGGAGATTGACAACAGGAGGATGGAAGAGGAAGAAAAGGAACTTGCTAGAGAAGTAGAAGCATATGAGACAGAGCTAAAGGGTCTGTACAAGCATCACAGAACCCTATTACAGGAGACTGAAAATTTTAAAGCCCAAAAATGTAGATTGAGCGACAGAGTGAGTGAAATAAAACTTCTCATAATGAATATGAGGCAGGAAATCACTATTCTAAGGTAGCAGGTTGTCAGCGAGCCAACAAAGCTACTCGAGCTGCTTGAGGAAATGCGGATCCTGATTAAAAAAGAAAGGGAGTCGGTGACTTTGCTTGAGAATAAGAAGTGTGCACTTACCGAGAAGCTCCATGATTTAGAAGGTCTAAAGAAGATGCTTCAAAGAATAATCACAGCTGCTATGAGCTCTAAGGAAAACGATAGGATATTAGAAGCTATCAGAAGTGAATGCTTGAGCATAGACATGGAGATTAAGAGCATTATTTCTAGCACCAAGGCACTTGAAATACGAATGAACCACATTTCTAGGCAGATCTCTCATATCGAGTCAAAAATGTTTTACCTGCAAGACACTGACAAGCGAAGCTCCGATGATATTTTTGGAAAACTGGAGAACTTGAAACAAAATTACGGGAAGATGACCGAAGAGCAGAAGTCTCACCAAGAGAAGATATCCGAGAATACTAGAATAACCAAGGATCTGGAATACGAGATACTTAAAAATAAGAATATGCACGAAAATGACGTTACTGATATTATGTCTATGCTCTGTGTACTGAAGGATAGCGTGTTTAATTATTTCATTCACTCCAGGGAGGTGTTTGATTCTGTAAATATTTGAGAGCCAACATCTATAATAAACACGGTAATCTTCTTACACAGTAGCACTCATGAAAGATGCAAATAGCATCACAATGTTGTGTCTGCAGAACATCATAGTATATTATCTATATAGCAGCACATCTAGTATCTGCGAGTATGCCTAATACGACAATATATTTATTAGATAAACTTCTTGCTATTAGCCATACATCGGACACACAGCACCTACATAGTTAAACCTATATGACAATAAATTTATTAAACTCAAATTCGGCAGTATGCACTTATAAATTGCTTCCCTCATCATAAAACATATTGTAGATCACCGTTTGTCGCTTTAGTGTGTCTAGCAGAGATGTTTGGTCATCTATGTACCGCTTGCACTCGCTCTCGTTGCCACTTTTTAGCGCATTAATAACCTCATCGTAGTCTCCTTTGGCTTTTCTCTGAAAGTACTGTCTAAATCCAGGAGATTTGAACGTGGATATGGTTGTGTTTAGAGCACTATGTAAATTTTTTATTTTACTGGGGATCATCGGGGTTATAATTGGATGGGATTTGATGTTAATACATGGTAACTTAGTTAGTGCAGTCGGATGATAAGCCTTTATGATAGCTGAATGTACATTCGAGCTGTGTAAAGAATATTTATAATATATCAATTGTGTGAATAAGAATAGTACAGCTGCATACTTAGTGGCTAACAATATATTACGTGCAAAATAGCTGGATACGCAGGAACAAAGATGCATTATCTTTACACCTGTAGAAACTCAATGGATGGACTACATTTTTACCAAGTATTCTCCTAGGTCATGGCATAAGGTGGCTGCTCTCTGGAGGCTTTTTCAGCAATTTATAAATTTACTTTCTAGGCACATTTCTCTGCCAATTGTGGAGACTTTTTCATATCAATAGGATTTATTAAATAAGCTTCAAACTGCCTCACAGCTTAACCATACGCATACTGCACATAGGCTTTAGGAAAGGCCTTTTCATAGAGTGGAATAATCAGTCAGGCTCTTGATCCTATGCGTATTGATCCCAGATATACAGCAGCAAGCTTATTTCCTACCCTTGTTAGCTGCAAATGCAGTAGATACAAGATTATTTACCCCAAGAAATGGAAATAGAAATAGGAAAGGAGGTAGTGAAGACAAGCACCGATTTTGTTAGCAAAAGGATGCAGAAAGTTAACTTCAGCTACCTATGCAAGTACTTCGATGTAGACGACACATATATCTTCAACAAAATCCGTCTCATTCTCTTTCCATACAATTACAAAGAGTGGAACGACAATTCAGCAGAGTCACTGAGCAGGCCAGAGCTGTACATACCAACTATTAGTTTGATAACATACATTCTACTTAGAGCACTATACTTCGGCCTAGATGGCAATTTCTCACCAGAAAAGCTTGGAATGATATTCACACGTACTTATTTGTTAGAGTTGGGATGCTCACTCTTGGTCAAATTAGTAGGCTATTTTGTTGAGATAACACCCTCAACAGTCGACTTATTAGCGTATTTTGGGTACAAGTATGTTGTGGTCCTCTTGCTGCATATTTGTATAGTTAAGCTCCTTATGCATATTGCGGGCATTTATCTATACGTGAGGTTCTTCTTCTTTCTTAGTAGAAGTTTGAAAGGGTTAATTTTACAGGACACTTCTGGCGATAGGCTTAAGAAAGTATATTTTCTGTTTTTCATAGTATTTCTACAGATTATTGGGGTGTTTTTCTTGTCTTAGCATAGAGTAAACGTTTTTGTATTCTTTTTATTTCTAGAGAGGTGTTGTAATTAATCAATAAAATTTGTTGAGCATGCTTTTTACTGTCTCACAGCTTTGTCCTGCGAACTAGCTAGGGTTATAAAGTGATGTACATCTAGGAATGTGTTATACAAATATTTAAGCTATTGGTGTAAATGAGGTGCAATAGGGGATTAACTGTAGCTATCATTTGGCTATATTTTGTAATTGTTATATACATACCTAAGGTGTATTTATCTTAATACCTAAGTTAGTATTATCGTAAATGTCATTGATCACCTAGCTATATTTGCCCATCCCTAATTGGTGTATCTGCTTGACATGCCTTGTTATCCTCTCAAAAATATGTAATACCCCGATTACTCATTTGATACTGCTCATGAACACTCTATTTTCGCTACAAAGTTACTAGTACAGTATGCCGGGGTCATTTGGTTCAGTATGTAATCTCGAGCTTATCAATGGAATAACTTGAAAATTGGTTTCCACCCCAATGGTGCTAAATAAATTAAAGAACATCTTCGTCAAAACAAAGAAAGAGAAGCAAGTAAAGCTATATATAAATAACGAAATGGTTGCAAAAGACGGTAAGCTTGTTTTGACTTCAGATAAGCTTCAGATTATCTCTGAAGAGATTTTCGAACTCCCACTTAAAAACATTGAATCACTAAAGCACAGCGATAAAAGCATTTCATTTGTTTACATGAATAAGAAGTACAAGATTTTATCTGACGGTGATCTTAATGAGATATATGATGAGATGTTGCCGCTGATAAATGAGTGTGAAGTTGTGTATAAGCAGCCAGCTAACTACAGCATATACAGTACAGATACAGGAAAGTTTGAGCTATTTGATGAGGTAGAGGTGCACATTGTAGTGAGTGGGTCACATTTTTTACGTTTGGAGAATAACGATGCCATTATTCACTATGAAATCATAAATTCCGGCATCCAATACTATATGGACCAGAAGAATAATGTCTTTGTGTGGTGTGTGTTGAAAGATGGCATGTTTAGCACCTTTTCCCTTCAGTTCTTGTCGAAACTTACGTTTCTAGAATTCTTGAGTAAGTTTGTTGGTGCCATTTACAAGTCAGCTAATACTGAAGACTCTAGGAATGAAAAGTACTTTGAGAAAATGGAAATTGAGAACTACAACTACTGCGATGATACTATGCCTGATACAGACGATAAAGAGAAAGAGGAGAGTGAGGAGTATCATGATATGGAGAGCATGGAGTCATCATATGAGGAAAGTAGCGAAGAGAGGCCTAGATCAGATAGAGACAAGAATGACTACTTGCTTGTTGATAACGATAGGGCGTTTGTAACTAGAGGATCTTCTGTAGGCGTTTTCAGAGACACAGAGGAGGGGCTTAAGTTTCATACTAACATACAAAATGTCTTGAAGAATAAGGTTGGCAAGGTTTTGACACACGACAAATCGAATTCTTTGCTTATTTTAGACGTAAAGGACAAGGATATGCTTAGCAAGCTAGATCTGAATAGAGGTGAGGTAATTGAAACATGGGACATGAAGAGGAATGTTAATGATTATTTTGATTCGCAGAAGCTTGTAAATGATGGTACCCTTGTCGGTGTATCAGATTATTCTGTTTTTAGGATTGATCCTTGAACCAAGGGGAAAATAACTGTGGACAAGGTATACAAGACAAAGAACGAGTTTAGCTCCGGTGTTGCTACTGCTCGTGGAGATGTAGCAGTTGCTAGCAGCAAGGGGGACCTGAGACTCTATGATCAGATAAGCAAGAGAGCTAAGTCTCTTTTGCCAGGCTTTGGAGAGGAAATTAAGTCAGTAGATGCAACAAGGAATGGAAAATATGTTATTTGTACATGTAAGAATTACTTGATGCTGTTTACGCTCAACGAATCTTACAAAACTCCCATTGGGAAAAATAAGCCGGTTCCTAAAAGGTTACAGCTTAAGCCTCAGCATTTGGCCTATATCAATGAGCCTATTGACTTTACCCCCGCGAAGTTTAGTACAGATCATAATGAGGAGAACATAATTACTAGCACAGGTCATTATGTGATCAAGTGGAATTTGAAGGATGTTCTTGAGGGTAAAGTATATGACTACGAGATTAAGAGATACAACGATCCTATTGTAGCTGATAACTTTGGTTTTGGGAAGAATGATAACATTATTGTTACATTGCCTGATGATGTTAAGAAGATTGGGTCAAGGAGTTTGAGGAAATCTAATATGTATGCTTGGAAATAGGTTCTTGCTTTCTTGACACCTCTGAATGTCTTTGCTATTTGATAACATTTGAAGCATATATGGAGCAGTCAGTATACTTAAAGAGACGGAGGGCATGGGTTATGACAAACAAATAAAGGTTTATGCTTGCACTTAATAGATATCGTTATACTTTTTACCTTGACAAATTCATTAACATAAACTTTTTGCACTTCACGGCTTAATCCTACGCTGTTTGAGCATTGATTACGTCACCAATGTGATTATAAATTATGTGGAACCTTGCGGCAGATGATACTCATGCTCTGAGAGGTAGGTTCCGCTTTTCAAGATTAGTTTTTCCTCAGATATAAAGGTGCCATGTAAGACGAATAACCATGAAGCAGAATGTATTAAGGATCAAGCACTATAAAAGTTTCTGATGCCATTAGAATATGGTTATTTATAAGACAAGAGTTGCGGGAAATAAAATTTATTTTATAGGCTCATTTTTCGCCATCTTTGCATATTCAGACACCAGTCTGCACCTCTACTTGACTTCACTCATCCTCTCCACTGCTTGCTGGATAGCTTTCTCTCATACTAGTTTTCGATCCCTCTGCAGTACTAATATGGCCCCCAGAGTCTTCTTCTATATCTGTATGTATGCCTCGATATTGGGGTGACCTCTAGTTGCTTTAGGTACTTTTTGTGGTATGTTGTCACCACTCTGTCCCATGTCATGAGGACTGCTTTTACAGATATTATGAGGAAATTGATAGTAGTACTGTTTTAGTTCACTGCAGAGCTGGTGTTGGAAGGACTGGAACGTTTATAATGTACGGTGATGCAACAAAAGCCCACCATAGATTCCTTCGTTGATGTGTTTATTGATATAAGATCCATGAGGCCATGTCTTGTTTATAACGAAAAGCAGCTGAGATTCCTTGTGAATGAGTTTCTCAAAAAAGTTGGTGAGGACAATAAAGAGAATTGGACAGCTTCTCTTGTGTACGATGGATAGTGTATTCAATGGCTCATATCTCACAAAAAAGATAAATAACCTTTGTGCATAACAAATAAACACATGATGATCCAACTGTGTACCATCTAAGTTTTTATTTTATTCACTCAATTGTCACAAATCCGGCTTTGTATGCTGTGATGATATAGACCCTGATGATTCGAAAAGACAACATCCAATAGTAACTTACAATGTTTCAACATGTATTCTCGGTCAGGTAAAGTCTATGACAAGATATATTACTTGTTGGGGATGTTTTTTGCCAAGTTGCTAAGTTGCTTTGATGTTATATGAAAGCTAGGACTATAACTCATTCAATAATTTTATTGGCACTAGTGCTGTTTTACTGCTTCTCTTGGTCTCGTCAATATTAGATAAATGACATCATCCAACTAATTATGCTGTGTTTTACGATATAGTCTCGGTTGTTCCGTGTGTTTGTGTTGCCTAGTAGCTCTTCACCACTTCATCACATGTCCTGAGGTATATGATAGCCATTGCTCCACATACATACATACACAGTTTGTTAGTCAGGATGTTGTGGTAGGATACCAATAACTTTGATAAATGTTTGTAAACAACGTAAATGCATACTGCAACTATCGAGGAGAAGCTGTCGGCAAGAATGCTTCCAGCAGTAAGTCTACTGAGGTACTAGAACGATGAACTATTCTAGCTATCGGTCAGCTTAGCATATCACAAACACATAACTGTCGAGCTAGTGATGAGTATTTGTGTTGCATAGTCTACTCTGAATACTTGTATATGCCCAATAAAATCTAGCAATGAGGCCTGATCTGCAATCATCGAGAGATACAATGGCCTGTCAAGGTATTGGATAGGTGCAAATGCTAGAACACACTCAAAGTGCGTGTATACCGACACTTGCAGCCGAAGTGCAAGTACAAGGGCCTGAGCACTTTTTGCTAGTTTCTAGCTACTCCGTTGGATGGAGAACATAGGGAAGGCTGAACTATAAACAGTGCAAGACATTTGTATGCAATCACCCCAACAGAATCAAAGTGGAATAATGACAATCATGCATGGGTAGAATATACTTACAATACGAGGTTGCTGTATATTTGATAGAAAGATGATTGATGAACACGATAGCAAAGCATTTTCACACTCAGTCTGATATATATTTTATATGAGATGGGCAATGCATCAGCAATATTAAATCTAATGGTAGTGTAACTCAGAATAGGTTTATTAGTTATCTCAGGCCATAAACATCGCTGTCAATCAGCAGATGCAGGCCATAAGATGATGACATGAAGAAGATAGGCTAGCTACTCACAGTCTAGCTTCATGACCTTCTTATCATCAGGTCAACTAGCCAAGGCTTTTCGCTTCTTAGACCCAGTATGTTCTTCTATACTTTGCTGCTCTTTCTGGGTGACGATAGTGTAGCTCAGGCTGTCTTTGTCAAATGTGACGGTTTTTTTTCCTGGATGAAAGCTATCCTCAAGAGAGTGGATGATACCTGTATCAGCAATTCTCGCATTCCAGATTCTCGAAGGTCCAAGTAGCCTATCATATAACGAGTAATGCAGTAGCAAGTTATAGTGGTATACATACATCATATCACTATCAAAGACCTTCTGACCTTGCACCCCTTTCTCGTTGAGTATGATGTCACGGTGGATCTTGAACACCCAGCTCCCCATCCAGAAATTTCGCGACATAGCAATAGGCAGCAGCTTGTGCATCTCCAATGCTGCTTCCTTCAGCTCATTCTGCACCACGACAAATGATGCAATTACTTTTTTGTAAACTGTCTCTTGCGAGCACCATGCTGACAGTGGGCAGACTGTTTCATTCCAGAGATGCTTTTTCTGAATATGCTCATCATATTTTGTCACCATCGTGTCTACTGTGTGCTCATCAAGACGATACAAGACAGTGGCGATTAGTTCATTAAGTGCTCCATAATGCACACCGTTTCCACGTTTCATGAGACCCCACGCCTCCATACTCTTCATGTATGGATACAGCCGAGCAAAGTAGTTGTGGCATCCTAGCTTTTCAAGCAGTACCCTCACATCTTCTCTTAGCTCCTCTCTTATATCCAGTACCATTCTCAGCTTGTCAATATCCATGACAACAGCTCTTATGTCTTTCTTGCAAAACAGCTCTTCTGACTTCTCATTGTAGAATCTGCATATCTTGTATTTTATCTTTGCAAGCTCATAGAGCAGCACAGCAAGGTTGTATCCACTGATTGCATACTCAGTGTGCTGACTTAGGTAAACAAGCAGTGAAGGCAATTCAGGCAGAACAAAAACGTGAAAGTAGAAGGGCTCAGTTATCATGAAAAGATCCAATATATGTTTGTAACAATCAAGATAAGTCAAACCGCCCAAATTATAGCACTCGTCTAAGTCTTTCCCAAATTCCTGTAAGAACAGCTCAATCTTGCCATTTCCAACACCATCATGTTCGGCAGTGTTTTTGTTACCGTGTTCAGCATTGTCGTCATTTTCGTGCTTATCCTTGTAATCTGTCATTATCGCTTGTATCAAGCGCTCCCTGTGAAGTGCAATTGTTTTGTGAAGCCAATCAGAACGTCTGTCTTGCATGGTGTAGTAAGGATACTTTCCCAGATAGTCTCTCGGATCAGAGTAATTCTGGAAGAAATATATAATCTCCTGATCAGATGCATAACCCCTAGGCCTACCCTTTCTTTTTCTACTCATCCTCTTTGTAATACTCTCAATGTATTTTTCCTCCTCTTTCCCCAGTATTGTATTCCTCTTTGGCAGGGCAACGAGACGTTCTGTACGCTTCCGTCTATTTATAAAATAATCCTTCATCAGCGTATCGGTAACAGGATCATTCACATTCCTCCTACACTGGAGTATAGCTTGATCGTGTGATGAGCTGCTTGTAGAGCCTGCAACTATAGGTGTTGTGGAGGGCTGAGCATCTTGGTACTGAGTAGTCTTATTCTCACTCTGCATATTGTTCTCTGTATCTCGAGCCTCAACCTTCTGCTTTTTGTGCTGTGGCTCCTCTGCAGAAGTACTAGGCTCCTCAATGTACCTCTTTAGCAGCGCCTTCTTGCCTTTTTTCTTACACATCATATCGCCTGACCTACACGAGTCGTCGGTCAAGGTGACTTGGGCACAATACAATTGTTTTGTCAAACCTGCACTCGTCGATGACCTTTGATCTGCATCTTTATCTATTATACTTTCTGCTTCTCCTCGATATTGCATTCCTTTCATTGATAGATCCAGTGGCTCAGATTGATAGTCAGTGAGCATGTATCTCCTATCATTATCATGTACTGAGTGCACCATATCGCTTCCAGGCACAAAGCATGGTGTATTGTCCACAAGCTGTGGATTGGCTTCGGAGTGTTGCTGTGACACAGAAACACAGGTTGGCTGTGGCCTAGATACAGGATCACTGGTGTTATGCATCTTACAGATGCATAGTAGTATCATTAGTCTTTTTGGCATAATAATTGACATAAGGGGTAAATTTTTGTAAAGTTTAGACTATTTTTGATCTATACAGATCATGATATAACCAATCGCAATATTCGGTGATGTGTGTCCTCCTTTTTGGTATCATTGTATTCAGTATATTCTACAATGCTCACAAGATACTATTTGTATGCATAACTATATGCTAGTGCAACACAAAATCTTGGTTACCCGAGGTTTGATTGTTGCTCTGGTCTCTTATGACTTATGAGCATATAAATAACAAATCGCAGAATTTTTAGATATCACTTTTTGATAAGAGATATTGCTGTCCTGTGGTGATAACACTACTAGGAGACATTGTTGCTATAGAGATCAGTTTGAGCATAAGATATGTATAGATCTGCATTTGGTGTGTAGATATAATATAATGAGAATATCAGAATGTCAATCGATACTTGATGTCTCAGACATTGAAGCTTGATAGATAAGATTGGTCATTTGAATTACAAAATGGTGCATTTTGGACAAAAAGGAGATGAAGCAGGAATGAGGAGTATATAATAGCTACAACACATTTTATGCCTGGCATCATAAGATTCTGGACATATACCATCTATACGGAGTACAAACATGCGACTAGCAATGGCATAAACCTAAGACTACTCCTCAAGATTCATTAGTCGTCTAAAAGTCTTTTTGCAGCTCTACTTGACATGTTTCTTCTCTGCTTGCTGGATAGCCTCCTCCTTCTCATACCAGTCTTGGATTCCTCTGCAGTACTGATATGGTCTCTAGAGTCTTCTTATATGCCTGTATGTATGCCTCTATAATAGGCGTGACCTCTAGCTGCTTTATGTACTTTTTGTGGCATGTTGTCACCACTCCGTCCCATGTCATGACGTATGGAATGATCACAGTCCTCTTAGCCTTGTATAACATGCCAAGCTCATTGGCCAGGATGTCATACTTCCTGGTCTTCTCCATCTCTACCTACTGGAGATTGTATTGGCTTGTTATGCCAACCTCAACCAGGATGATCTCCTGCCTCCTCTTATCCCAAATAAATATGTCTGGTCTATTATTACTGATTTTGATATCAGTTCTAATTCTCGTGTCATCTCTCAGCAAGCTCATTTTCCATGACTTATTGCACAGAGTAGCCACACATCTTCATAGACCTCTTAAAGCCATATTTATTCGCCAGGAGGAGATGTAGGCACCTCAATACCTCATTGTGCCCCCTTGTTTAAGATATCAGTTGTGATTAATATTTCAAGAACTTGGCAATATCTCATTATTTGTGTATAAAAAATTCTGCCCTTTAATGGAAGGTAGTGATGCGACTATTGAACTAATAGATAACCCAAAAAGCTCATTAATTAAATGGGCAATCAATCTTACGTACAATAACGTCAAAAAGTATACCAAAGGGTCAATATTGAAACACGCTAAGACCAAGTCTCTAAAAAACAAGAAAAATGCCTGGATAGTATATTTTTACAACAAGAAGCCTGTGGGGTTTATGACTTTACGAATAATTGGGGCTGATGCTTATATATATGAGCTGCACGTTGAGCCAGAATATCAATCTCTGAATGTTGGAACAAAAATATGGAAATTCTGTAAAAGGCTCTTAGAGGATAAAGTAAAATCCTTTATACTTTATACCTATAGAAGCAATGAGCGTGCGGTAAATTTTTATTTGAAGCATGGGTTCCGGATTAATCCAGAGGGTGACTGCCTAGACAATTTTTACGAGTTTAGGTATACTGGTGACAATTCGTCAATAAAGGGCAATTACATATAAAATCGCTACATAGTTCTGTCTTTTGGTGAAACGTAGGTTACTGCTAAGTGTAATTAGGAGATACTATTTCACCTTCCATTAAATCTATGTAGCTAAATGATATCTTAACACTATCTAGGCATTTAGGACTGTTTCGTATCTGTACGTCATGCCACCTTGTCATTACCTCAATATTCCAAGATTTCTACAGTTATGTGTATCATTAGGCCTACTTTCCCCATATATACCCGATTTGTTTCCACAAGATCCCAGACTGTTCAGCTAGCTTTTGTCTCTAAATTACAAGTTGTCGCAAAATTTTTAACACTAGTTTGTTATTTACATTTGTTAACCATAAAATTGACACATTTTGCTTACTTATATAACATTGATGGAGATCATTGTGGCTATTTAATTTTTTTAGATTTTGTATGTACTGGCCCGAAATTAAACAATTGGCTACGTTAGGTATTTAAGAAACAGCATGCAGATTTAAAACATGGTGGCTGTAGCATGTTGGGAGGCGTATCATGCTATTATGCCTCTTCTTCTCCAATTTTCTCTCACTAATTCCATTTATTAAAAAAATTGCAAAAATACCCTAATGTTTTTGTTTTGTACACTAATCGTAGCATTAATGTCCAAGAGTGTTTCGGTACCAAGAATTACAGGTACAAACAAGGTTCTTGAAGCTGTAAAGCTTGAAGACCTGAAAGTGGAGGTTTCACCCACGGATAAAGACACCGACGAGGTTGTTGTAGAGCACGAGGGTCGAGTAATAACCACAAAGAGCAGTGATAAGTTACGAGACATGATAGAAGTGCTTCACAAGTATCGTGCACCGCCTGAGAATATCGAGGATATAGCAAAAAATTTGAAAAACCTAAAGTCTGGCTTTAAGGAGCAGTTGAAGAGAGGAGAAATCACCTTTATCATATTTTTCCTTAACGGCGAATCGTTTGAGAAGCCTTCTATGTTCAGAGATAGTGCTGTTCCTATTTTTGTATCTACAGACGCTGAATTGGCAATGAAACTCGGGGCAACTATGCCTGGAGTGTATGGGTATAACTCCATTGACAAACTTGATTACATGCTGCCGCTGGGACAGGATCGAAATCCAGCGGCCATTGTTACCACGCCTCTTATTGGTGTAGCTACTCAAAATATCTATCCACTGTATAAGGCAACAAGATTGTCTTTGTTTCATGTTATTGGGAATATCGATACCTATGAAGAGATTAGGGAGATGTTACTTCCTGTAGCTGTCGAGTACAAAGATTTTTTGCGAATTATCTTCGTACCGTACAAGCCAGACACTCTTGATTTAAGTCACTATGGTCTTGACGAGAAAAGTCTTCCAGCGATACTGCATCTGACTGATGAAGGAAGATACAGATAAGGAAAGGTGAATGCCGACAACTTTAGGCCCTTCATTGAGAGGGTGAAGAACCAAACTGAAGAAATGTTTCACCTCTCTGAACCTGAGCCTGAGGATAATGATTCTAGGGCTGTCAAGACTATTGTGTACAACAACTTCAAGAAGTACGTTGAGGATAGCTCTAAAGACAGGTTGATTATCTTCACAATGCCTTCATGCCGATTCTGTAACGAGATGAAGCCCACGATAAAAGAGTTGAGAGACCATATGGTGAATAACAATTTGGATAACGTGATAGTTGGTGAGTGCAATATTTATCAAAATGATCTGCCTGAATTTGAAATTAGGGCAGCCCCTACTATATATCTGATTAAGGCAAACACCAATGAAAAGGTAGTTTATTCTAAATCAGATAGAACCTTTGAGGAAATACTCAAGTTTATGGAGGAGCAAAGCACCCACAAACTTAAGCCGTCCAAAGAAGTTCGTAGTGAATTATAATAAACATGTTGGGTTGTATTTGTGAATGTGTAGTTTTTATATGTAAGTTGTATCACAGAATAGCTGTAAAGGGCAGTAATAAGGTCTTTAATACATTTGATAGCGCAGCCCAGCTTCATGCCCAGTGGGCAGCCAGTCGGTGTAGTAGTGCATAGATACTACAAGCCTGTAAATCTATTACGTATGATCTTTGCCTGTGGAATCATCTTTGTTGAGTTCCTATAGATTCGTATAACTGAGAACCTATCAACACATCACCTGGTCCCTACTTATATTTTCCCATAACCGCTTTGCTGCTATCTAAATATCATTCTTATAATACTATTAAAACTTGCTAATGTTTTTGAAGATAAAATTCATAAAAATCCTGAATGTACCCTCAATGATTGAAAATAATGCGGTTAGGAAATATATATTACTTTATTTTCTCAAGAACAGCACCACAGACCTCAACAAAATGGCAAAATCAGTGTTTGATCACCTACAACACAACTTTCTGACTTCTGAGATTGTTCAGATTAAATCTTCTGGAGCTCAAGGAAAAATTGTGATGGTTGGCAATAATACATCGTATACGATAAACATAAGCTCAAAGACTTCAGATCAAGAGCAAATAGTGCAGGGAGAAGATATTACGAGGGCTGATCCACTGACACTTGATATGATCAATAGTTTCTTGTGTAGCGTCACCCAGGTTACGCCATTTGGTAGAGTATTGAAAGAAGGCGTATTTTCAAAAGTAAAGCAAAACACTAAGAATGCACCAAAGCAAAAAGCTGAAGTGCACCAAAACTTAGCACAGATGACGCACATTGAGATAGAGAAGAAGCCTAGGACTTTATGCAAGGTAGATGTGCCCGTAGAGCAATGCAAAAAACCAAAGAAAAAAAGCGAAATCCCTAAACTACAAGAGTTTTCCGCTTCAGAAAACACCAAGCGAGATACAACCGTCCCAGACCGTAAAGAATTTGTAGGCAAAAAGGAGTATACCATAACCGAGGAAACATCTATAAAGATTGGTGATTTGGAAAAATCCGATATTGATCTTTTTTTAAAAATATACGTTTTTATAAGGACGTTCAAAAAGGAGCTAAAACTACCTGAAACGACCATAGACATTTTTTGGGAGTCTTTGCTAGTTCCTACATTTGATAGTGACGTAATCTATACGTTGTGCAGGAAACTGATGACCGATATCGATAACGAAATGAACAATAATGATTTAAACAGCTGTATGTCAATAAGTCTTTCCTGTATCAGGTCAGAATGTAGCGACAACAGGGCTGCTGTGCACAAAGGGCTTTCCTAGATATCTAGAAGCAACTGGAAGAAAGAGGTTGTAAAATTTCTGGGTAACATAAGCAGTAAACTCGAAACAAACCAACCCCTGGTTTTTACTAATATATTTGCAACACAGGACATTGGACTGAGAATGAACTTTATTGAGTTCTTAGTGGAAATATACTATAGATCCACAAGTTTCAGGGAAATGCTAAATAACCAAGCCAGAGAACTTAAAGAGAGGGAAGCAGCCAAAGTGGCTCTGGTACAAGAGATAAAGGATCTTAAAAACACGTATAGGGAAGCAGAAAAGGGCGATCTAAAAGACAAGCTACTTAGCAAAATCAACGCAAGGGAGGAAGAGCTCAGTGACATAAACAAGAGCCTTTTATTCAGTGGAGATAGAGTGAGGATAGGAAAAATACATGGCTACGAATTGTTTATAGTTGACTCACAGGTTTATGCTAGCAAAGGGTCGATGTATGCGAGGATGACAGCTGACGACATTGCCATTGTAGGATCGTCGACTTCTTTACTAACAAAGGTGGAGAAAAATGTACTGAAGAATTTGAAACAGGTATCTGACGTGTTAAATGCGAAAAAGAGGACAAAAGGACTTTGCTAGTCATGACTGTACAAGAGGTTTAAGATTTCGGATATTAATGGCATACATGTGTTTTTAGCAGGTACTGAAGAAAATTGAATATAATAGGTCATACTTATTTCCTTATATTAATCTGTTTCCATGTAAGATAGCTAAATACGTTCCTTGAATGAGTTGTATATTATGTTTATAGCTGTCAAACTGCCCTATAACAGATAACTAAACCTAATCCTCAGGCTACAGTAAGTCTGTTGGTGAGAAATTTATTCAATAAATTTTTTAGTAGTACTCAGTTTACTGCAAGAAATTTTGTGTATAGAGATAGATGGCTAAAAAGCATTGTATCGTTTATAAGTTGGTTTCTTGTCATTATTATCAAATCTATTTTTAGCTATATAGATGCCTAAGATAATAAAACTTTCAAAAACTTCAGTCTAACTTTGGATGGAGGTCCAAATATACAAGCAATACTTTCTGGATCACCCTAACAGTTTTGGCCGTCTTTTGCCTTGAGGATTGTATGTTGATGTAGATTTCCATGGTTAATCTATGTACATGTAGACAATATGTCTGTGCATTGTAAATGATACCAGTACACAAAAGTGCACAAATCTCTCCTAAAAGTGGCTGAGTGACAATTTGAGGAGCTGGTATGGCACGATGAATGGTGATAAAACCTCTCCTACTATTATCCATATCCTAGGAACATAGAACTTGTTCACAAGTTGCTTAACGTATGTCTTTGACCTCCTGTATTTCCAAATATCATCTTGACCCATGAGCTCGCACCATTTGCGTAAGTATGACTTTTTGTTCTTCGTATTCTTATTCCCCAACAGTGCTTTAATAGTGTATAAAACGGCGCCTAGACTGTATAACAATGCACTGGCGTTGATTTCTGCCTCAAAAATGTAGAATTTCTGATTCATAAACGTAGCTCTGCAAATCATAGAGACTAGAAGTGGCATAGCACAACACAAGGCAAATGTAATTATCTTAAGCAAGCTAGAAACTGCAACACTTCTTTCGCAGAAGTATAAATCCAGCAGATGCTTGCCCTTCCGTATCTTCATTTTTCTCTGGTGAGGAAAATCATTAGCTAAGACTTGGTATCTCATCAAGCTTGTAAAGTCACTCCCTAATATGTAAAACGGGTCTACTTGGGATTTAATGATAACCTCAATGATGTAATACAATAGCAAAAATATGCTCATAAATATCGAGAAAACAGCGATCAGGAAAGCTAGAGCTTCAATTTCAGATTTTGATGCTTTCGGTTTGGAGAATACTGCGAGTATGGTTTTGAGCAAAAGCTTAGAGCAGTATGGATACTTTAATTCTGGATATTTGTCTATTACTTTTTTTGTGGTTCTATAGGGTTCCAATATTTTTGTCTTAACATCCTCTTCAGATGTTTCCATTCTCAGGATCCTTTTGTCGAGTTTAATTATACATTTTATAAGCTTTCTTGAATTCGACTTCTTTATTTTGAAGACTTGCTGGATCATATAATCTAAAACGCTTCTCTTTCTATATTTACATGCAAATATAATCATCTCGCGAATGCCCGAACATAGACAAGCACCCTGAGCAATACTTAGTGGGAGAGCCAGGCATTCTACCTCTACAAAGCTAAGCGCAAAGCCTAATATGATAAAGATCAAGCATCTAACCATAGTTTTGTACTTCAGGCATCTATTGGGGCACATGAGTACTCTGTAAAGATCTGCATAGCTATATTCACCCGCCTTGTACTTAGATACAAATTCACGTTTGCACTCGATGTGTTTTCCCAAATTTATACTGTAGAAGTTGTTATCCCTCCTGGAAACAGGTACAAACACAAGATCAAAGCTTTTGTCTACAATTTCCTTGAGACATACTTCATCGTGTAATCCACAATTCTGGCACACACTACCAGACAATTTCTGTTCGGTAGTATGTTTTCCACATTCGTTTTTATTATCCCAATTTTCCATATTTGGTAAGTCACAAATAATATTTCTCATTTATTATTGGTATGATGTGCATGTTTGATGTGAAACAATGATTCAAGCAATTGCTCAAGGAATGTAACTCTATGTATACAAGTTTAATAACGAGTTACTGCTCAGCATATTCAGAAGCTGCTTCTCAGCTATACCCTTTATACTAAGTTTTACACTTTGGAAGGCAAAAAACCGCTAATATACGTGGATGAGCAATATTCCACGGTAGTGACATGCTCAGTGCATTCAAAGTATGTTTATAGATAAGAATAGACATAAATCGTTTATACCCTAGCTTATTTCATTGGATGTTCACCCTTACCACGAATAAATCATTCTAGCACTTTGATACTGTAATAAATGCGCAAGGCGACTGAGATATGCATCAGTGAATGTTTTAATCCTCTACTTTGTCAAACAGTGTTTTCGCATCCCATAGTCTTTAGCTTTGCCATGTTGCAATAGATATTTACTTTCAATAGCTTTTTCGTGCTCTTGCTTCTACTCTTTAATCCCACTTATACGTTCTATCACCTTATCTAAAGCTATTACATATTTTCTGGAAAAGTTTTTAGAGAAATTTGGATCATCTTTTCCCATTCTATATTCCTTTATCAATAAATCGCTAAAGCGTTCCGGAAATTCCCTAGCATCCAGTAGTGGCAAAGTTTCATACATCGAGAAGTCACCGTTGTACCTTCTAAACAGTATGTTGGGAAACACAATAGATGGCTTTTTATTGTTCTTTGTGTGACCATCTTCCTCAGAATCTGGATCAACCCATTCCGGGTCGCTTCCATCAACTTCATCGTCATCATCTACAGAATCTATATCTTCACCCTCTGCATCATCTTCCCAGTCACTTTCTTCGTCGTAATCAAGAATGTGAGGGATTTTCAGTAGTGTGTTTCTTCCTCGAACAAAATACTCTCTTTTTCTATATATTGGCGGTCGAAGTTTGTCGTGGTGCTTGACAAAAACGAGCCTGACTGGCTTAGTCATATCCTCTCGCTTCCGGTAAGTTTCTTCTCTTGGATTTCGTAAGTCATATACTTCAATGCCAGGAGGAAATCTTATAGGTGCAATTCTTTGTTGGAGAGGCTGGGTGGTTTTTTCTATAAACTTTGAGAAATTGTAAAGGTATAGTGACGAGTTGGATGGTCGCTCTATTTTTTGTTTCTTTTTAGTGGCAATATCCTCTACAGTTCTTTTACTTATTTCAACGCCCCTTCCAGCATCAGAGAATTCCACTAGATTCCGATCAGCTACGCTTTCTGTATCTTCTTCTTGAAACACATTGCCTAAATCTAAATTAGAGCTCTTTCTACCATTTTCATCTAAGCCCCGGATGTCTGGTTGAAAACTATCGCACAATGGTATTGCACTGTCTCGAGCATATAGTTTATTTGTTTCAGGTAGTGCATTTGAAGTTACCCTGTTTTCTTTTGTTGCGCTAACATCATTTTCGCTTTCCTTAGAAACGTGCCTCAGTGACTTTAGAGATTTCATGAAGTCACGGCACAGGCACCGTAGAGCTTTCTTTACTTCTAGAGCTATCCCATCGCAGTTTACTAGTCTATGAACTATCAAGGTTTTCTTTGTCCCTTTTTTGTACAAATTTTTCTTTTCAAAGTACAGAGAAACTAAATTCTGTAGATCCAAAATCTCAGAGGTTGGAACTGCGTTAGTTTTGTACTTGTATAGTATATTAGCTAACTCCTGGTAGTCAACAATCTCCTTGAGCTCAATCAGCAAGGCTAATAAATTCTTTGATGGCTGTTTCTCGTTGCTAATCTTAAACTCATGCAATAGCTTAAGAGTTGTTGGATGATAATTCATATTGAAGGGTTGAGTCAGTGGTACTCCATGTGAATCCTAAAGACCAAATTAGATGGAGCTCGTCTATACATGATCTCTTCACATATTATAGTGGCCCTAGAGCCACTGCTTATGATGTCTATGGAGGAGATTTGTACTTATCTATCCTTGTGTTATAACGCCTTAATTTACTTTTTGTAGGTATGGCTACTGGGCTGATTAGTACCAAATGTGAGCTTGGCTTCTAAGATGTAAATCTTATGTACAATAAGCTTTCCATATTTTAAATTATATTGCTTGCTACCATTGTTTATTATATCATCGTCTTCAAGCTTTAATCCCAAGTTTTTACGTGGGATTTATCTGAGTGTTTAGAGTCTAGTTATGCAATCACTGCTGTATGATTCAGATCCTTATCCCTAAATATATAAGGCTTCAATGAGAATTAAGTGAATAGGTCGTGCCTCTTTTGTGAGACACTGTTCTAATCCAATCGAATAATGTGGTGTATAAAGGTTCTTCAGATACTAACGTACCGGTATATCAACACTTAAGATCAAAAAGCACTTTTTCGATTTTCTCTATTTTAGTACCTGATCGTAAACTTGTAATATATATCCAAATATGGCTAAATGAAGGATGCATATAATGATGGCCATGACAATCGTTATGATTGCAATTATGGGAATACACATATTGTATTCGTGCTTACTGTGCATGCCGGAATCTAACAGTATTGATATAATCTGCAGAACGAGAGAGTATAATCTTCAAAACAATGACACACATCAATTGTATGAAAAGACTACTTTAATCAAGAAAAGATTAGATGTAAAATCCAAAATTGGAGATTCCACAAGATTCTTAGATCCTGGGGCTCCAAATCACAGCAGTTCGGAGCTGCTTAGTCATACTGTTACAAGCGAATACAGCATTGAAGAGAAAATGTCATATTACACTTGCAATACAGATGATGTGGCCTTGTTATCAGCAAAAAAGGAATCCAGGCTAAAAAATAAAACCAAAGACCTAAACGAGAATAATTTAGGGAACCAAAGTGATAGTACTCAAGATGTAAAGGATACACTAGGAGGTGTAAACGTATCTATGCTTAATATTTGTACATCTGAAACTCCAGGCTCTATAGAGGAAGCAGACAGAATAATAGATGAATGGATTGCAATCCTAAAGAGCAATGATAAAGCTGATAAGGGCACTGAAGATCCCATCAGTATGGCTGATAGGGAGGAGTTATTAGATTCATGTTGTACTGATATAATACTCACATCTGAGAGTGAACTGAAAAGGTGCAATTTACAATCAAAGTTGATAATGAATACCGATCAAAAACCTACGCATCAAGCCCAAGGAGAGAACGACATGCCTGTCAACTTCATAAATAAATTGGCTTTGTCTGAAAGTGTAATCGCAAGGGTGGCAGAGAAACACAAAATAGAATTTACGCTCGAAGAAGACCATCAACCTGGTTTCTCATCTGATATGCACAAAAAAATGAAATACGAAATTGAGGGTAGTAGGCAGGGTAGTGCAGAGTGTTACACTCTACAAACAAATGCAACGACAGCATCTGATGTTATAGTGAAACCGCCAGCTAGCTTGGCTCCAGATGACAGCAGAAGATTGGATGCTTTGCTATCCTCAGTGGACTATAAAAACAGAATACCGTGGAATAGTGAGTCTATTCATAGGAATTTGATGCTAAGAACCTTCATGAAATATCCTAATGGTAGAGGCGGACCAAAAAAGAAGGGGATATCCTGGGAAGAGGTAGTCTATTTTACCGCGTCATACAACTCTATGGAGAATTTTACAGGTAGGTTTCCATTTGTCGCAAGTGACACTGATACATATGTCCCTTACTTTGCTAACATAGTCGCATTGACTGAAAACATTATAAGAAAAAAAGATATCAAAGAATATAAAGATCTCAAAAGCACCCTAAATGTCTTATTTACATCAAGAATCAATAGAAATGACACTCCATCAGCATTGAAGGCCTTGATGCAAAAGATTCTTAATCCGTTTGTAATAGACAGATTCCGCTATTTCCACCTGCTTTTTCTTCCAGAGTTACCATCCCTATTGATACTTTTGCAAGAGACAGCCAATTGTCAGATTAACGTAGATATCCTTACCGATGTGTTTCTTATGCTTTCTAGAGTATACTACAAAATTACCACTTTTCTAACTCAAAACCAAGAAAAATTGATTGCCCATCCTCCAAGGGAAATTAAATGCTCCATAAACTGGCCTCAGTTTATTAGGGTAGTTATACCACTTAGGAAGAAGCTGAGAAGGCTTATACAGGCAACTTTGAACAAAATGGATCCCGCTCACAATTTTCACGAAGCATACCCGTGCATCTTTGCTATGGAATCATGGGACTCAGGATTTCAGCTACGAGAATTCAATACATTTTATAAAACTATGATATCAAGTGTCCTGTACTATCTTGATAGGCAGACCATAAGGGAAATTGCTGATATATACGTCTACAACAATTTGGCCATTTCTGCAGTGACATACCAAACATGCACACATGCTATTGAGTTATTTGGTCCTGTATATTCTCAAGTACGCACTGCGTGCCTCAAACTATACTCGGTACTACCGTTGTCTAGTATAACAGAGGATAAGCAAAGGGAATGTATGTTCAAAATCCACAGAAACATTCAGGTCCACTTAAAAATGAACATTTTCGAAAATGAGTTTGTCACGATATACTACATCAACGCCCTGTTCCACTATATGGCGTTCTTTGATCTACTTGGGCACAAAAAGCTTGGAAATTTCCTATATCCTTACGGAGATTATTTATATAGTCTCTCAAATCCTTATAAATCTAAGCCGCCCAAAGTAAAGATAACATTTGTTGAAAAAAGTAGAGACTATAGATTATTTTTGATGGAAAATATATGTTAGGGAGCTGTGAAACAGTATTGCATTTGAAGAGGTATAATCTGTGATGAGACTCATTAGAGATTTTGCCATCCCTAACTTCTGTTGCCAATTTTTGTTCTATGACTTAGGGTACGACGGTGGGTTTATGTTGTTTGATGGCACAGTATAAGTACACAATCGTTAAACTCAGGATCATCAACAAGTGTCACCAACAAGCTTACTTAGGTAAAGCTGAGTTTTATGCTAGATTGTACGTTAAAATGTAAACATGCAGATAAATTTGTGTATTTGTTGCACTGTCCTTAAGGCGTAATATACTAGCAAAAAGGCCAACTCGCTACAGAGACAGAAATGTAGAGGCTCCTATATTAAATATACCCATAATATTTTGCTATAGGTTTGAATTAAATAAATGCTGATGTTCAGAAAAGATCACATGGTTTATTCATTACACTCCACTTTGTCACATAGCACAATTATACCGCGCACAAGGACTCTCATTGGGTATACTCAGTATTCCTGAAATTATAGACTTGCTCAAGTATCTAAATCGTTTGCGTGTATATCCTTTGAAGGAATCATAGACACCTTACTACTATCAATAGATAGCGATTTTCTCATGTCATATGCATCCTCCACAGGATCACAATAATACTCCTTTACTGTTCTATACAGAGTATATCCCTGACTCTCGTAAAACTTAACTGCACCAACATTGCCCTTTCGAACGTATAGATCAGCAAACCACGCCTCATACAAATCACCATTAGCCTCGAGTATTCCCATGAGAGTTTTACCAAGGTTGTTCTTACGGTACGCAGGTGCAATGCTGAGTGCTGAGAGATGCTCACATAAACGCTCTTTTTCCTCAAGCTTTCCAAACATGTATCCACAAACCTCCTTGTCGTACAGAAAATGTGTCTCTGGAAGTGGCTTAGATATAATGTATCCATTTTCTGTGTGGTTTAGCATGTAGTACAAGTAATAATTCTGTACAAAATTCTCGGAAGTTACGTCAAGATTACACAGGTCTAAGCAATAAATGTCTTTTGGCATCATTGGTTCAATTTTGTACATTGAAGGACAAAAAATAATTGCAAATATGGATGTAGAGGAGTCAGTAAGTAGATAAAGACGTAGAAGAGTTTACTGGATCTATTAGCGGTGATTGTAGATCTGAAATTGATGCGAATAGATTCAACTTGAGTAAAAGCAAGAAGTTTTCTGACAGATGTAATTAGATAAGGACTTTGTGACCTCCAGCACATATAATTGCAGATCAAAAAACACATTTTGCTGTACACACTAAACACTGCAATACTTCGCTGTAATGATGTGCCATACTGAGAGCAGACTATACAGACTAGCTATCCATAATATATGCAATCAACTATCTTTATCTCGCATACTTGTCTTTATTTTTTATAGATCAAATTCATTGAATAAACTTTGTGCTGTCTAATGTTCATTTTAGGCTCCAGCTGTAAGCCAGAAGATAGTACTTAGTATCCTATCTATCGATGGTTATATTAGCCACGTGAGGAACAAAAATAACAGGCAGCATAATGCTTATCTCATCTATTATAACCTCATAGTAACACTTCACTGTAAAGTATGGACTCTGTAGGCTAAAATATTTATCATTTGCACACTCAACTTCTATATCAACATGGGTCAGAGGTGAAATATCAGTCCGGTTCAGACAAACAGATTCTCTCGAAATTATCCTGTTCTTCTCTTCCTCAACAAATAATAAGCGAATTTCTGTTTTATCTACAGCCTTTAGATAACGCATGCATATCACTTGTTTTTTGTGCAAGACCTTATAATATGTTATAGCCGCTACATCCTTGACGGTGTAATCCTTTATGCTATTCTCTACTGATATGTCCATCTCTTCAATGTAGTAGTATGGATCTCCCATTCCTCGTGAAGTGTACGTTAAGATTATCTTCTCCATGATCTCGCCTAGATTTGATTTCTTGATCATTTTCTGCTTATGTTGTACGGCCTCGCTAATAGATAAATGTTTTATAGACTCATATATCCCATCAAAATCTCTGCATTCACTTCGTAAAGCATCTTGGACGCTGCTCCAGCTATTATGATCATTTGATATTCTTTCATAACTATTTGATGTTTTCTCATAAGCGCTCGAGATGATACTGGTGCGAGAATCTGTGCCAATGTAAAATTCAACAGAGCTATTACTACCTTCTAAGCTCTTCTTGCCCTGTATACGGGATACATATTTGTTACTGATAGGATTATCATCCTAACGAGCATTTGGTTGAAATGTACATTTGCTGGCTTGAATGGATCATGTAGCACTTGCTGATCCTCGCAGTTCGTGCAGTGATATGGGCTGCATTTTTGTATATCATTTTCTAGGCTCTGATGATGTATCAATTTTCTAAACTCATCTTCCTTAACTAAAGTTTCATTCAGTTTCAAGAGAACTTCTGGCTGTAATAAGCTCATTATCATGCCAAAGGATGTATTTTGTGGGTTTCCTATGCTGATCATATCTTCGTTTATTAGCAACAAAAGCTCCTTGTAGTGACTAGATGTGTGAATAGGACGAACACTAAAGTATTCACTAAATACTGATTTGGTCGAGCTGTAGTAAACCTCAACATCTATCTTGTATCTAACCGTAAATGATTGTGAAGAAAATGTTGGCAGTCCATTGATGGGAACAATAGTAGTATACTGTACCTCGGTGTCAATTGGGACTATTGTAGATACTGATTTTAGAAATGTGACTTTATGATGCGTCAACGTAATTGTTCCAGACACACTAACAGTTGCAAAATTTATTTGAGTGTCTTCCGATGCTACTGTTATTTGGCATGTGAAAATGTCGTTTACGTAGGCTGTTTGAGGTACAATATTAACACGCATGGGTGTTTCGTTTATTAATTATATGTATTTGGCACATAGTGAAGTAACGGTATGTATCTTACTCTTATACATGTAAACATAGGTTTTCTAATATTTCTGTATAAAAGGAGATGATCTATTGGAGATTTTATAAATAAAATCCTCTCTGGAATCATTTATGACTGCTTTGAGATATTGGTTGCTTAACCAAGTTCTAATGGTTTGGCTAATTGACATTACATTCACTTAATTATGTTTCGCCATGTGAAATTGAAGACATGCATTAGTGAAATGCTGAATTCAAACAGATTTATTCTTGGTATGTGAACTATAACAATCTTGCGGTAGAAGCATTCCAAAGCCTCTGAGACCACAATTCATGTCATTCTTGTGCTTGAGAGACACTCACTTTGATAGAGGATCAGTATTCCTTTTACCCATTTGAGATGGTTTCGACGAACACAAACTCAGCAAATACTATCAATCCAGGAGAACTTTGCAAGCAGCTGCTAGAGGACGACAAACTAAAAGTAGAACTAGAAGAGCTTAAGAACAAAAGCATGAAACTTGTTGGCGAAATATACATACTTCGACAGAACATAATGTCCATTGAGCAGGAAAACCATATTTTGAAGAGGAACATAAGCCAAACATTGATACACGATCTGAATAGGACCGAGAAGCTCAAAAAGGAATTAGATTTACTGAAGAGCGAGAAGAGAAGGCAAGAATCCCAGCTTAGGATGCATAAGGAGCCGAAGGTTAGTACTGAGATAGATATTAAGTGGGCACTGTATAATCTAGGGCTAGACCTGAACTTTTGCTTACATCCATTCGAATATAAGAGATTGAAATGTTTGAAAGATTATTTCTTCTATGACTTCTGCCAGCTGCCTCATAAAGAAATATCTGCGGAGCTATGGAAGCTTACAGATAGATACACAGAGCTGCTGAAGTACTACAAGTTGTTTTCGTGTAAGGCTGAAATATTCAAAGAGTTTTTTGGGCTGATATTCAGCTCTAAAGCGTATGATGACGAAAAATTTGTGCTGTTGGAAACAGCACCGCTCGACTGGTTATTGAACTTCAATGAGGATAGCTCTATTGACTTGTTAAAGAGATACATCAATGCCAACTATCATTTATTGCTAACATTTTTTTACAGGGTAGTCGATGAAAGGCCTTTTTTACTTAATTTACTAATGAGCATTGAAGTGTTTACGAAGGTTATCGAAATGAGGCATCCAATAACTAGTGCATTCGTTAAGAAGGTCTGTGAAAGATGGGGTTTATCGTTGGTTGATCACACCAATATCCATTTAATTGATAGAAAGTCTCTCAAGATATTATACAAGGATATGTATGTTGACTTTATCTTCTAAAGGGGATCTATGAGCTAGACGCTTCCCTCAGCTTTTGTAACAAGTATAATTTCCATATCAAGTAAAGATTTATTTTTCTTTCTGCAATCTAATTGGGTATGTTTGGCATCCGGCTTCAATACCAAAGACTTTGTTTATTCCTTCTTTCATCGTATTCACCACAAAAATGATATGAACGATACCCCAAAATGTCAACAAATGTGCCAACAACTATATCATATCTCGATGAGATCTCGTAATGTATCCATTGCGAGACTCATCTATGCCTTTTGGATGTCTATAAGCACGCGTATTCAAGTGATTTTGATTAGTTAACCGAATCCATTCCAATAATACCTGTTATCAGATGATTACTAATAACTGATAGATATCATTTGTTTATATAATCTATTCCATGATTCCACAAGTTCTGTGTTGTACAATGCAATCATTTGTTATCTCCCATTCTCATTTGGTATACCTATCCTCATTTGGTATCTCTTATTCTCATTTGATATCTGGTGTACTTACTATCGATCCCCATTTGATATCCATACACATTGGCGTTCATACTTCTAAGCTGCTTGGTTAACTGATCAAATATACAAAATGCCCAGTCCTGATTTGCCTTCTTCTGTGCAACACACAAATAAGAAATCACAAAAAACTGTAAAATCGATTTCATGAATTACCCAAAAATGATAGATACACGAAAACCGGAAAAACTATAAATACCGCAAAATGCAGACACAACAATGCAAAAAGTAACATTCTTACAGCTTCTGCTTGCTGCTCTGTTCTTGCAAACTGGTGTTCGCTGCTGTTGGGGAAGTGATGAGACTACTGAGGAGACACAAACTGGAACTTCTGAGACAACTTCTTCGGGGGCTGCCAAACCAGCTGACGAGGATAAGCCTGAAGAAAACGTAGCTGAATCTTAGAGGCGTGTTCCTACTACTCTGAGAAGTGCATATTGAAGTCTTGGTTACTGCTTGAGAAATATGATGGAATATACAATGAGGAAATATGAGGCTTGGAGTTTATATTTGCAGTATTCAATTTGGTATGGCAGTTATGTAAATAAACATGTACTTTGATGTTGGTGTTTCTTATATATTGCTATTCTGTTCATAATAATGTATCTCTGTTTTTCATCAGTATCTATTAGATGATATTGATATCTGATGATGTAGATAAAGGTGAATATTATAATCATAAATCAATGGATCAGTGATACTATCATCAGTAAATTGTACATACAATGTTGTGTACTTTAACAGTGAACAAGGATAATAAATGACTAGATACATTTCTTGTAACCTATATGCACTCAGTGTGGAGTCATTTAGCAACGAGAAGTCTAGCAGAATAAGTTATGACCTCAAGATAGGTCAGTTGGAATAATTTTAGTGAAAAATAACTACATCAAATACATTTATTGAATTGATGAGCATCGCAAACCCGCACTTGTTTCTCATAGGGTATAACTGTATTGTAGCTATATACTGTAAATAGGATAAGTGATATTACAAATTCAGACAAGATATTAATAAATTTATTTTTCGGGCTCATTTTTCGCTATCTTTTGCTTATTTATACCTGAGTGTGTATATCCACCAGGAAAGCTTCATTCAGCCTCTCCACTGCTTGCTGGATATCTTCTTTGCCTTCCCATACCTATCTAGATACAATACTTATTCATGTTTAGAAAAGATCAGAGGTGATATGAACTATGATGGCCCTGATAACGAGCGATATGCCACCGAGAGCAGTAATTTAGAGCTGCTGGCCAAGGAGACCAAAAGTTTCATGGGGATATATTGCTGCAAGAAGGTTTACTTGATACAGATATACAGCAACCTAACCCGTGAACTTATTTGAATCCATGGCATAGATGCCAGGTGGCAAATAAAATATTATACTCGAAACTTACGGCATAATATACTATTACACAGGAACCACAGACATTATTTAGCCCTAATCCATAGTGTGTATTTTTAGTTTGTAGTTTATTAGCATCACAAATGTATAAGTGCAAATTAATGAATACTCTCGAAATACATGTATAAGTGCAAATTAATGAACGTCCTTCACGTGTACATACCTAGCGACCATGTCTTTTCCTTGTAAACGGATCATCATCCCCAAGATTCGAGAACATACCCGAAACCCAGCTATCTTCTGTGTTCTCTGCAGTGTTATTGTACTGTATAGGTGTATATTCAGAAGCACCTGATCCAGAGCTTTCCATATTTAGTAGATTGTCGAATAGCCTAGTTTTAGTGTCGAAGTTGAAGGATGGCGGCTCAGCCGTAGGATTCTGCTTGCCTGTTCCCATGAGCATTGAGTCGTTAGTTAGCTTGCTTATCTTGAATGACTGAGGGAGTGAGTCCAAGTTGAACTTGAATAGAGGCTTCTTCACCTCCTGATTAGAGTCGGGGGAGATAGAAGGAGTACTAGTGCCTAGGGATATAGACGGTGTGTTGGAGGTGGCTGCCTCTAATGTGCCATATGATGGGGTATTTATAGGATGACGCTTTGACATGTTCTCCTCAGTGAATATAGATGCTCTTTTTGCACCTTCATAAGAAGAGACGACTTCGCTGGATACAGCAGGTTGAGTGTTTATAGTAGACTGAGTGTTGGTGTATGAAGGCATGGAGGTACCGCTGAAGTGCATATTGAATGGTGATGTAGCAGGTGTAGTAGTCTGTCCAGTGAAAGCAGCGTTGTTATTTGACAGTGACCCGAAGAGACCGCTGGATGGGGGGTCAAATGAGCCGAAGCTAAACAATCCTGTAGACTGTACGGTAGGCTGAGTTGTACTAGCACCCTGAAAGACGGGGGCCGAGGGGGGAGTCTGGCCACATAGGAATGATGGGGTATTCGTCGTGCCTTGAAAGGCACTGCTGCTATTCTGTGGCTTACAGCTGCTATCCTGGGAAGAGAAGGATGGAGTAGTCATGGAAGAAGTGGCTGTGCTTCCTGTAGCCGTGCTATTTGTGTTTCCCACAGTAGGGCTATCAGTGTCTCCTAAAATGGGAGTAGCAATGCCTCTTATAGTAGATCTGTTATTCTCTCCTATGGCAGATCTGTTACTCTCTCCTGCAGTAGGAGTAGATGTGCTTCCAAAACCAAACAAGGTGCCTCTCGACTGCTGATCATCAGCTGAAGCCATGGGACCCACAGGGCTGATGGATGGATAATCTGAACCCCCACTCAAATTGCTATTCAACGGGGTAGCTCCTGGCTGAATCCCAAGCCTTCTTTTCTCGGGCATACTCATCTCTCCCTGGGCATCCTGAAGCCGAGTACCCAATCCTCTCTCCATCCCATTCGTATCCCCGCTCATCGGTAAGCCAGGCTGCTTCACTACGCCGAATGGATAGCTCTCAGAATCCATCCTAGTGGACTCGCTGCCGATAATTGGCTTTAGGTTATCAAATGATTGCTTCATATTGGCATGGGAAAAACTCGTGCTGTTTTCAGTAGACTTACTCTGCTTCATCTCAGAGATATCATGCGACTGCTTTACTTCATTGATGCTGTTAAACAGTTGGTTTGCTCCACTAATGTTATTGGAAGTCTGCCTTGCTCCACTGATATTGCTAGAAGGGGCCGACTCCCTATCAATCTCAATATTCTTCTGACTACTGCAGGCCATAGTCTCTTTTTGCTCTGCAGCATTCAAGTCGTCCTCCTCGGTGTACTCCTGCATTGTGTTCTCAAACTCGGCTTCGTAGACCGTATTCCTGCTCTCATCAAACTGCACATGCTTCTCAGGCTTGTTCAATACCCGACTGCTATTATTTACCATTCCCTTGTCAGTCTGCACATCTAGCATCATGGCTCCACTATCATCACGCTCCTGATGCATTTGGTCTCGGTGACTAAATATCATAGCATTCTGGGCATCTCTACCTCCAAAGTCGTGTGTAAAAAGGTCTGTGTTTCTCTTTCTATCGTCTGTCACAGCCATGTGATCACTGGCGTGGGGTTTTCCAAAAATGTCGTTTTTATTTACACCATTCCTCTGGAAATTTGCAAATGCATTCTCGCTTGCATCTACAGCACCTGTACTGCTGTAAGGATTTGTATTTTCCTCGTACAAATCACTTTGCCGCCCAGATAATGACTTGCTCTCATATTTTGCATTATTCTCTGCACTCTGTACATCAAATAATCGCGTGTTAACCTTGCTCTTCCTAACAAGCGCAAGATCCTCCTCAGACATATTCTTGATCTTATTTATATCAAACAGCTCTTCACTGCCATAAAGTATATTGCATAACTCCACCTGCTCGTCGCTCTCAAGATCGCTCAGATGAAAGTCGTCATCCGTGACCCATCTGCAGAGAACAGGAGGAACAAGATTGCTATTCCTAATCACTAAACCAGGGGCCTTGAGTTCCCATGTCAGTCTAGCATTCTTTCGCTTCAACATTTTTGCATCTTCACGCCATTTCTGTGCTCTCTTCTCCTTAGCCTCCAGCTCTCGTCGTATTTTGGCTTCTTTACACTTTAAACACGTGTAGTCCTCAGATGCCCATTCACATATTGGAATATTATTCCTTCTTGCCTTGTCAAGTATATAATCACTCAGATAATTGCCATTCCCCTTCTGTGTAGTCGCGCTATTGTCAACCTCACTCAATTCAGATCCTTCCAAACAAATTCTTTTTACATTCTCCTCAGAAAAATATTCATCTTCATCCTTAGCGTCAACAGCGCCATAAACAATATAAGGCTCCTCACCCTCAGCAGAAGGCACAACTCCCCAGCTAACATCATTGCATATCAAGCCATTATTGACATCCTTTTCAATAAACAGCTTCTCGTATTCGCTGCTAATAAACCTCCTGTAACTTGCAGGATCACCCAGCAACCTCTTCAAGTTTTTGGGGTTCTGAAGCAGAGGTGACTTTTCGCTGTCAACACTCTTTTGCAGCTGCTTCTCTTTCTTCTTACTCCTTTTCTTCACACGCTTTACTTTTGCATCCTCTGTATCATCGTTCGCTCCTTTCTTCTTTATTAGGTCAGCATCACTTTTCTCATACTTTCGGATCAAATCCATGCTCTGACGCAGCATCTTCTCATCGTGAGTACTCGTGTTATCATCGGCGGAGCTGGTGTTTCCACTAGAATTTGAGACCTTCTCCTTATCAGCGGCACTCAGCTTCCCTTGACGTTCAGCTGCTTTTCTAGCTCTTCTTCGATCTTCAGACTTCTGCTTCATGTTTAGGCTAATCTTCATATTTTTTCTGGTCTTCATCTTAGACCCGTATTCCCTGGCTGCTCTATCACACGCATTTGTCTTATACAAAAGCTTGGCAAGACTATTGAACCTGCTCTCAATATGGTCTCGACTCTTTTCCTCTGTAATGCTTTTAACACATTCTTTTATATTATCTAGCTCCCTAGGTACAAGCACTACAGGCTTGCTGAATCTTGCAACAAGCTTGTCATAGCCGCTCTGAGGCCTGAAGATATTCTTTATTCTATTCACAAGTTTTGTAAATCTCTCGTACATATTAGGGACTACAAATTTTATTTATGCTTAACAAATTTTTATAAACAAGGATACAAACAAAGTGAGGCGGGATGTGTATTGACATAATAGGGTTTATAGCTCCACTGTGCTTTGCATCTTCTGTTCGGGCTGTGAGGGAGCCTAGTATTAGTGAGCCAACGCATTGTATCCGTCGAGCTAAAGGGTAGTTGGTGTGACAAGATTGTTTTTGTATTGTAGATGTGTAGTAGCCAAGTTAATGCGCAGTAAAGATGTAAGAAGTCAATAATCAATGTAGAACACATAAGGTAAACAAACACTGCCTAAAAGTACAGTATGCAGCAAAATCAATAGTAACAGTACACAGCAAAACACACCAATCTAAATGGTGAGGAATGTGGTACAAACGTGAAGTAAGCATGACAAAATAACGCATCTATTGCAAGCATGGCTTTATTTATATTTAGAAATGATAACAAAGCATCAAATACAAAACCACATTATTCATGGTATATTAATCTTTCAGGCAATTCACGTCTGACCTAGATACATATGACAGTAAACAGCATATAAGTTCCTGTTTTATCGTATATAGTCTTTAGCGCGTTGGATATACCCTCTTCGATGGTATATTGCTTTTCAACGTACATTCTACAGTAGTTTATGAACTCTAGGATATTCTTAGCACCTATAATAGCGTCTCCCTGAGTATCTTTAATGTCAAAATTCACCAAATATAATATTAAATTCTTCTCAGGCCTCTTATCGCTGTAATAATCCACAATACTTGTAAAGCACCGCTCCTCACACGTGATAACAACATTAAAATCCTCATCACGACTAAAAAAGTTCTCAGCCTTTTCTTTTATTTTCATATTACGCTCTAGAAGATATAGCATGCCGCTTTCCCTGTAGAAAGCCTCATTCTTTGCACATAAATCGTCATATATTTCCTTTTATGTGGTGCCAAAGGCGTAAATGTTAGGTGTAGATAGAGACTCTCCAGGCATTTTGATAACATTGTTTGTTCCGTATGAGGATACAGATATGCCCTTGCTTTTGAGCAATGAGTGGGCTTCCATGCTTCTATTTTGGTTCATAGCACAGCAAATAGCAATCTTCATAAGGGATAAAAAGATAGTGGGTGAAGTGGGATTTCTACACAGATAGGAGTTATGCAATATATACACATGATACAAAGCTTCATAGGCTTCTCTGTCATCTAATACCTATGTGTCAGTTCATTACTAATTGAGCCTTAGAATCCATGGATGTAAATTGCTGGACTAAGCCGGGCCCACTCTAAAGCCCAATTAACTTGCCACAAAATGGCAACATAGCAGGATAGAAGAAGTCAATACAAAAACCGAGATAGACACAATTAAGACACCAGTATTCGCTTGCTTAAGTAGTAATTCTAAGTTTATTCCTCTTTATTTAGCGTCGGAAGTTTCCACCACAGCATTACTGTGCCGTGCCTCACATACGCTAGTTTCTCCTAAAATGCATGCTTTGGTCTCACAGAGAATATCCAAAACGCTCTTTGTTAGTACAAAAATCTTTTTTCTCTTCAATGACTCATTTATATTTACTTGAATTACGATGCTGCTCATGGGTTTTGGAACTGGGCGCATTCTTTCATTGTTTGTCAGCAGGCAAAGCTCATTATACCTCCACTTCAGTGCTCTGATGCTTCCATTGGTGCTTAATTTGTATCTCCTCAGCTCACGCTTTAGTTTACCAGGTGTAGGCCTTATAGTCAATTTAACTTCTGGGGTTATAGTATTATAGGTGCACTTTGTCATCATGTCACCTAAACAATAAGGCTGAGCAAAGCATACAGGACAGAAATTGTGTACATGGAGGTGACGTGCAATGCACAGATAACAGAATACATCCATGCACGGGAGTATATGGGGAGCACAGGCGTCCTCCTTGCATATTGGACAAATATTATCAGTTATCTGATTCATAGAAACAGGGATCAATATTTCAAGCTATAACAGGAAAAATGAAAACTGAATATTCATCATAGAATATTCAGGGTAAGATTCATATCGTAGCAGGCAAGTGATTTTACAGTGTCTAATGTGCCAGAATACTGTCAACTTGGATGTTCGGCCCTCGGCGAATACTCAGGTTAATTTCAAATATTCTTGTACATATCAACCTAAAATTTATTCTCCTGGATGGTCGAAATCTAATTGGTTCAGTGACATCAGCTCCGTATTTCTAGATCAACAAAATCAGTTTCGCATTTGCGACTCAGCGCAATCACCTTTACATTTCTAGATCAACAAATGGTCTCACCTAAATGCGAGAGGTTTGATGGCATTTAGCAATGTGTACCATTACTGAGATTGCATGCTAGCATCCAGCCTAGGGAGATGACATGTTTACCTTAGGAGCTTTTAATGTGAGTTTGTACAGATCCGTATACACCTTATCCACAATCCATACCTTGCAACTTGCTTCCTTATCAGCACAAGTTTATTTAATCCCCATAAATGGGAACCATATTCTCAAAAACTCCATCGCTTACAAAATGTCTAGTGTCACTCGAAGACAAGATAACAAAACAAGAAAAGAAAATAATTGACCTGCAGAATGCCAGGTCAACCATGTCATTTAGAATGGCTGTTGCTATGCTCCTGGGCCTTCCATGCCTTCTAGTATATTCTTATCTGACAATGAACTATATAGTGTCGCTTTTGTGGATAACATTTGGGTTACTACGCTATATTCTTCTAAGATGGTACACTTACAGGATATCCAGAGCCATAGGCTATTTGGGAGAACTTAGAGCAAAGCAAAAAGAGCAGATTGAAAAACTGAAAAAGGAGGAGTCTTTCATGATGACAAAGAAGGTTATTGAGAAATATGAAACTGAAGGACAGAAGAAAACGTTTTTTAGTAAAATAAGGCAGAGACCGAAGGGTGTGGTGGATAAGGTGACTGATCTGGTTCTTGGCGACGATCCAAATAAGATGTATGCATTGATATGTAGCAATTGCCACTATCACAACGGTATGGTTCATCCAACGGAGTACAATATGTCGAATTTTCACTGCTATAATTGCAACTTTTTGAATGTAAGAGGCAATGGAAAGAACGAAGAAAAATAATGTAATAGTGTGTCAAAGAGTCTGATACGCTATCTCATCGCCGGTGCATTTTTGTGATCGCAGATTAATAAAGTTGTTATGTTTATACAACTATATCTTAATGGTTTGGTACGGTGTATTGAGCACAGTTCCGTGCATTTTGAGCATGTTGTTTGTATGTCCAGATGTAATGTCTTAATCAACAGTCGAGTAGAAGACACTCCATGGATAGAGCCATGTTAAACAACAATAATCTCGAAAAATTTTATTTATCAGATACCACCTATAATGAACCAAGCGTTGCAACATTTATATAAGTCAAACATGTGTTCTTTTGAAACCATCTTATTTGTTTTCAGACCCTTTCGGTAAAACAAACATATGGAATCCCTTAAAATGGAGAGATATCCGGTAAAAATACGAGTGTATGATTTATCTCACGGATTGGCAAAACGGATAGCCGAGCAGAATAATTTAAGCGATATAGAAGGAATATGGCATACGTCTCTTGAAGCATATGGGAAGGAGTACTACTTTCATGGTGGTATTGCCATTGCTGTTCCTGGAACGACACATTTTGGGACACCTGTTAAAGAGCACGATATGGGCCATACAGAAGTATCAGAGGAGGTGTTTGATGAGTATTTAAAGTCTATTTCTCACTTGTATACTCAGCAAACGTATAATATCCTCAAGAATAACTGTAATAACTTTACTGATGCCCTAACTCTGTTTCTAGTTGAAAAGAACATTCCAAAGTACATTTTGGATCTTCCCGATTTGGTAATGAAATCTGGGTTCTTTTCTACGTTTTTACAGCAACTTGATAGAGATAAGCGTTAGAATGCTGAATAAACTAAAAGTATTACAAATAGTGTTTTGAGGTCCACATTATGTCATCTTATCTGCAATATAGATTTCTGATCTGCAGTATTCTCTTCCTAATCGCAGTAGACTTATCAAACAAATTTAAAATCGGTCTTCCTGTACCTTGCAGTAGATAAATTTTTTCTGATACACAGCCTGATTCTGATACTAGCGGACCTACTTTGTTCCTTCATCCTGTATATCGAATTGTGAAATTTTTACAGATATATTGTGACTATTGAGTGTTGTGATGGTACACTTTTCTAAGAATAGTTTGAAGAAATTTCGCACTTTTTAATAAATTTATTGAATTCTATTGTATAGGCACACGTGTGCGCTTCCCCCGATTCTCAATAAACTTCCTGTAGAATAGCAGCTTCAGCAATATCTTTCCTATCAATCGTGGATTAACCACCGCTGTGTATGCAAGTGCTTCATTCTCCCCATTCTTGATGCAGTGCTTATTCCCAGGACAACCTTCTTTTGGACTTGTACAGCTTTTTCGTGCCATTTTCCACGTATCTGCCAATTCTTTGGCTCAGCGGGGAGTACGCAGCTGTTGATAGTCTTCCACTTTTTGATCGGCGAGTCTTTAATATAGACAGCTTATATACAGGTTTTTCAGCACCACTTAGTAATCGCATAGGCTTTATATTCTTGCAGAGACTCCTGATTTCCATGTAAAATCCTTTAACGAGTCTATCATACAAAAAATAAGGCTTAATACCTAGAGCAGCAATTCGGAAGCTAAGTTCGTTGGATAAATCTTTGTATATCTGATCAACGTGATCTTCCTTTAGATACAAATATAATAAAGTAATAGCTATATCGCTCACATAAAATGCTGTAAGTAGTCCATTGTTTTTCTCTGTTTTCCGAAAACAAACAATGGTAATGAAGATATCAGATATAATTTTGACTGCTACTTTAGCATGCAACCTCACAAATACTGAGAATTCGGTAGAAAGGGAGACCAAGAACTCTGCGTCGACACCAAAATATATAGATTTGGTGTATGACCGAAGCTCAATTTCGAATACCGAGCGCAGATGTTCATGGCTTAGGTAGTCTGCAAACTCATTTAGATCGATTAGAGTTTTTATATCACAATTGTTGTTGTCAAAAGATACAATCTTTTTCAACATAAAATTCGCTATTCCCTTATCCTCGAATATTGTAACCAAATTGTCTCTCAAGGTGCTAATATACCCGAACCTTGTTGTAATGCAGCAAATAACGTCAACAAAATTAAATAGCATATCCTCCGATATCATTGTATGCTTCTTTGTCATGAGTTGGAAATCCGCTATGTTAAGCTTAATGGTCTTGATGAAGTCTCTCTTGCAATTCAGAGGTTCATTCAATAAGATTTCGGTGATGATACCGTTGATCCTTTTTTGCATTTCTACGTTACCTTGAGTATTTCTGAACACAAAAGCATCAAGCCTGGCAATGCGTACCTCATCCTTTATATATAAAGATGCTATATCATTAATTCCAGCTTCTATTAAGCTCAAAACCTCAGATACTAAATATTTATTGGTACTGTTCATATTATTGTCGAGGAAATGTTCTATATATTGTTTGTAAATTATTTAGACTCAAATTAAACATAGTCTATGGGATGAAAATACCGTAAACAGGTACAGTTATCTAACGGCTATAATATGATAGTATAAACAACACTGTTTGGTGTATGCTGATTACAAGGTATTCCAATCAGTACCAAGAAAGCCATCGACAGAATGTGAAGGCATTGATATATAGGTGATACGTAAGAAGACAATGGAATACAGGGGAATGCAGTATAATGCCTGCATACAAATACGGTGCAATAAGACGTTGGTGTATAAACTATAGCTTATTCGTGACATTGAATTACAGTATTTGTATTGTAGGATAGCGTTACAAACAATAAACGGCTTAACCCTTACATATCCTGCATCATAATGCTAGATATTGTGGCATAATTAGAGAAGTAGCTGATCTTTACATAGCTTGAAGACGGAATATAACTAGAATGGCGCAACTAAATTATCATTATCTCATTAAAAGAGCAAAAATCCTACGTTAAGACCAAAACTGAATGTAAGATGCTGTAGCCATACTAAACAAAAATTTTTAGTATAAATCTGCTTTATTTATTCCTGTATTTCTTTTTCTTAGACTTCGGTTTCACCCTGAAAGGTACACTATTACAGTATTCCAATGCATCGTTCTCCTCCATCTTTGTCAAAACTATTTTCTTGTCCTTCAGCGTCAACTCCTTCGACTCAAAGTCTTGGACGTACTTCATTCGTATGATTTTATTCTTAAGATCCACAAAAGCAACATCAGCGATCCCTTTTTTGATCTCATCAATGCTGATATCATCTTCAAATTCAAACTTGTATAGCTTAGGCACTGTATCCGAAATAAATTCTAGCTTCTCTTGTTCTTCGGTTTTCACAGATTTCATCGATGCCTTCGATTTTTCATAATCTTCTTTCGACATTATTCGTAAACACTTCTCGCTCTTAACTCTCTTGCCATCATCAGTTTCCGTCTTTATATCTAGCATGACCTTCTCATTTAAGAGCTTATTAGCCTCGTCCTCACTCTTCAGTTCCACAAACACTGATTCGTCAAACTTCTTTGCTTTGTCTCTCCTCATTCGTATCAGCAATGGCTCAGTATACTTTGATAACAGAGCAGTGATATCTTCCAAAGTCATGTTTCGATCAAGACCATCAATGTAGACAACGCACCTGTGAAAGTCATTCTTCATCATATACTTCAAGTACTCTTCTGTTTCTCGCTTTTTAATCGTATCACCGCTAATCTCAACAACTGAGCTGCCTGCAACAGCTTTCTTAACGTCTTCAGCTGTGGCGTTTAACATCTTCAGCCTGTTAAATGTGAGGATCACTGATATGGGTATATAGCCGTTGTTGTTCAGCGCTTGTGTATTTAAAAACTTGTCTACTCTGTAATTTGCATCACTAAAGTAAAACTCAACTTGCTGTTTGATTTTTTGAGCATCTGCACAAGTCATGGGGGCTACTAAAAATATTGCCAAAAAAGTGTACACGTAGAGTGTTATGTACGACTAACTATGTATTATCCGAGCAGTACGTCATCTTTTATAGTGTATATGCGAGAGTTATATATAACTAGCTGTGTATCAGCGTGACAGTACATTTGTCTGTTGTAATGTGCACGCAATGAGTTCTGTAAGAACGGGACATAATATATCTAATAAATCTGCTTTAGAGATTACAAAGTAGACAACTCAAATCAAACTATATATAGATTCACATTAATCATACATATATAAAAGGGAAGTGATAATAAAAGGACTGATTACTGTATAGTCAATTTGTAAAACTGCACGGGCTATTTAAGTAGCTCACGTGTTTATGTATGTTTATAGATTCTATATTGTCCACAGATGAGAAATCTGGTCATATCATCTTACTTGCTAAGAACATCAAGTGTTTTGTGACCTATAATAGCTGTTGTATCCATGGCTCACATGTTATTTCCATGGTCTATGACGTAAATAGTCATATGGGCTATAAAATAAGACATAAATGCAACAGGATTTAATACTCAATGATCTCCTCGGAAATAATCTCAACAGGCTCCATTGCATAATTCAAAGGAGCTTTATCACGTCTTGATGCAACTACAATATGGTTTCGAAGAAACTCAACACCATCTTCATCGATAATACAAACATCAATATTGGATCCAGAGTACAGATCGTTCAAAATGCCTGCCTTTATGGCCTCACACCCGAGATTTACAGCCTCCTCCTTGCTCATCCCCTTTTTATACCCATTTTCTAGAATACTTACAGCAGCCAGTGATCCAGACACTAAGGTGGTGTATGAACAAGACTTGTACGATCCATGAGGATGTATATCAAAGAGGTGTGGCCCATTGTTATCCACCCCACCCATAATCAGTGCAGCGCCTATATTCCCCTGATATTTATGCAGGTGCAACGAAATTTCTCTCACAGCATGGCTAAGACACGGAGCCTTGGAGTATTTGCACTCAAAGAGTCTAAGCTCCTTTTCAGCCATTCTTGTGACCCTATCAGTATCGGCAGCAGTGCCTGCACCTGCACACATTATTTTATCGGCAATCGTGTGTATTTTCTTGCAGTTCCTGTTTGAGACTACAGGCCCTGATGTAGATCTTGTGTCTGAGCAAAGTATTACCCCTTTGTCATATTTAATGCCCACGATCGTTGTTCCAGTTTTTGTATACATGGGGTCTAAAACATCATAAGGTTAAGAACTATGGGGTCCAGGGATTACGGAGCTCAAGACACTGTAGGATCTAAAACACTGATAGTACCACAACATTGAAGAATAAAGAATTGTAGAATCTAGAACATTAGTGGGTCTAAGACATCGGATTTGAGGGCATAATTGACTGTATATCGATAGATAAAGTTTAATATTATAGCTATTCAAGGATACTGTACCCAGCCATATATTGTTATCTCGGAAAAATATCTGTCTCAATCTATTGTATGAATGTAAACGCTATATTCTGCAATAATATTACAAAGTCAGTAAACAATTCAGGGACGGATTTATTACATAATGGGATATACCTAACGCCTCTATACCGTCCTCAGTGTTTATGTGGACGCTTCTCTATCCCTCCAAGCTTCTCTCGACGCCCATGCGGATGCCTTATTAACTGAATCCCCTCCCTCTTGCGGTATATATCTTTGTGTGGGAGAACTTCTCTTGGAGTGAAAACCCTCAAGAAGCTAGAATAATGTATTTTGTAAGGATCATGCACATAGTCATATACATACGGCCCATACTCTGATTGTACACGACTAGACTGTGCCATGTCCCTTAGTCTTGGATAAACATGGTGCTCCTTGGTCAGATCTACAGGCTTCGCATCAAATTCTTCAAAAATACTACATCTTCATCTGGAATATCTGGAATATTGGCATCCTTGAAGATCCATTGCTGCGTGTTTCCTCCATTATTACAGGCACTGTGCTTCAGAGTTGCGTATCCATTCTCCATATCTGCAGAACCAATCTCTATACACTGCCCCTTGCTTGTAATTTTCTTGTATTTCCCACTATCTACAACTCTCCAGAAATCAGTCCTGGTGTAGCAAGGGAACACTTCGTCGTGATCCTTAGACATGCACATGTAAATCCCGTCAATTGACAAAGTAAGGTTATCATCGTTGTAATCTATAGCACTAGGCTCTTTATATACACGCAGGCTATTTCCAGATAACCCAATTCCTATATTTTCATTACTCGCTGGTATGATATAAAACTTCTTAGAGTATAGCAGTGTTCAGAATAATATAAAGAGTATCATCTCCTAATGCTGCTATCTTTTCTTATGGAATTTGAGGATGTAACTTGTTTTAAACTTGATTTGTGCATCTTTATGTCGTAGATTTGAATCCATTAGGCTTGATTGTAAGATAATGGAGTTTTATCAGCCTGATTGTACAATGTGTTTGGTGATTATGTTTAATACAATCCCTTTCACATCATACAGATGTCTCCGCAGACAGTACTGGATGTAGTTATTGTACTATCAAATGTATTATCACGCGTCTTAGATATGTCTTGATACCAGCATCTATTGGAATCCAATACGACCTGATACAAATGATACAAAATGTATACTAAAGTTAAAGATCAGTAAAGCTGCAGCATTTGTAATTAAAGTGTACAAGAAGAAACAGCGTTTGTTTCGAGTTTTTGCTGTAGACGATTAGCTCTAGAATAGGAAAAGATCTACGAAGGTAAAAAATATAATACGAGTCGACCTGTAAGAAAAGCTACATGAATTTATCTAGCTTGTAGATTTATTCAGTAACAAATATACCAATGCCTAATCTACATACCAATAACCAATCTATATTTATTTGCTTTGTTTTCTGTAGTATCCTCATACATGGGGAGTAGCGTTTCACCAAGCTATTAGCACACAATCCAGCTACTATCCTCTGCTCAACATCACAACTCATCATATGATGACAAGTCCTAACAATAAATAGATTTAGCTAATTGTATGCTCACTATCGTTTACTCAAAATCAACTGATCATATCTATACAACAATTTATACACCTGTCCCAGAAATCCATCCTCAAAGCCGATCAATCTTGTGAAACAAAAAGCCCATTATGTTGTCTAAATACTCCTTGTCATTCCTGTCAATATATCGCCTCTTAAACACTGGGTTAAGCGTATAATTTGGGCTAAAGAAGTTGTAAAATGGATCGTCTTCGGGTATCTCAGAAAGCCCATCTTCCCCACATAAAACCGCTGTCTCATATGCCCAGCACCTAGCTACATTTCGCAGTGTATACCCCCCTCCTCCTAATATAAGAAGAGGTATATTAAATCTCTCGACAAACTTCACACAAGCTGCATGGCCATGGATACTCAGATTGAAGCATCCTAGTCTATCTTCGCCTAGTGAGTCTGCACCACACTGCAGCACAATCACATCAGGCCTAAACTTCTTGATGCTTGCTTCCACAATGGGCTCAAATATGTACTTATAGCTATGGTCCTCAATTCCCGTCTGCAATGGAACATTTATGGCCTTGTGTGGCGTAGTTATCAGCGTGCCGGTATCAGGGAAGAATCCATCACCATATTTGTGCAAGCTGAGCGTCAAAACTCTGTCACAGTCAAGAAACGCTTCCTCAACGCCATCACCGTGGTGTACATCTATATCTATTTACATGACCCTCTCGTGGGCTTTCAGTAGCTCCAAAATGGCCATAACTATATCGTTAACGTGGCAAAAACCACTGGGGTCATTCTTGTGTCCGTGATGTAATCCTCCGCTCCAATTAATCACTGTCTCGTATTTCTTGTTATTTAGCAAATTTGCAGAAGTGATTGATGCACTGCCAAACTTCTGGCAGAACTCTGCTAGGCCATCAAAATTTGGGCAATCTTGTGTTGGATTTTTTCCCAGATTAGCAATATAGCTTTCGGTGTGATACGTCAATGGCAGATTTGGCAGTGTTATAATTGTCATTTTGCGATCCAAATTAAACGACTTAACAAGTGAATGCGTCACAGTTATCCTAAATGGCTTCATTGGGTGGTTAGGGCCATAATGGTACAGCCCAACTGTTTCATCAAATATATATGCAATTGCCATTGGGGTGTATTTTGTTTGATGGTGATATAAGGGGTCTTCTCATCGTGAGCGAGGGGGCGGGATAATAAGGGGACATCTTAGTGTAAGTGGTGTATGGAGTTGCAAGTAGAATGATAATCGATCATATAACTGTATGTCAACTAATATTTTGAGCATGGCTATGAAAGAATTCCGCAAAAAACACTAGCTATTGAGTGTACTTCAAATGAAATTCATTGGATATAGCTCTGTCACACATCTATCCGGAGCATCCGTATTCTGTATTTAGTGTACTGTCTACTTAGGCTAGAAGTTGCACAGACACAAATTTCGAGACAAAGGCTAGGTAGCGACCCACGGATCTGTGGATTAAATCTGGGATTGTTTCAGCTCCCAGCTCAGGCATATGAGTTATTATTTAGATTCTATTCCTTCCAGCATTTTATTTAGAGTCATCTACAACTGCTATTTTATCTCAGAGATCTTTTTGTTTAAATTGATAGTGGTGTGTCTTTTGATCAACCAAACTTCTTGAATCTGAATCATACCCATTACATACCGAGTCCTGCTTTGCTAAAGCACTTTATCTCTAAACTGTTTGATGTAGTGGAACTTGCACTTAGTCCAAATCACATACAGGACAAGCATATACTGTTCTTATAAAGAGGTTTATTTCAATATCTGCTGCTATGTTGTTTCTTAATTCCCACTGTATTGCCATGGAAGTTCTACAACGCTATACTTCCTCGCCTCACTTCACATTTCGTCGCACTTTAGGATCTTTTATCGGAACTACCATAACAGGAATTCGTAGCTTACTTACAATATACTCATCCAAACTAACAGTAAAGTAGTCCAGTAGCCCCTTTACATTTTCATACCAGATGACAACCATTTCAATGTTCAGTAGCTTAATACAGTTGATAACCTTATATTTCTCGTCTCCGTATAGCACAAGCTTTGTTGTCTCGATGCTTAAATCAAAAACGTTTATACTGTTCTCAAATTTCTCCAGGAATTCTATAATCTTGTTTCGACGATTGTATGACTCTAAGTTCAATTGCTGTGCGCTTGTTAGAATTGTGTTGGGATCATTGGTGGAGTACCATCTCTGGCTTTCGATGAAGATTAGGATAACACGTTGGATGCACGGTCTTAGTATAGATTTAATCTTGAGGTCTATGTCATCTTTTAGGACATATGGATCTTTTAGGATGATTGCTATTGTGTTCATAGTGTTGGGGTGTCCGTTATTTTATCAACAATCCCCTTTTTAATATTCTTCCTCCTATATTTTCACTTATATTTGTGACACGTGGTCAGGAGGCATTTTTACTATATTAGATTTATTGATTTAAGTGGTGGTACACAGTTCAATCCTAAGACTGGTACCGTGTCCTAGGCGGTTTGGCATGTGTTTATTGCTGTATACACTAACTGATTATCTATCCTCTGGGATAGAACGCAGAAATGTGCAATGCTGTGGTCGTTGACGCGTATACTTATGAGCTTATGGTATTAAGACATTGCGCAAAGCGCTTTGAGACTCAAAGATTAAAAATACATATCTTCTGCTTTATTGATTTTGGCTTCCTTTACATTACTTTGGAAGACTCAATGGGATGATTTATCAGAAATGCTAAGTGCACTGAAATGGATTTAAAGAGAGCTGCATACTCTAATATAAGCAATACATTGACGGTTAATAAGCCTTTATTTGTAGTAGAACCCTGCAGAAGCAAGATGGCTAGGAGATAAGCTTACTTACATGACATCCAAGATATTGGATATCGCCTCAACGATACTATCAAAACGTGATGCTACTATCAGCTGATACAGATGCTTTGTGATACTACTTCTACACACTGTCAACCCTTTTATGCACACTTAAACAAACTTTTTTTTTAATGCATGTCAGATAACGAAATCATACGAACTCTGATATTTTGTAACATATGCTTCAAACCAGAAAAGGCAGCAAAAAGCACAAAGTCTCCGCTGTATATCAGTCTCTGCATGCACGTAATATGCAAGAGCTGTATTGACGACACGTCATACTGCTCAGTATGTCAGGCGAACACCACATACAAACCACTTGCAGAGGAAATTTGCTTGAAGCTAGTGAAGACACCTGCACAGCTCTTCGTCACAACAATTGACATAACGATGTTTCAGCTGAGCAGTGCTATAAACATCATCAGACATATGAAGAGTGAAATTGAGAACTACAAGAATTTACTGCGCAGAGCGAAGAATGAGATTGTTAAGATGAAAGAGGTGTTGAAGGATAATCCACCCGTACAACAGAGTTTAGTGGCAAAGAATATTCAGAATAAGATACGTAGAATATATAATGCGCCTAGGAATGAGGAGATAGAGGTGTTGTCAGCATCTATAGCGCCTAAGAAGAAGAAAGCAAGGGTTAAATCTACCAATACTGTTGCCAGCGTGCTAGACTTCTCTGATTGCAATAAGGACACTTCGGTGTCATCTGTTAATTCCAGGATCACCTTGCCGAAAGAATTTAATCCTTACAAACGAAATTTTAGAAGATAAATCAGCACTTAGTGGACACAGTGCATGCAACAGCCGTCGATAGTGAGGTATTAAAACAAACCCACATGCCTAGAAATGAAAACACGGGGGATATTAAATATCAGTGATTCTTTTGTGTACCTGTTTGGAGATACTATTTACATAAAAACCTAAATATTAAGATATAGTAAGCTTATAACTTTATCTGATCATTCAGTCTTAAAGTAATCGAACTGTGAAGCATCTGTAGAGTTTGTGCTTGTCCTCAGTCCCGTGCCAAGGAAGCCAAATTGCTTTGCAATCCTATTGTAAAGCTCACTATCGCCCTTGCCTGACGAGATGTACCCGAATACGGGGTGTACGCCTCGAAGCAAAGTAGCGAAGCGGAGCAAACGATCGTTTCTGGAGACCAGTATAATTGGAACACATGCTGAGAATCCCCTGAGCTGCCCAAGAACAGCAGGGCTTTCGGTAACAACAACCATAACCACTATGTTAGACACACCGAGTCTATCCTCGATTTTCTTCAGTACATCGAAGTAACTGGATTGAGAGACCTTCAGATCATATTCTTCTGCATTGTAGCAGATATTCCTCATGAAAGAGGTTACAAGAACAGGGTTCTTACCATACGACGTCTCTGAGCTCAGCATTACAGAGCTGCATCCATCCAGAACAGCGTTCCCCACATCAGATATCTCTGCCCTGGTCGGTGTGCTTTTCTCACACATGCTCTCCATCATCTCCGTAGCATAAATGAAGGGCTTGCCAGCTTTTATGCAGTCAGAAGCTATTTGTTTCTGAACACCAAACAAATTCTCGAGCCGTATCTCTGCTCCTAGATCACCCCTGGCTATCATGATGCCATCTGATACGCTCAGGATCTCATCCAAATTGACGAGGGCATTGTATGACTCTATCTTCGATATTACCTGTATGTTGTTCTTCACTAAATTACGTATAGCAATAACGTCATTCTTGCAGTTTACGAAGGATGCAAATATAAAATCAACGTTGTTCTTCACCCCAAAGTTTATGTCTCTGATGTCCTCCTTGGTTAGGAATGGTATGCCTATATCTTTGCCTGGAATGTTCACGCTCTTCCCAGATTTCAGCAAATAGTCACTCTGTGATATGCACGTAAATGACGAGTCGCCTATACTGGAAACTTGTAGCTCGAGTTTGCCGTCATCTAAAAGGATGGTGTCGCCTTCTGCTAGATTCGATATGCAGAACTCAGACACCTTTATTGTATTCTCATCTGCATGCTTCACTGAAAATTCATATGTTTCACCCTTCACTATATTTATGATCTTGCCCTCATGAGTGTTTATGCGTATTTCCGGGCCTCTGGTATCCAGTGCTATACCCACGATCATATTTAGCTCATCGCTGGCTTCACGAATATTTTTTATGGCCTTCAGGTGCTCATCTGCAGTGCCATGGCTGAAGTTGAGCCTGGCTATAGACATGCCCTCACGTATCATTTGTGCTATGGTGTCCTTAGAAGCTGAGCTCGGGCCTATTGTGCATGTGATTTTTGTTCTTGATGGCGTAATCATAGCTCTTGTACGGTTAAGTTTATTTAAAACATCAACATTGTGCAATGCTAAAACCAATAATATGCCGAGGATAATATTGACGAATCATTGGGATGCAAGCATTGTTCTATCTTAACAAATTGTAAATAAGGAGAAGGCAAAACGAATAGATGGCGATATAGGGAGAAGTCAAAGCGAGAAGATTGTAAAATAAGTAGAAACGAATAGATGGAGATATGGGGAGAAACCAAAGAGAGGAAAGGGTACAACAAATCAAATTAAAATACCAATTATAACGGGCAAAGAAACTGGTGATAATATCGTGTACCAAACAAATCACTACATCTATAACTATTTTATTTCATCAACATCCGATCGACTAAAGCCCTGTACTTCCTACTAAAAACTTCATATATATCATACTTGCTAAACCTCTTGAACCTGCTGCTCCCAAGTATATCCAGAACGGACGTGTCCGGCGTTATGTTGCCCAGCATTTTGTCTATCTCTATCTTGTCACGCTCCATGGACCTGTTTATGGCCACATACTTTTCGTAGCACGCCACCTTGTTTTCTATTCTACTATACAATGGATGACCAGCAAAAAAACTATTAAACTCAAAAAAGTCGGCCACCCCAATCTTTATTCTACAAATCTCATCTAGACACATAGCCTCCCGCTTCTCGTCAAGCTGTCTCATGTAGTCATTGAACAGCATTATACGATCTCTGGGGTCTATTGCCATGTACACAGGCGACGTGCTAAGGTCCCTGACGTAGTCCTGGTAATTCTGTATTCTATACTCCTCCATCTCCATCAGCAGCATTTTATGCGCATTCTCCTTGGTCTCAAACTTTATACTGCCCCCTATGACCTGGAACCCAGGCTCCCACTCATCACAACTCCTCCTCTCCCACGCAAATTCTTTTGTTTGTTTGTTATAGTAGAATGGCCTACCCTGGTCCGTGTGACACTCCTCCCAAGCGTCATCATGTTCCTCCTCCTGTTGCAGTTCACTGCTCTCAGGAGTTTCAGGCAGCTCATCCTCATCGAAGCTAAACTGTTTTTTATCGGTGGTTCCGCCAGCCTCCCATAAACTCATTTGGGGCTCTGCAGAATTTACTTGAATTGTGGAAAATCCCATTGAAAGGTAGAGGGGTACATTAGTACTCCCTCAAGAAATGCAATATAGAAAGTCCGGAGACCGGCCTCCCTATTTTACATGGGTACTGAATATCTAAAATATATAGGGCTTATCAGCCATCAATAAACATCAATGATGTCAATTTATAGTGGAGATCAAAACTCGTATATTTTGATCAAGTTGCTCCTTTTTTGCAAAAAGGTGCAAGCACGAAAAGCATGTACCGAAGCTTGGATAGTGAATTTATAAGCATATTTAGAGATTTTTTGTATGTCTGTGTAAGACCTTACATTGCTATGGATGGAAGAAGAATGTACTACCTAACCAAATAAATGCAATACAGCATTATTTTTACACTGTAATACTACTCTTACATAGAATGTTTGGGGCATTCTAGTATTTATTGGTTTATATTGATTCTGATCACAAATCAGAATGTCTTGATGTAAATTAATATAATTTTGGAACACATGCCTGGAGATATTCATAATGGTACAAGTGCATTACAGATAGTGTCACTGCTCTCAATTAATCAAGCGATTACTTCTATGAGAAACTGAAACAAGACAAACCACTGAGTGGAAGAGTCACATTGAATGATGAATTTATTGTAACATGGCATATGGTAGTATTGTCAGATATGGTAATGAATTTATTGTTGCATTATCAGGTATTATGGATTTATTGCAGGATATTATATTGTATCATTGACATATCTCAGCTGATACACTTATTGCAGGACATCATATGGTAGGATACTTTGCATATATACTGCTTGTAAATACGACCAGATTTCATTGCCCAGTCAGTCCTACATTATGTTTCTGGCAAATCTTCTTCAAATATTTAGAAGCTTTAGAAACTGCCTTCCTGTATATGCCAGAGATTGCCACCACTTGCACGCTTATTCCATTACATCCATCAAAGTCATACGATGCTAGTACCTCTTTAAAATGTTTTAGTGCACTGGAGTCTATCTTTATTACTATTATATTGCATTTTAACGAATTAAAAGCAGCAGAGGCGTTGAAAACCTCTGCAGCACCAAGCTCACCATATCTTCTATGCATCTCTTGCTTTATAATCGGGATCAGCATCAGCTTATGGTCCCCATCCTTGTTCTCTTCTTTCTTGTGTACATCCAGGGAAATATATCGATATTTTTGTCGAATCATTGGGGTGATGCAGTGAAATTCTGTGATGGATAGCATGTATTGCTTACAATAAAGCCTAGGCAAGCAATACTGATATACCTGCACCTGAATACACGGAACTTGTGATTATACAAGCTACTATTTATGTAGTTGAGACACTGAGCCTTAATCTTGCAATACAGCAATTATTTCCAATTCCACTTTGTGTCCCATCACTAGTATCTTCTTAATTTTTTCAAAGACGTCTGTGCTGTTGTTTATAATTTCATCTATCAATACATTCTTTACCTTTTGCATATCCACACCATGTGCCCCGAGATAGCCAGCAAATACAGACATTAGCGATGCATTAGTACCTACAAACTCTGCCGCCGCAGTGTACCCTTCGTCTTTCATCTCAAAGTGCAGTTCCCGCACTTTGTATGTATAAATCTCCTTTCTGTGTTTTCTGTATTCCCTTTTGAGCAAAATTTTTTCTTCGTCTTCAGATTCAGACATTTGGGTGCCTAACTCTGGCAAATTATAGAGGAATCTTTGCGACCTTTATCTCATATGCTGGTTACGTTTACCACATGATTGGCCTTGAATATAAACGGTGACATGATGGATGTCGAATATAAGTGATTGTATGGTAGATATTGCTTTCAAGTATATGCAACGCGTGATATGCTGATAGAAGGTTGCAGCTGTTTATTGATGGCAGCTTTGTTGTATATTGATAGAAGATTGCAGCTGTTTATACGGTAGGTAAATACAAATGAAAATGGATCCATTATAGTACCCACGTATCTATTGGATGTAAGGATGTGCATGGCTTGCATGCATTGAGATAGGTTACAGAACAAAACATGTACAAACTACACCATCATCTACTTAGCATATATTAAATCGGCACATCTAACTGTCCATAATCTTCCAAATAGATACAGTTGGCAATTAGAGTAGCAATATGTAATCTAGCAATGATATCTATCCACTCTTTGATGTATAAGAACTCCCATCTAAGCTTATGTTAGAGAAACGTATTTTACATTTTTATATAAATAAATCATCAAATTTTTTTACAACATGGGTGTTCCACTACTTTCAAAATGGCTGGGCTACAAGCACCAGAACGTTATGGACCGCAAGTTGACGAACCACAGAGCTGACTATTTATATCTAGACTTCAACGCTATAATACACAGCTGTATCAGGCCTTCTTCTGGAGGCAAAGATGAGATTGAGCTTGATTCGCTTAATACAGTAGCTTATTTTATAGATGTGATCCTAGAAAAAACTAATACTAGTAAGCTGCTGTATATAGCAGTTGATGGTGTTGCACCGTATGCAAAGCTTAGCCATCAGCGGGCTAGGAGATACAAGAAGGTTTATCTGCCAGATGAAGACAAGTCTAAGCGGCGTATGCCGAGTGGTGTCAAGAGAGTGAAGAGCTCTGAAGAGGAAACGGTGCCATTAGAGGATATGTATGTTTCTGAGAATGCAGAGGATGACTCTTCCAGTGCTGATGCGACAACATTTGACTCGAATGCTATTACACCAGGGACTCCATACATGCAGAAACTTCACTTGTTCATTATGAACCTTATCAAGTACAAGCTATCAACATGTGAGAGATGGAAGAAATTAACAGTGATATATTCTAGCTATCTAGTGCCAGGTGAGGGTGAGCAGAAGATCATGGATTATATAAGAAAGCAGAACAGCACACGAATAAGGCATACAATTTTCTCTCCAGACGGTGATTTGTTGTTTTTATGTCTTCCTTGTCACGATAGAAATATTCTTGTTATGAAAGAAGACATCTACGCTACGAATTCCAAGATTCCATGTGAAAGGTGTAACAAGACTGGGCATTACACTGACATATGTGGGAAGTTTGAGCTATACAAGTTCCTGTATTTAGATGTTGAAGCTTTTAGGAGGAATTTAGAGGATGGTTTTGCTAGTATACTGAAGAGAGAAAACTATAAGTTCTACAACATGTGCAGAGACTGGTTGTTTCTCAGTTTCCTGGTGGGCAATGATTTTGTACCTACCGTGCCATCATTTGACGTGTACTCTGGTGCGTTAGACAAGTCTGTAAAGCTACTGTGCCGCTCTTATCAGAAAACCAGATCATACATAGTCAATGATAATGGAACGGTGAATATCAGTGTGCTTAGAGAGTGGCTGAAATTGGCTAGAGAGTACGAGGAAGCATGGTACACATTCAAGCAAAGGGACCTGACAATGAAGCTAAGTACCAGAGATAGAGAACCTGAGCTTATTGATCTGTATACTGAGAAAGGAAGGGCTCAATATTACGAGGAGAAGCTAGGTATTAAATCTAAGAAAGAAATAGAAGACATATGCTCAGAGTATATACGTGGCGTCATATGGGTGTACAATTACTATACTCGGGGTGTTCCCGCATGGGACTGGTTTTATCCGAACCATTATGCCCCCACATTCTTTAATCTAGCAGATGTAAGAAATGTAGACCAGAAATTTACATTGAAGAAACCCTTGTCGTCTTTCGAGCAGCTTCTTTGTGTCATTCCTCCTGCAAGTAATGCTGTAGTTCCTGAGAAGCTACATTACATATACGATAAGTATCCTGAGTTCTTTCCTAAGGAGATCGAGGCCGATCTTTTTGATAAGCTAGCAGATTTCACTGCGGTTGTTAAGATGCCACACTTCAATGCAGATGTTATCAAGAAGGAGGTCAGGAATGTCTTGAACGATATATCATTCGATGAGCTCTCTAAAAATGTTGTAGGATATAATATTATATTCTTCAACAAGAGACAGGTAGATAAAAAAACATTGTCTTCCATATACAATTATGATCCATCATTCATACTGCGTATTGAAGGGCATATGGGTCCGGTTGCTCAGGATACGTTTTGCACTCTTCTGGACAAAAAAGTTGTTTTGGATCAGTTTGAGTTTACAAATGATACCGTATCTCTGAGAATTATCTAGGGTGCCTTGGTGATTCACCTCTGTGTTTTTTTGGGTGTCATTGGTACAATTTCGCTCAAACATCCTTGGGGCATAGCTTTTATCTAATGAGCTTGTTGATAATAAATCCATTTCATTTTAATTATATTTTGGATAATATACCCGAAACTTATGCACAATATGCGTGTGTAATGCTGTGAGACAGCGAGAAGTTTATTTGATAAGTATTATTGATATTTTGGTTCATATGGGGTCACTTGAGCTTAGCCAGCTGCAGATATCTTAAGCAACGGAATGCTTGCCTTGCGTGGCATAAATTAAAGTCTGAGTATAGAAAATAGCAAAACTGTGCTGTTACAATTGTGTTTATCGATTAGGTTCTTTATCCCCTCGCTAGCCGCATATGTATCTCAACTGGATCAGTTTACAAGCGGATGGTTGATCTGTCTGTATCCTGATCAGCTCTTAGATCATCACGACACGTTCAATACAGTCAACCCGCGTTTAGAACATATCCTCATGCTTGCAAGCTATGATACATCTTCTTGTCTATTTCAATAGGCTTGCTTGAACAAGTACCATGCATAGCCACCCTATATACGTTGATTTTGATGGCATACTTTCGTACTAGCATGCGTTCTTCCTTTTTCTTATCTCTATATTTTATAAGCCTTAATGTCGAAAACACATTATGAGAACCAGTACAACAAGATTTACGATGCAAGGCTATATCAGCTTAGAAATAGAATAATAAGTACGCTGAAATCACAAACCACAGTTCCGATACTAGATGCCGTATTTGATCTTGACTCTAAATCCGATACCAGATGTGCAATCATTGGAACTCTATTTATAGTAAGTGATCTGAAGCCCTCCATCTTTGACAAGATCAATGCTCAGGTGTACACAAAACCCCAGGTCAACGCTTTAACATATTTTTCTGATGACATAAAGTACTTTCTGGAGGACAGCACTGGTAGAATAGAAATAGAATTTACGGACAGGAGTGAGATATACAGAAAGAACTTTATTCTTAGCACAGGAATGTCATTGGGTGCTGTTGGGTATATCAGCACTTCGGGTAAGTTCATTACTGACGAAATCCACTTCCCAGAACTTCCATTGCAGTTCTTTGAAGGCTATAAGCAAACAAACGATGCAGTATTAGAGGATCTAAAGGCTCAGAAGGATGATGCCATGAATAGCGAAAAGGTATGCTTTCTGAGTGGCATATGCTTAGGCAAGAGTAATGGAAACAAAGAGAGGCTAAGGGTGGTCCTAGACTTTATAATATACAAGAATATTGGCGCACTAGTTATTATTGGGAGCATGTTTGATGACCCAGATTTTGCTTTACTGAATGAAATGATTTCCGCAATAGATATACCTATATACATGTACCCAAACATTGGAGACCCTACATCTAGAACCTTACCAATAAGGCCTATACATCCCAAATTGCTCACGAAGTGTATAAATACGCTGCCTAATCCTGCCAAGTTTGTAATTGGAAAGACATCCTTTTTGGGTATTACAAGATTTATCATTGAGGATCTACTGAAGTATCTTCCACAGGATATAAAAAATGTGCAAGGAGGTGTGAGCGAGTACAGAATGCATGTAGATATCAAGAGATTGGAGGAATGTAATGCACAGAATGTTGTAACAGCTGCAAACATCTTATCTGGGATGGAAGTTTTGATGAGGGTTGGACATTTGTGTCCAACTGCACCTGATACAGTCAATACCGAGCCATTTGTAGGCGAAGATCCATTGGTTATAGGAGAGAGATATAATTACTTTTTTACAGGCATGTGTGATCGATTTACACATAAGGAAATCGACCAGAAAACAATTTACTTTACAGTGCCAAATTTTGATGCCTCCAAGGAGCTTGTGATATTAGATTTAGGTGAGAAAAGCTTTGAGGTCCTCGGGCTTAGTGATGAGGGGTTTTGATACACGTTTGGAACAATTATGTATTTTGGTCAGCATGCGTTCGAGCGCACTTTGCATACATCAATGGACTGTTCGATACACAAGCAACCTAGACCTCACTGTGTGGACTGCCTAGTCAGGGATTGAGGAAATAGTCAAAGCAGAATTGCCCTGAGATATCAGATGGGGGTGCCAAGTATCTCACCAGGACTCCACTATATTTACTACATTAAATTTATTGAATAAGTTGTTTCCTGATTTTCATATAAACTTTTGGCCTAAAACGTCTTTATCCTATACGACTGTACATTGATTGTAGAGAACTCTACCATACCAACAAGGCTTGTGTCAAGCCTATCTTGACCCTATTTGCATTGCTTATAAACTACTTCACACAAGCTTATCGAATAAGTTTCACTAATGCGCAGCTCGATTCTAACTCACATATCAGATTTTTGTTGGAGGACAAATTGCACCAAAAACTAATAATGAAAATGTAGCCGGTATAAATTCGGGCATGATACAAATCAATACTTGCATCAGCCAAGCTATTCCATCCACCTTATATGTCCATGATAGGCTTCTTTTAAATGCGTATAATAATCTAAATCGGTTAACCAGATTTATTGAAAATAACTCTGCTCTTCCAGAATCCTAACTTACGTTGTGGGCTGCTTACGAAGTACATGTCACCTCATATGGATCATCGTTTATTATCAATATACAACTGCTCGGCAATTCCGGCAAAGTCCAGCGTTAATCTGTACCAGCTCCTGAATTATTATCTGCCATATTACTTCCTTCTGGAATGTAAAAGTAATTCTGCTTGTACATTTTATCCAGCTCATAGAACCTATTGCAGCAAAACTTCTTCTCTCGAGCATAGACCAGTAACTTTTTTGCCTTCACAAATCTACAGCTTTCTATGTACTTCTCTATAGCCTCGAATACAACATCCTTATACTGAAGAATAGATTCATCAAGAAATGAGTCAAGATCTGCTACATCAATACTTCTTATATGGTTGCAGGCTAAGTATATTTTCCCCTTGGTATACAAGGCAACATTGCATTCATACTTGGGTGTGTATGAAGTATAGGGGACAGTGCTGTCATTTAAAAGGCATTCCAAATACATTTTTTCTATCTTTTTTTGCTCATCTTGAGCGTTTTTCATATGCGTTACCTCGCTGTTGATCGCCTTGAACATGAAGGGTGAAAGGAAGTGGGATATTAGCTTGCAGTGCCTTTCTTAGAGTGGCATTAGAGAGCAATGATAAACCTTGTTCTTTCAGTTACAACAGCGCCATATCAGATTATAGCGAGACGTTTGTTGTGGATAGCATAGCTGATGCAGATTGCAGTCACTGTGTGAAGAACAGCTAAAGAATGAAGACCCAATTGCCCTGGTAGAATGCGTCATATGCAGAAAGTGTGGTGATGTTCCTATCCAGAGTACAACCAGCACTATTGATACGTCATTCAGACTGGCAAATTCGGCAATGTTGCCGACTTGTTATTTTCTCTTTCTCTACGATCAATCAAAAAGAATTCTCTCCTTGATCAATCAGTACCGATCAAAAAATATATAGAAATTTATGGACAGCATCAGCTAATCCTTGATATCTAATGCCGTAAATAACAGCCTAATCTATATTGTTCTTGCATATCAGGCCCATTTTTAACTTGATATTGAGGTCACAAGCAAGTATAGTATTCCTGGTTTCGACTGATATGCCCTCTATAATTTACATTAAGATCTGATACGGTTCGACATTCGTATTTTGCATCTGATTGTATTTAGTCAGTCATTTTAATATTCACTCAAATATAAATTAGATGTTTATCGAATTAATTTAAATTTATTATTAGAGATGTAGCTGCATGAAATGATATCTAATAGCTGTTGAGATTATAAACAACAGGATTGCCCAAATATTTGTTCACACAGATACCTAGGCCTATCAATTCTTCAATAAATATTCACTTCTTCTGATAAGTATCAATCATAAGATTTTCTACGACATACCACTTGATCGCTTTAATAATAATAAAAAGGAATACCATCAACATGAGGCTACGCTTCGTACTTTATATCTCCTTTACTATAGCTTCAGCAAAAACCAATCCTGCAATGCTGCTTTGCAGAAAACTGGGCATTACAATGAAAGATTTTACATACTTAGAATGTATGTTGCAGGTATTGGGTGGGTCTATGTGGTTTAATGACGCCTTTCATGAAAAAAATGGTTCACACCTCCTAGGGTCTTTTGGTGTCATAGCTAGGTACCACAAAGCTCACAAGAATGGGGAATACACTACAAGCTTAAGCTCTCTAAGATGCTACTATCCACCTGAGATGATGTGCAAAATAATAATGGAGCTACAAAAGTATAACATAGAAATTTCTGGAGGATATGGTCCTATCATTTGGAAACTTTTCGAAGAGGAGGTACAGAAGGTCAAATCAGGAATAACACGTAGTGACATGATGTTAGGTGGATTGATGGTAAGAATACTGTTTATTGACGAGAACATTTATGATGGCGGTTGCTTAGAATATTCTGCTGTTGTTAAATTCGACTTTCTCGAACTACCAGATTACATTAGGGAGTACTCTGAGAAAACATATGATCCCTCCAAATCCATTCTCATCAAGAATATATTAATACTCGAGAATGAGAACGTGAATGTGGCTGATGTGTTAGTGCCGGATAAAATCAGCTTTCATGGTGTTACATATATACTAGTGGGAATTATTTTTGAGCATTCAGAGATGTATGAATGTAGGACATTTAGTCACGAGGATCTAGCCGGTCTAGATCATATCTCTGTGAAATATGCCAAGGTACTGATTTACGATAAGTTCCGTACGTGACTTCATTCTCCTGGGAATAGTAGTGAGGATAGGGAAAGGCTGTGCACCGGCGCAAAATACATCAATCTAATAGATTAACTAGTAGCAACACAACGGTGGCATAAGAAAGTAGAGAACTTATGGCCTGGAATTCTATATATTGGTTTGACTACAGCAATAAATATTTTTACTTTCAGCCAATAGTCCATGGCAATAGTCCTTCACATCCGATACCTCATCTTGAAGCTAAACCAATGTTTTTGCAGGTGTTGAATTTATTGACTAGCCTTGGTAATGTCGTTGCACGCCTCTGATATGTTGTGAAGGTTAGGACGATAACTTAATGAATAGATGTAATAATAGTATCTTTAGGCATGGGACTATTTTGCAAAAAACTTTCTCATAGTACTAGAATTAAGGATTGTCTTGAATAATGTGGCACAGTTTATTAAACGACAGCGTCCAAAATCTGCTTTCGCCTAGTGTAAACCTGGTGAGGATGCTTTTTCCATTTTCCTACAAGCCCTACCACAGGCTTCACTATGAGCGGGTTACCCTCCAGTTGGACATATTCCAGTGACTCGTGCGGCCAATCGTTAAGCAATGATGCATCAGTAATTCTGTTATTGACCAAAAACAGGGCTTCTAAGTCTTTAAAAGCACGTATCTCTACTGGTATGGTAGTAAGTCTGTTTTGATCCAGACATAGCACTATGAGGCTTTCCAAGCTAGCAAATTTCTTTGGTAGACTAGAAATGCCTAAATTAACAAGATTAAGTTTCTCCAGATATTTGATGCGACAAATAGCCTTCAGAAAAGCCTGTAGTGATATTGGCATCGCGGAATATTCTTCTGAGGCCCCAAAGTCTGTACCATTTACCGATAGCACTTTGATACCGCAAGGTAGAACACGCTTTACGCTAAAGATACGCCTACGCCAATTAGAAAATCTCTTGAAAACACGAGGATCTACATTTCTCACACTACCGATAGAGCCAAAGTAGACATTTAGAGCCTCGAGATTGGGTAAGGTAAAAACACGCGAATTAAGCCGGTCAATACGTGTATGAATAAAGTTTAGTTTCTTAAGATGTTGGCCATGTGCAATTATAATGTCTACCAAATAGCTCAAGTCGCCTGGATACGCATGACCTACTATTTCTAATCCCTCAATCTCTCTCTCAGCAAGTAGCTTTTTAACACATTCTTTTACTCTCTCTTCTATAGTGTCTGAGGGCCTGTCGATTATAATAACGCTTTTAGGAAGTAATATATTTAGTGGTAAATCTACACTTGTAGAGTAAGATACTACAATGTACGTAGTAGGTTTTTGTCTCTTAGTACAGTATCCTTCGTCCTCATTCAGGGATGCCTGATTCGCTGTTGGGTTTTGGGTGGTCAGTGTACTATTATCGGCAGCGGCATAGATTAGCGGGAAGTTGCTGATAAGAACAACAAAAATTGAAATCGACTGCCTCATGATGTGGCGGGGGTTCTCGGTTTATTTATGCTTTAGCTGATCAGAATTTCAATCATTTATTTTTACAATGAGTTTTATTCTACAATCAAGATCATGCTTGATACATTACGTTTGCTGCCAGGCCGATTAGTAATTGCTGGTGTTGTTTATACAATTGACATATTACATACATACTTGCCCGTACTTGTTAATAAAACTGCAATTTACAAGTTTTATTCACATAGGTTAAAAACCATGCATAGCAATATATTATTATGTACAACTGATAAACTATACACAAGTGCAGATAGCGGTAGCTTGCAGCATAAGCACACACAAATGCCTGCTCCTCAAATTGTCTTTCATATAAGCAGGTGCCGGAAAACAACAATACACACTTTGCTGCGTACAATGTGAAATATCTCTTTGTTGTATTCCACGATCAACTATGTCTACACATAGCTGTACACAGGGCCTGTGTCTATAGTGGCATAATATGCAAGTAGTTGCATTCCGCTACCATCCAATTATTACGACGCAAATATGACCATATCTATTGTGTTGTTGTATTCAGCATAATGAACACAAAATGAAAATAAAAGCTGATTGATATAATTCAAATAATAAACTTTTATCAATAAACTTCGCGCTACCCCACAGCTTGACAATATACATAATTAATCAATGTAATTTTTCATTTTTGTTCAGCTTTCTTATAAAGTCATTTGTGTTCATGCCAACCTAGCTGTTGATATTAATACTTATATCAATCACATAAGATCACGGGGCCATTATTTTTTGTTTATATTCAGCAAACGATTTGTAGCACACAGACTGCATGCATATGGTGTGTATCTGGTCCCCAAACCAAACTTCATCCTGACTATCTTTTCAATTCCACCAGACATAAACCAGGACTCTATACCAACCGTATCTCGTTACGAAAATTTTTAGCCCCAGGATATGAGCTGTAGAAAATTTGAAGCGCCAAGACACGGTTCACTCGCATTTTGCCCCAGAAAAAGATCTAAGCAGATAAGGCCATCAATTAGGGCCTTCCCAAAGGACAATGCATCTTCACCAGTCCACCTGACTGGGTTCATGGGGTACAAGGCAGGTATGACACATATTGTCATTGCCAAAGAAGAGCACTATAAGAACAAGACTCTTAGCAAAGAAGTTTTGGAGGCAGTAACACTTATTGAGGCACCACCTATGGTTCTGTACGGATTTAAGGCGTATAAGAATACGGTTAATGGTCTCAGGGCATGTGGTATAATTGAAGCAGATGAGATTTCTCCTATGCTAGTCAAGAGGATCAATGCCAAGGGCTGGTGGCGCGAGGACAAGTGTGTTGACACTAGGAAGAAGCTTAGCGACGAGGAGAAGAACGAGATTATGGAAAAAATGAAGAGAGACGGTGTTGTTATCAGAGCACTTGTTCACACACAAGCTCATATGATTTCAGCTATCAATCAGAAGAAGCCACCCGTTGCTGAAATGCAGATTAATGGAGGATTGATTGAAGATAAGATCAACTGGGCTCTTGAGAAACTAGGAAAGGAAATTAGGATCAGCGAGGTATTTGAAAAGGACGAGATCGTTGATACTATTGGTGTGACGAAGGGACATGGGTTTACTGGATGCGTGAAGAGATTTGGTGTGAGAATACAGCCTAGGAAGAGTAGAAAGGGCATCCGAAAGGTGGCTTGTATTGGAGCATGGCATCCAAGCCGAGTCATGTGGACTGTTGCTAGGGCAGGGCAAATGGGTTTCCATAGGAGAACCGAGGTTGGAAAGAGGATTTACATGTTTGGTAACGGTAATGAGAAAATTAGCACTGAATTTGATTTGACTGAGAAGTTTATAACACCAATGGGTGGAATACACAAATATGGAATGATTAAAAATGATTTTGTTATGGTGAAGGGAGCCATTGTAGGGTCTAAGAAGAGGGTAGTTACCCTAAGAAAGTCATTGGTCAGGCGCAAGCCGGCTCCGAAGGTTGATATCAAGTTTATTGATACATCTTCCAAGATGGGACACGGCAGATTCCAGACCTCAGAGGAAAAGAAGGCCTTCTATGGCATTACTAAGCCAGAGGTATCTAATTAAACGATTATATCTTCTTACTCATTAGGTCTGTATAAGCTGTTTATTTTTGACCAAGTTTATCTACTTTTTGTACGATTCGCAAACTTGTTTCTCTTTGCCTCGGGTCATATATACTCATGAGGTCTGTATATGGTTTTCGGGTTTGATGACAGTGTAATATATTAGAGTTTTATCAAATAATAAGAATTTTCTTATGTATGCATCTTTTGCAATCAATGCGCATGTGCCATAGGACGAAGTTGTTATTGGCGAGAAGTTTATTTAATAAATGTAATTAAGTTACTCCGTACCTCTGCTCTGAGAATAAAGGTAACATATTTAATATTCTAGGTGTCAGGTATGCTAAGTTACCAGCAAACGTATCATCTAGCTATTGCTCTTACATGGTTGCATGCATATGGTATACCCACACGCTATAGAATTAATTAGATATCCAAATTACCTAAATTTATTTTACTAAACTTCTCGCGTATTGGTTACGAGGAATCAGCTACTCCAATCTTCTAATTTTACCATCGTAGCCATAACATGATTAAGAATGGTATGAGTATGATGTAATGCTGGGTACACCAAATGGCCTATAATCAATGAGGATGGCGTAAAGTAAAGCCACGCATTGGCTGAAAGTTCAGTACAAAAAATGAGCTAAAGGTTTGAATATGACAGAATTTCTAATGATATAAGTATAATGTACTGCAGTGCAAATGCTGAAATCTATAATAATCTATTAGTCGGATACAATTGTTTAGATTAGGCATTATTTGCCTGAATAAGTTTGATCGTTGTTGATATTTACAGGATAAAGATAAATTAATTATGGTTTTAATAAACTCTGCCAACAATGGTGATGGCGTGTTTTGCGTATTGAGCATCTATGCAGCGGTATGCACACGTTGATGTATACAAAAGATATATTTACCCATCAGTTTCCACAATATCTTATCGTTATCATTGATAAATCATCCCATAGAGATGTGACTATATTCCGCCTAATCTCTTACGTATGAAAGGTATATGTCAGACATTTTCATGATTTGCACATGCCTAATCATCAAGAAGCTCGCCGTATAACATACTAGGTTGTATGATGCATCCTTGGCTGCATGGATAATCCATAAAATACTGTGATTGCAAGGTACAATGCTAACCTGGGACTCCTGGTACAGATACATGAACATGATGAGACCAGAAGTATTTTGGCGAAAATTTTATGTGAAGACCAGAATGACAGCCCATTCAGTAAATTTGTTGCTAATATTGATGAGATTAGCAGAGCTACGTGGCCAGTATGTACTCTCTCAAATCGGGCAGTATGGCAAGAATGTAGCTAAAAACCCTTATTGATTAATTAGTCTTAATTAAGTAAAGCGGAGATGCACAGAATAAATTGTAAATGAAACAAGGTGGCATGTTGCTACCGCACTTTCTTAATATGATAGTATTTGCACACTGCAGCTGGTTCGATATGTCGAAGGATGAGAGTAAATTAGCGTATCATATAGCACTTTGTGACGAAATCGTACTCAAACTCAAAGTAGCATTCAACATCATCAATAAGCAACAGTATAAGAACGAGATGATAGAGGTGCTAAATCGCAATCCTGCTTATAAGGTTAGATCTGAGGGTGATAGGTTATACATCGACGATGTATATATTCCGTTAGCGGAAACAAAGGAGAGCTTGAACAATAGTAAACACCTGAAAGAAAAGATGATCTGGATAAAGCTTACCTTGCTACCTTTGGTAGGAACAAATGACGAAGGGATGGATTTTATTGACAAGCTGCGAATTTTTGCTAAAGGCCTATCTTATATTTTCCCAAGCATATTTGACCCAAAACTGAAGTTTATCGAGAGGCTGATTGCTGCATTTGAAATTCTAAACCCATGTATAGGGTACAATGATACGGGTTGTCTAAGGACGTACTTGGAGACCTATACAAATTTGGACATGGTTGGTAATCTAATCAGAGGCATAATTACGTTATTCATATACCGCAATCCCGAATTCTATCCTAGGTTTAGCTTATATGGCTGTGTTTCATATAACGCTGCAATGCTTGACATAGTTGTTGAAAACGAGGTTTCAATTCTACTGAGAAGGTGTCACTACGCGTATTTTGATGACATCAAACCCAATCTCTTAACAGAAGAAACAGGCAAAGCAGAAAAATCATCAGATCCCAAGAACAAAGAAAGAGAAGAGGATGCTACGAGTGATGTACAAGATTACTTCGATGTAATATTAAATAACCTGAACCAGTATCCACCCGAAACAAATTACACAAAGGAAGGAATAGCAACGTTTATTTTATTTCATAGCAAGCAGTTGGAATTTTATAAACATTTGGATCTATATGACAGAAACGTATCTGCCAAGCTTAGAAAGTTTTCGGCAAATAGTGCATTCAGCTCTTGCCTATCTAATAATGATGACATTGAAGTAAGCGTAAAATATTTGGAAGTTCTTCTGCTTCGGAACATAAGAGATTTTTTGGATGCTTTTGAGAATCACAAATATGATCGGCTTATGGTTAACTACTACCGGCGTAGTAGGTAATATAGATATATCCGTGCTATAAGACACCATCTCACTATAATCCATGGTTAACTATTTGGGCACACGTGGTGATATGGATAGCTCCGTACTACGAAACACCATCTCACATGTCATTTATGCGTTTCAGGCACACGTGAAATAACAATAGTGTGTTCGTTGTTGTCATCGGGTATAATCAGCTCTATACACCTACTCTAGAATAGTAGTCTGCAAGTGCAGCATAAACCTCATGCTAATTTGCTATTTTTATAACTGGAATCTTGAGCTAGTGTCTAATCCTGAGATGTATTCTTGTCAGTCGTCTTTCTATACAGTAAATACGCCCATGATCATTTGTCTTCTTTTTTCTCGTAATAATATCAAAATGTCTGCTTATGAGAAGGCACAATCATAGCAGTAGATATAAGCTTGATATACAGCTGTATTGGTGTATAACAACCTGTATATCTCATATTGTAGGAAATTTGATATGTAAGGGGTATTTTACATAACTCCCATATCATTTAAACATATATCTTTCTTCATTAACTGATCTATTAGTGTGTAGCAAAAAAGATAGCTACCAATCATAAGGCTGCAGTCATGTCAATACATAACAGCCAATATATTGCCGTATAGAGTTGAAAATATATGGTATACCTTTAACTTGGCATGTTATCCGCATTAATCCTCATCTAAATTCGTATATAGCATCACTAGTCGGATAGAAAATTGCCCAATATGTTTTCATAGGCATAATGTACTTGGTGATGCTGTAAAGGCCCTTACTGCATATGCTAGATTAATTTTGTTCTATAGAATGTCTGAGTGGAATAGAAAATTTCAAAATTTTTTTCCTTATATCCAATATCACACTATGCATGCAAAATTATATGGAAACCAAAAATATAGACAATCAATTCAGTTACTGCTTTAAAACCAATGCGGCACTATGTGTGCTGCAAAACTATATGACAGTCAGGAAGACAATCAATTAACCTAGTCACGTTCGAGACTGGTTGCGTAAATCTTATACTAATAAGAATAAATTATTAAATCAACTATAAAGGAAAATTATTTCATAAATCTAAAAGTATTGCATTAGCGTAATTATACAGATACAGTTTCGTAACTTTTTATTCAATTATTGGACATTTATGCTGAGTAAACTTAACGTATTGTAGGTTCTCCTTTTACTGGCAATACATAATTGATCCCAGATTTTACCCCCTATGGAGGAAATTATTTCTATAAAAGCATTTATCATATACAACGCAGTATTATTAGTGACTCTGCAAGCGTGGAACTTCCTGATATTGAATGCAAACATAGAAAAATCGGAGCCCAAAATGGCTTACTGCGGTGCTATAATTGCTGATCTATTGCTAAAAACCTTCCCTACGGCATATAAAAATAATATCTTGTACACTATGGTTTCTACAGCCCTATTAACGCTGTTAATCTTATACAGCGAGAGAGCTAAAAGTGATGAGCCTTTGAGCTATCCTACAATCGATGTGTATATGGCTACACTAATTACCGGCGGTTTGAGTGGGTACTTTTATGACTTTGGGCTTGAGATGATGTATTCTAACATGGTATATTATTTCATTCTTAGATTTATTGAGATAACGTTTATCAATGCGCTACATAATGATATATATAAGCAAAAAAAACATAAATATTTTGCCGCAGCATGGTACTCGCTCTCCGTCCTTTTTGATATGCTTACAAGTTGGCTCCTGCATGGCGTAGAGTTTACCATTGAAATGCGTATACTTAGTCTCCTGCTTCTTGGCATATACTGTGGAGCAAAGCTATATAATATCATAATCAACCTACAGAGAAGTGAGGATGATTCTGATGAATGCAATATCATAGGCGTCCTCTTTGGGTTTTCAGTATCTTTTTTGACTCTTGCTGTGCCTACATATTTTTCCCAAGGATAAGTACAACATTTTATAGATCTCTCATTATCGACCTTTCCACAGTTATGACTTTTTAGGACTTGGTACCAACATTTTGAAATAAATACAAAAGATAAACAAGAGTAGCAAATATATTACAAATGTTATTGTATGTGCTGGAAATGCGGTTTGATAACAATCAGCGGCAAATGTGGATAGCCTGTTTAGGCACAATGCTGTGCATGTACGTAAGTATTGCTAACGCAGAAGGTATGCGTGGCTTGTGAATAAACTATGCTGGGTATCATACGAAATGAGGATTTAAAATAGTATGACTATCTTCCAGGTGTTTATATACTGAGACTGAGAATGCAAATGATTATCCAGACTTCAAAGCACAGCCGACCACAGCACAGACGTGACTTAGACAACTGAAAAATTTAAAAGAACTTATTACAAGATGCCGCGCCATATTGATCACAAAGCAGTTTATTTACATCACAATGGCCTTGATTGCATCCATATACTCAAAATATTCCTCAGTATTTCCTTTTATGGTCCTCCGATGAGAAAACTTTTTACTAAGCCTAGTCACATCTGATGTCTTTAGCTGCAGCTCTGCTTCCAATCCCTGCTCTAGCAAAACGTCAATACATCCAGTAATTAACGTCCTGCCAGCCCAGCATATAGGCTTCTTTCGCATCACTTCTCCACTACGATCATCCAATAACTTTTGGACTATCTCAAGATCTGAGATATTTGCTAAGATTTGGAACTCATATACTGGTACAGACAGCACAGCATTCTCCTTGAGAATTTCACGACACTTTTTTATAATAAGGCTACAACTATCTATACTAAGGCTACACGATCCAATATCTACAAAGACGCCAACAAAATTCTATCCACAAATCTTATTCCCGGCTAATATACGAGTTATTTTACCAGATAGTTCAAAACAAGCATTAAATTCTTCAGAATCTGTGTGATAAAACTCATCAGAGGAGTAAGAGTCATCTTCCGATCTCGACGCGCATACCATGACATGGGGCATATCCTGATCACCGTTTCGCAAAATTTTTAGGGTTATTGCTCCTTCTGGTAATTCCATACTATAGCTCACATCCTGCTCTATCGTCTTGTGTATTCTGGGTATCACACCTACGCATTGGCTACCAGCTGCTTCGACTTTTATGCAGCGCAAGGCAGCTTCAAGAGGTAAATCACCGTATGAGCATATCACAGTTACACGACCACACATCGGAAACTCAACGGATGTGTGAGGCAATTTGAAGAGAAATTTCCTACAATTCACCCTCCCATTCAATATCATACACTTCACAAAGTTATTGTTACCTGAAATGGCATTCAGATCAAAACCACGATCTACATCTGGAACTCGTATGGCCACTAATATATCCTCATATGCGCAATTCACAGGCACCAAGTTATTGTATAGGGGTAGGTAAATCCCGAGTATGTTTAGCTGTCTGCCGTCTACGTATATATCATTTCCTTGCCTCAATAAACCTTTACTTCTTATTGTAATGTATTTTGCACCAACATCTTCAAACGTTTCTATAGATTTGTACTTCTGAAGCGACTTACAAGCTATGATCCCCACATCGTTAGGCCGTTTATCTAAAGTGTCACTATCAGTTGGTGTAATCTTCGTATCAGTATCACTATGTTTGTGACATACACAATTTGATGCACCTTCACCGCATCTATCGCTCTTAAACAGCGTCAATAACGACTCACCACCTAAAAGAAAGTTAGTAACTTGCCTATCAACATCTTTGCTTTCTAGTCTATGACATGTAAATCTTGGGATTGAAATCAAAAAACACCCACACACTTGATTGTACCTATCAGCTATCATCTGGATATATTCCGTGGGGGTTTCATTCACATCGATTAGCACATACACGTGTTTCTCCTTCTCAGCTGCCCTATGTATCACAGTGTCAATGAACAAGAAATCAAAAGACATATTATTGATCAAAACAAAGCAGCTATCAACAACATCTATAGCATCAATCAACACACATAGAAGGTCCATATGGCTTGGGGTATCTAGTAATGAGACAAGGTTGTTCGCGCGGGTATCAGACAGACCCATAAGAATTGTCTTTGTACTTATTAATGTTTCATGCTCGGACTCGTAAGCTCCTAGCCTATGACGTTTTAGTGCTTTGGGCTCCTTATATACTGCTGCTGTGAGGTAGCATTTTTTAAACAGTTCTTCAAGAAGTGCTTTCTTGACAGTATGTGAGGGAGAGAACAAGCCAATCACCTGCTTCATGGCCCCTTGATCAGGTTCAAGCATATATTCTCCTCTTCACTCGCTGTAGTCAGGCGCCATATCCAAAGGTTTAGATGTTGTGTTGCACATTTAGGAGAGTTTCGAATATGAAAATTTTTATATTGTTGATTGTGTAATTTAATTTATTATGAAACACATTAATTATAGATTGTCGTTTTGTATAACATTCAGGGTTAAACTGTAGAACAGTCAGGTACCTGATAAATGCGTTAAGTAAACCAAGAAAGTATTGTCAGTCAATTCGGGGCCTTATTATGCCTTGAAACATCGCAGAAATTTTTTATAATTTTTGGTTGTTTACAAGCTAATTGTAGCCCTGATAAGCTGAACTGTCAGAGACCGTACCGACAAATGTGCTGCTTTTGAGGAGTGAAGGTAAAGCTTAGACGATACAAACAAAGCCTTACAGAACTTTTTATTTGTAAAGACAGCTGAAACTTACAAGGCACAACATATCATGATAGTAAAGAAACAGAACTGGTAAACAAAAAACGCTGCATTTATTGCACATACACCTAAATAGGCAGCCATCAGTAACTGATACCAACAAGAGAAGCAGTTAGTGAGAATGGGGAGTGTGCGTTAGCTCAACAATAGCTGATGTTAGCAAATAACCAACGGTTAGTATGACAATTTTCAAATGGTTGTTTCCACCACTGTGGAACGCAGGAGGAATCATTTCGACACAAACAATAAACAGCATGCTTCCTAATGCTAGACCGTTAAAAATTGTAACAGTAATGGGCCCAAGTGGGAAGGCAAATCTCGCCATCATTCCTAATGGTGTCAAGATAGAGTAAAACAATGCTAACATAAAGCCCATAGCCGATGTAAAGTTGGCGTTAAATATCGTGGCACCCAAAGCAAAAAATTCAAGGGCGTTGTGAAACACTATTCCGTATTCGTACACAGAAGCCTTTCCAGCAGCTTTAAATGCTAATCCCTCAAACAAGGAGTGTATTGACAAAGCTAGAACATATATAAAGGCCTGTATTTTCGAGGTGCTGTATTTTATAGCATCTGTATTGCAACATCCTATAGATTTGCTGTGCTTCAAATCTGCATCCCCGTGGTCTCTTTCTTCTATCCTATTTCCCGACCTTTCATCTTCCATTTCATATTCATGTACACTATCTTTAGTCCTACCAACGGATGACTCAATAAAAATAGCCTCCTTTTCAAATGGTGTCTCTCCACCACGAGAGTGGTGACTTTCACTGTGGGAGTGATGTTCCTCATCGTGATTACATGTGCCATTCTTTGTCTTTTCTGGGTTATCGCAATGCGAATGCTTCAAAACTAATGAGTCAATACCCAATAGTGATATAAACGCTAGACCGGCCACAAAAAAACCAATTGTATGGCTGTTCTCTAGCCAACTCATAAAGTTTTTCTTTTTATGACTGTGTGCACCAGCGCCTCTAACATTTACATGGGGTATGAAATCGACAAGCATAACTGCCAGCATAAATCCCGCAGCGAATATTGTAATATAAGGATATACCTTTCTGATGTATGCAGTCCGTGTTAAGATCTTTGGAAGAAGACAGAGACCTAAAGAAACAAAGAAAACAGCAGATGCTGTGATAATTGAATCTGCCTGGCTCATGAGGGGTAAATAAATTTCTAAATATATAAGTGCATTTATTGTAATGAAGAGAATCTTCGTTACCAACCGGAATGGAGATATTGATATATGTTCTCTGAGATTAACAAATAAACTCGGGGCTAGAGTATATAATTGTGAAAATATGTATCTGCATGCTGATAGGAAGGACAATGCGCGTCCTGAGAATGGTGAGCATAGCAGTTATTGGGCTGTATTCAGTTGCCAAAGGAGATGTTGATTCGAGGATAGAGGTATTACCAAGACCAAGTGCGTCTAAATATACAATACGATGGGTTAAAATCATTAGGAAATAATTAGGCTTGTTAGATGTTTCTTAATGATTCGGAGATCCACATGATCATTCATAAATTTCATTTGAAAAGCTAAAGTCTCTTGTGAAGTGCAGATTTGAATAAGCGCACATTATTGTTCATGTATAATCTACTCAAATTGAACCCGTGGTGAGGCTTTACTATGGAATAAGCCATGGGGGACAATCAAAAAAGCTTGATCAACAACGGCAACATGGATGTGAACTAAAAGGTGCAATATTGTCATACACACAAGGTTCATAGGTTCGCAAAGATCACTGCTTCATGCTATTTGTTTATCCTGGATAAATACATGTAGACATTGGCGAGTAGCCTATCAAAATAACCATATTGTGCTGCGCTTTCTAGAGGGTCAACTAAACACCTTGGACATCGCATAGCTTCACAGTTGTGTTTCTTGAGTTTAGAGTCTATAAGAGTGCTCATTTGCAAACTGGTAGAAAGCCCTTATATAATTCAGGCATTGTTATGAACTATTTATTATTTATACTGGGATAAGCGTCTGTGTGCTTAGAAACATTTTGATGCAATACGTTCAAAAACGTTTAGATCTGATATCTTAACCGCAAAATACGCACATTGCACTTGAACGTAGCTTCAACCTAACAAGGTGCACTGTGCTCTCTCCATTATAAAATGCAAAGTCTTCCTGCTGGTCTATAATGAATCTATCAAGCAACAAAAGGGCAATAGACGCTGCAATGGAGTTTATAACAGATACATTCGGCACTATATTATAGTAGTATTGCCATACCTCGTCGAAGGTTGCTGGGAGAACGTTAGAAATAGCATTGAAGTTTGTAACTATGGAGGTTATAACTGCAATGTCACGCTCTTCCTCAGAAGCCGGTTCTCCTGCATTTTCATCGGTATATAAACATGCTACATCATTAGTGCCAATCTCATTGTCTCGCTTTCTTGCGCTAGAGTCTTCGTTTATTAAATTTTCCTTTGCATTTACAACCATAGCGAGCAATGCTTCGTTTCGATTCTCTTGATTTATATCAGTTATGTATCTCAGTGAGCAAGAGTTTTGGATTCTGGACTCCTCATACAGATCTTTGTTGCAGTATAAACATGATGTCTCTGCACTTACTACCTTGCAGTGAGCCTTTAGGCCATTCACGCCACAGTCTACAAAATACTTGGCCTTTGAAAGTTTGAATATATAATTAAGGTGCATCCTTGCCTCTATATTGTCTACAGCACAAAAAACAATATCATGTTTGTCTATGTCAGTGGGCTTTAGGGCCTGCACCCTGCTATTTATTGCACAAACATCCCTCCCGTACTTCTCCTTAAATATAGCTTTCATGACTTCAGCCTTATATTTGCCTACATCATCCGAGGTATATAAAAATGCCCTATTGAGGTTAGATAGCTCAATTCTATCGTAGTCGAGAACAGTTATGCTAACATCTCTGAACCTGAGAATCTTTAGTAACCCGGTGCCTAGTCCGCCACATCCTAAATTATTGCGATTCACTTACCAATTATAATAATGTCCATGGGTGTAAAACGCAGCACAACTTTTCATCCATGCACTAAGTGTGCTGATGATATGAATCTGGCATAATTGATTCCAACCATGACAACTAGGTTATCTCAATATATCATATATCTGTAGTAGATTATACTGGATACAACATGCGTTCTATGCAAAAAATGAGAACGGTTTATCAATGGGTCAAGCAGTCATCTATTCATCTCTAGCAGTGCAAGGAAATCACTCCTACTATGTGGTGCAATATTTAGCTTCCTACATTCACTGAGATAGCTGCTGTATAATACAGTGTTCTTGCTACCTCGACTGATAATTAGTATCTCTCGGATTATTTCCTGGTGAATATTCTTGCATGGCTTATACTCCTTGCGCTCACCAATAAGTATGTCTTTTTCATTTATGTATAAACTGGCCTTTTCTTCTTCTAAGTCACGGTTTTTTTCTTGGCACGGCCATGGTGGCATAGGATTTATCCTCTCCAGTTGTGGACAGTTTTCCTTTTCAGACAAATTTGCCTTAGACTTCTTCCTAGACACAACTGAGCCACTAGACGTACTAAACTCATCTTCTACACTACTTCCGTCCGTATACGATTTGTCATAATTAAAACGGATCTCGGAAATTTTTCTCTCAAAAGCATAAACAATTGACTTGAACGTCAGCCTGAGATCTCCCGAGGTAGCGCCGTATCTAGCAGCCAGCCTCATCGCACCTTCACTCATTATTTCACATTTTATTTCCTTTTCAACTTTGGCTTTCAAAATCTCATATATTTCCGTAGACGTATAAGAGTTAAATAAAACACCATCGCTTCCCTCATTGAGCTCGTTGGATAGCGTTATAAGCTTGAGGTTCTTTTCCTTCATGTATTTTAGGCTCTGAAGACATTCTCTCTTCTTTTCGCTGTAATATTTGTCAAACTCATCGATGATCACTATTCTTTTTCTATTTCTTTGTATTATTGTATGTATATTGCATGTGCTGAAGTAGTTAAGGTACTGAAAGCTCCTGTTCTTCAGCACGTATAAGACAACACATGTCTTTCCTGTTCCCGGCTTCCCAAAGATCTGTAATGTGCTTTCTTTTGACCTCAGAAACTCCTTTATCCGTGCTATTTCTTGCTCTCGACCATATACCTTGCACGATGTGGATACTGTAAAAGCGGATTGTATCTTTTCGAACAGTTTTATCATGGGGGCAAATTAGTATGAGGAATATTCCGCTTGACTGGATATTATGCATAATACCTCAGACATCTATGGTTACAACACTACTAAGAGCGAGAAGTATGGGTCGATGATGCTAATACTCAGTTTTTGACTTCATGTTCTGAGTGCATATAAGCTTACAGCTCGCCCTGCATATGATACGGTGTAGTAGAGGTAAGCCAGTAGCATGAGTACTTCAAGATAAACAATATAAGCATGCAACTTCATGCATATCGATTGCATTCATCCAGTTGGTAGTACATGGATTTGCTTTACATTTCACAATGTTGTATATATTATTTGCATTTACTCTACACAGCTGGTAGTACATGGCTTTGCTCACGCTTCACAACGTCATATTCGTATACACAAAAAACTGCCATATATTTTATTTCTATAATAGCATTCACACATATTGCATAAGGTGCGCTTAACGATCCAACAGAGCATTTTTCATCTCTTCATGTATTGCATTACAGTATGCAACAGCTTCTGTTGACATCTGAACAAAGCAATAATTGAGACACTTACCAACCATGTTCAAGTATGATACAGCCTCTCTGTTGTGCAAATATCCAACGGTCATCACGGTAGATCTAGAGCTCTCTTCATGGGCGTTCAAATCCACCAGCTTGTCACTCAAAGTTACAGCACAGCACATGTCTATCATAGATATTCCTGAATAGGCCAAACACAAAGTGACGCAATTTATCATAGCAGATAGTGAAGATCCATCATCTTGCTTGACAAGTAAATTGATATCAATTTGACTATCACCTAGAACTAGATCACTGAAAATGTCGGTCAAGGTATTTTCATACTCGTGCACCTGCCTATCTTTCATCTGATCCTGCCTGGACATTGCGCTAAACACAACATTTATTGTGAGCTTGCCTTTTTCCTTAGGTCCATCGCATACGCCTACCACAATTGTATTTCCTTGTCGAAAGTCTATACAGCCACAATTGTTAACCAAACTCTTGGTAATTACTATATTTCTGAGCTCGTTTGGTTTACGTCAATCGTTTCTAAATTCATATAGGGCATTCATATATGGTTAAAAAATTTCTTCGCTTTATATTTTGAAGAAAGAAATCGTTAGATAGCACTCATGGCAAGATTATACAAAACTGTGGGTAGTAAGGATTTCTCTGCATATACATCGAGAAATAGCTTACAGTTTTGCGATAGCGTTACCTAGGCTTCCAATCTAGGATATATCAATAAAGGTTACTTTGCTTGCTAATTGTGCCCGTAAGATGTTTCATAAAGACACCGGTAAAAATGTAGATACCTTGACAATGGGCAATATAAGCAAGATAGGGTGCTTCATAAATCAAATACATAGGACAAATCCTTGCCCTTATGGATGAAAAATATGGAAGATATAAAGAAATGGTCAGCACAAAAGATATTAATGACATCATGAACATATCAAAGAAGTTAGAGATCTCTCAAAGAGCACTGGCAGTGGCATGCATCCTATATCATTCATACGTAGTTCGGTGTATAACACATGAGAATAGTATACCGCTCAATGGTGCATGCATTTTTCTGGCTTGTAAAGCAACAAGCAATTTGAGAAATGCGTACGAGGTAGCAAACTACGTGCACATGTACTACGGACTGGGAAACAATCCTGCTAAAATAAAGAATACAGTTGCTGAAATAATAAGGTTGGAACTTAGCTTGTGTATCTGTACAGATTTTGACTTCAATTACCCTGTTTTGTATGGATGCCTAGAGACATACTGCAAGATTCTGGAGTTTGACAAGGTAAAGGCACAAAATTCGTGGACGTTCTTGAATGACAGTTTATTTTTGCCGCTTTGTTTGTGCTATACAACAAAAGATATTGTCTTATCATGTATGTTTCTTGCGTATATGGTAGAGATCTCCGAGGGAGATAAGGACGATGCTATTGAAGCGTTTCAGGAAAGATGCAGGAACACAAATTTTAATGTTCGTAATGTGATAAATGTAACAAACGAGATGCTCATACTATACGAAAATCATGTTGAGATGCACGGCTAGATAACTTTAAGCAAGGCAGCTCATATTGAATTACGGAATAAAGAGCATTGGACAATTTTGGAGATGCGTGGCTGCACGACCGATAGGAAGCGTAGACAATGCACGTTATAACACTTATGTGAAGGCATTTCATTACCATTCACAGATATCTAAAGTCAATTAGATGTATAGAAGTTTCAGATATAGTTTTCGTTATTACCAGTTTATTAAACTATAAATAGCCATGACTGCACTGCCAGATGTGCTTCTAATGTGCCTAACAAGAAACTAGTGCGTCAGGATTTATTATTTGCGTAATTTACCCAGGTGCTATGATCTTTCTATATTCATATGAGGTCTTTAGTATCAGAATACACTCATAGAAATCGCAATCTACTTTCGGTATATCATCTTGACATCATTTCATGCAATGGCTATAATCACATCTAAGATATCACACGGTGCTTCTGCTGCAATACAATTAACTATTTACTTTCGTTGTTTATACTATCTATCAACGATGAGTAAACATCAATGCCGCATGTAAGCTTGTTTGAACGGCAAACATACGCTGCATCACATATCGTGCATACTGCAGACGCTTTACCTTGTTGCTTAGATATGTGGCATTGTACAACGTTTTCGTGATTGCAAACTGGACAGTTAAATCTCTTATCTAATGCTTCAGTCCGTTTTCTTTGTTTAATCTTAGTTCTTTTAACTTTCTTTCTTCCCATTCAAGGGTGCCAAAATGTGTAAAGTTGGTGATATGGAAATGATTATGACTTCATGCCAGCACAGCACTTTTTAGACAAAGGATAAGATACATCAGTATATTTGTGCATGCGAAGTCTGAATGACAAGATTCAGAGGAAAATTAATATCAGAAAACGGTCTAGTGTTTGCGCATGGCTATATGTCTAGAGTAAGCACCCATGCATTTTGTTGTCAAAAATTGACGCTGATCTCTGCCTACAAACCTTACATCACGGCGGGGATTGTACATATCTGGCAGGTTTATCAAATAAATATATCCTGGGCGATTTTTTTGAAAGCCTTATTACTTCGGGATTGTCAGAGTCGTACTCTAATACCGAAACTTTTCGCTCAATGATACGTCCTTGAAAATAGTGAGTTGGGAATACTAGCCGAAATTTTGTCGCATCAAAAACACCCTCGCATGCTTCAGGGTTTTCAACTATGCCCTGAAACTCAAAAATCTCTATCTGTGACTTATCTTCAACGACCTTCGCCTTCATGGGGAAGAAATAGTAAGAAGTTATTCCACTCACCCTAGAATGCTATACTCTGGCAAGGAAAATGCGTAAAGGTGATTTCCGATACAAAATATGAAATGAGGCTAAGATACGGGATTTTTGAGTGTATTGTAAAGCTGTAGAGTGACTAAAGTCTAGGGACATAAATTTAAATCTATTTTTACACGGTGTACTTGTACACTGACGAAATAATAAATTTACATTTTATTCTTCTAAGCTGCACACAACTTTGTTCTGATCTAAATGTTTATAAGCAGATCTGAACCTTGATTCTGCATCTTTACAATCACCCTTTTTCATCAGTTTGCCTATTTCACTAATGTGTTTCTTCTCTGCTATGAACAGAAAATCTAAAACCTGGTCATTTAGATCTACCATGTGATCTTTATCAGACACGATGAGATCACATAGTAATAAGTAGTATGTCGTGTAGTACTCGGATTTAGTATCTACTGTCATATGACTCCTCTTTAGCAAGTAAGACAAGGATGATACATACGATGTTTCTAGCGGATCATTATCCTTGTTAATGACAAGAACTCGCAACATGTATTCTTGTAATCCTCTATACTCCTCATCATTCATAGAGTTATTTACCAATAGTATATCTATTAGTGCAATGATGTTTCTGTTGTATGTAGATGGCATATCATTTATCCTGCATATCAATTGCTTGGTAATCTGTGGCAGATATTCGCTATTAATTCTCAAGTAGTCAATGACTCTTTTCTGCCTCTTCAGCACTCTTTGATCCATACTCTCTATGTTATCTAAGTACATCCTGGAAACAATCATCCAGTGCTTTTCTATATCCTTGTGGGTTGACCTCTCCAAGAATATGATTGCACCAATTAGATATGTATCATGATCTAACATAATTGCATCAAGGTATAGATCTACGTATGTAAGGTGATTTGTATTCTCCAAGAATCTTTCTTCAAAGATAAATCTAACAAACTCACTTTGTAATTTAGTATCACAGGCGTAAGATATCGCTTCTGACCATTGTATAGGTATATTGGTGATTTGTTGCAGCATCTGTGAGAGATGTTGACATGCAAAAAAGTCATTGTATAGAGAAGTTGGTAAATATAAGCTCTCGATATAGATCAGATTTAAGTGTCTATACTTAGCTATATAAAATCTCTGTGTTGTGCTTCTCCATTCACTTACAGATAGACCAGAAGGCTTGGTTAATCTGTATTTCTGCAGGCTAATATAAAATTTACTTAAATCGTCCATTTTGCCGCGTTTTTTGCACAAAATGTAGAGATCGCTTAGAATTTCCAGTAAACAACAAACGCTGACTACCTCCTCAAAAACTGTAGTATCTACCACAATAAATGACTCGAGCTTCGATCTACATTCTCTAAACAATCCTAGAGATACCTTTTCAATTCTTTTCATCGTAAAATTGTATCTGCATAACGAGCTAATTGTCTGTGTAAGAACAATAGTATCACTCACACTCAAAAACATGAAATTTCCAGGATCATATGTTATCTCGATAAAATAAGAAATCAAGGAAGCAATGTATTCGTCTCGTTTCTCTAAAACTGTAGGAATCACGTCAACAACCGATTTAAGAACCACACAGCACGTTATTATGTTCTTATCTAGTACCTCTTGGTTCACGTATACTGATATCTTTGTAAATATAGGAAGTAAACACTTATAGCATAGTAGATCATTGTTGAGCATCTTAATCACCAAGCTCATCTCCTTGTACGTAAAGTTGCTTTCAAATGCCTTAGATAGCATTTTCTTGTAATATCTATATATCCTAGAGTATCCAAATACTTTTCTGAAGTGGTCTATATCAGTATCTGAAAGCTCAAGCTCACTGAGACATTTAAAAAGGTAGCTTTCGTCTTCTGTGTTTATGGAATCCAGGAATGAAACCATGAAGTTATCAAATTTGGTCTCTACTGGTGAATTGGCCAATTTGTATCTAGTTATAAAGCTGTGTAGTGACTTCAGTGAGCTTTCTTTGTTAATTACATTCAGGTTTGAGAGATAAAAATAAGCCAAGTAAACATCACGAATAGCCAATATCTCCTCTACTGAATACTCTTTACCTGATACGTCTCTAAGAATATCTGTTGGACTTCTATTCACAAAGCACGCAACATCCTCTTCGAGTTTCATGTTGTTTCAGATTCCAAGAATTTCTGCGTATATAAGCCAATGAATTACCAAGATATGATTGTGGTTTTTTATTTGTTGTTCCGTGAAATAATCATTGGGCGGTATAAGATGACAAGAATATGAGAAAACCGTTTCTATTCTTGGTGAATTAACAGCACTCCGTGCTGCAAGCATGTTATCTCCAAACCTCAAGTGCCTGTGCTATCTCTAAAGCAAAAAGCTGTAGGCAAAGGCACTAGGGGATACTTCCTTGTATTCTTATCTCAAATCAACTCTGATGCCAAGTTTGAACGAGACAGTACTCTTAGATATTCTTGTTATCCCACTGTAATGTCTTGACCAGTATACTGGACTGTGAGTATAGATGTAGATCCTCGCAAGTTTGCTTTTGTGTGGTCTGATGGAGAGTAGATAAATTGCCATCTGACTAATCAAATACCATTTAATATGTATTCTCGATAATCTTAACCGCAACTGACAAGATGAATAAATTCATGTCGATTTCCACAAATTATTTTTTCAAGCCCAGATGTTAACTGATAAAGATCCAATAGCTGGAAATGTCGAACTCGAAAAAACCATATACAAAAATGCACTTAAGGAGCTAGTGGCGTTTTTGAACAGCAATATAGAGGAGGTTGAGTCATCTAGTGAGGATGAATCTACAGAGCAGGTTGTTGAGAGCAAAAATGCTAAGATTGTAAAGCGCGATGGCTTTACTGTATCTAAGCGCAAAAATAAAAGCTCTGACAAAGCTAAGAAGGAAGGATCAGCTAAAAGCGAAGAAACAACAAACAAGCGAGTCAAGTTTAATAACGTTGTTGAAACTATCTCTATTGAGAAGAATAGGCCTGTGTTACGCCGATGTAAGAGAGACGTTCGGCACTTAATTTTGAACACAGAAGAGGGCGTAACAAATAAGAAAGAACTAGGGAACTATACGCAAGGCAGTACTGTTGACTGCAATAAAAAGATGAACAAGAAGTGCAATGATCGGGGTAACCACAAGATAGATGGAAATGAAAGAAAAGAGGATTGTGAACAACCACGCTATAACACAGAGAAGTGCAAGAATATTTACCAAAAAGGGCAGAAGGGAAAAGATAATGTTCTAGAGATGGCAAAAAACTATGAAGGGAAGGTAGAAACTGGGAGTGGGAGTATAGCTACTAAGAAGAAGAAAGGCAGGATTAATAAATATACTGTTGTAGGGAAGAAGCTAGAAAAAAGGAAGCAACAGGCACTGGCTGAGGGAAAAACAGTCGAAGATGTTGTTAAGGAAAACGTAGAAAGGTATAGCAGACGAGGAAACCTTGATAAAACGCAAAATAAGGTAGTTAAATATATTAATGGTAAGAATGCAAAGTATGTTAGAGATTTTGAAACGAGAACTATTGAGGGTACTAAGCTTAAAGATAGTAAGCGAAGTGGTTCTAAGCATGGCAAGAATAAAACTCATAAGAGAAAGAATAAACGATAAGTACTTTTATATATCTATTGGATTACGCTTATTTTCTTCTAACCATTATATCATGTATGTTTGCTGCTGACCTACAACTTTAGGCATTCTGTTTGCACAAGTTGGAAATAAAGTGAACATGCATATATAAAAAGGACTGCACATAGCAGATTGATTGATGCCTATTCACTTTCTATGTCATATGATGAATTTTTGTACTAGATTATTCATTCTCTTTCAATATAAACTTTTTTTATCGCGGAAAGGCATATTTCACTAGTATCAAGTTGCTTGACAACGCTCAAATATAGGTGTTCGCATTCAGTGTCATAAATACATACCTTTATCAATTCTTCTATGTCAAAATAGCGGGCCTTTCCCGGTAGCGCAGTGATTTTAAGCCTATAGCTTTTATTGAGCACAGTATAATTTAGGTTTACAGTAAATTTGATAGGTGCTTTCTCGAGACACATTACTTTCTCATCGGTAATAATGTCAAACTTGATGTATATAATCTTTTCATAGTCTATAGAGTTCAAGTAGCTTCTTAGATGCGTTCCTAGCATCATTCTGAGACTCTTAGGTAGAGGTATTTTTCTCTCTTGGAGACATGGTTTGATTTTTTCTATAAAGCACTCTAGATTTGTGTTAGCAAACATATGGACTAAATTGAGTAAAGCCTTAGTATTACCATTAGATATTAGGGTGTGGAGTGCATACAATATCTTAACTAGAAATGCAATAGAACTGCTGCTAAGATCGCATTCTTCCAGCAACCTCTTATATTTTATTATAGAAGTTCTGGTATAAACATAGCTCAAGAGGAGATTCTTTAGAAAGTCAATGGTATGATCTTCATGGTTCACATTACCCTCAAACAGCTCTATCTCTATAAAATTCAGGTGGCTCCTGGTATTTTTGTCTAATTTTATCTTATAATTGAGCTTCTTTAGCTCGTAAAGTACTATTAACATTGAAACATAGGACACGTCTGTGAGTGCTGTGGATGATTCTGCGAAGATTTTAGGTGTGTATATTTTCTCAATGGCACCATACAGTAATTCGTGATTTTTAGATACTATCCTCGAAATCTGTTTATACAGAATTTTGTGCTCTATTTTACTTTTGAGTTTATTGACGATTATCTCAAAAAACTCAAACTCCGAATATTGTAGATTAGCAATGGTTTCAAGGATTTGATCTTGAATTAATGTATTGTTTTCCTCTATGCTGCAACATACCTGTATGAGGCTGTCATTGGTAACTAAATTAGTGTACGTCTTGCTATAATTCATCATTACTGTCGAGGCTAGCTCCCTAACTCTCTCATCACCATCGTTTAGTGAGTCAATAAGATACTCAAAGGCTGATTCAACAGAGGTGCCTTGGACTAGTTTGTAAAGTGACAATATAGTTTCCATTCTAACTTCTACATCCTCATCCTCCAATCCATATATCAGAGCACCAGTTGTACTCCCCTTTGTATTTTGCTTGGTTAGTAGATCTTCGATGATCTCTGGCGATATAATTTTGGTGCTTCCAATACCTTTTGCTGCCACAAGTCTAACACGTGCGCTTAAGTCGTTAATACTCCTGCATACCACATCAAATATCTCCGCAGAGTTTATGTATTTTGACAGTAATGTGAGTGCTGTGCACCTAATACTTACATTTTCATCCTTCATAGCTTCCAGTAAAATATTGCTGCTTGGTACAGTATGCAAAATGTAGATATTTCTTATTTTGTGACATGGGTCATTAATCAGCTCCTCAGGAAGGGAGACCTGTGGATACTGTTTCAGGAGAAGCAACAAGGCCAACCTTCTAATTTTTGGACTTCCGTCATTTAGCAAATGCAAGCATTCGCTTTTACTTATAGGTCTGTTATAATGTATTGTGCACTCTAAAAAAACTAATAAATGAAATCTAATGCAGAACAAAGAACAAGTGTCTAAAGTATAAGATTGAACATTCAACTCCATGCAATTACTAAAATCGCTAAGGATCCTATCAATTGCTGGACAGTTAACTATTATAGAGGGCTTATACAGTTGAAGCCCTGGAAGCATAAGGGCTCCCTATTATTTTTACTGAACTAGGTATTTATTACTGTATGAACTCCACATACGCTTTTATTCAGTATGCTATCTTGCAATACGTTTGAGTTAGCAGCCCTTAACGTGTTGTAATTATTCACATGTACAATATCAAGCAGCTATATCGCTATTCAAATATGGCCTCTTGATCTATTTTTTTCCTGATGAGCACAGCATTGGTGTCATCAATCTTACCTTCATAAATCCCCATCAAATATTCATAACTTTGTTTAAGACTTTCATCTCCTTCGATTTCACCAATAAGCTCATCAAGAAGTTTTATCTTCTGCAGAAATCCAAAAAGATCTTCCTTTGTTCTAACATTCAGCCTTCGCAGATTATTTACAATATAGTAATTTAGACTCTTGTAAATGCCTTCAAAGTATTTCTCGAAATTTCTAAGGATTTTCACAGACGAATATATCTCCTCCGTTATTTTCCATATCTTAGTTAGATAGAAATCATTTTGACTGGTAAAAGCAGCCTCTCTGTAGAATGTATCAAAGTAGTAAAATATTTCAAGAACTATCTGTCTTTTTAGTGCGTGCCTGTATTTTCCTAGTAACCCTTCAATCTGCTCGTCAGATATCATTTCATTTAGCTCCTCTAATGATGAAATTGTAAAAACTACCTTATCGTAAACCTTCCTGGTCGCCATCAAATCGTTCTTGGATATATTTTTGACTATCAGATCATGATCAAAGTTAGTTGAACTAAGTGTACTACTCGTAAAATAATCATCAAATAGAACCGATAACTTACCAACCACAACGTTTACAATAAACTTGTTAATATCCGTGGCATTGGAAAAATCTGTTGATCTAGGGAACTCCTGATATATTAGCTTTATAGGTTTATAAAACCCAAGCTTCTTGTGCATGTGGTCACATTGATTCCAGATATTTGACTAGAATAAAACCATAATTTTCTTCTCTGCTTCCTCCTGCTTCACCTCGTAATACCTCTCCGATAGAATTTCTCGTAGATGACTCTTCAACGACACATCATAAGCTTGGTTGTAAACTAGAATGGCTACTTCGATATTTGAACTGATTATACGAGTATACTGTCCCATATTGGATTTTTTGTGAACATACTCTGCAGTTATTTTTTCATAAATTGCATATTTATGGTCATACAACCCCGTATAGTCAATATTATCAAATATGTTATCAACTGAAAAATCTTCATTGTTGCTCTTCTCCTCAGGCTTTCCAATATAGGCCATGACAAAGTTTTCTAGTTCTGTATTAAGTGTTTCTTGAAAGTTTGAAAGACCATTTTCTCCATAGAACTTCAGTGGCACATCCTGTGTAATTTCAAACTTTTTGCTAGCCATACTCTGTAATATCTTAAAGTTCTCTGCAACCATCTTAATGGTGTTCGTTATTTTCCATATCAGTGTCTCTAGTTTGTTATTTTTCGTGTTAGAATCTACATCTTTGATTATGGATTCTATTAAATCCCTAATAGATCGTTGGCAAGAGCTTGATTGATAGTTATCAAGTCCGGGCAAAGCATTCAATATCTCTATGCATCTAAAATAATGAACGCAGCTACGCTGGTTTTTGTATAAGAACTTATCGATTTTTTTATATACCCTAAACAAGAGACTCTGCCTGTAGTCCGCCATATCCTTAGAATACTCATCCATGCATCTTGGCAGCTGATTATTCTCTATGATGTCAATTGCTTTATAGAGTCTTTTGGATGCTTCAACAAGATCATCTCCATTTTTTAGTTTCTGGAACTCGTTAAGGTTTTTCTTGAACTCACCTAGCAGCTTGCATATCCTATACTTGCATTTGCTGTTCTCCAGTTCAGAATATTCTTTGATCATATCTTTGACGCCTATACTCAAATTAGATAATGACTTAGAAGTTTCGTATATACTGCTTATAGAAGATAAACAGCTGGTATTGATATGGTAGCACTCCATATACGATAGCACCGAATCACTAAAGCCTTTATAATTATCTTCTATTATCCTTTCCATAGCACTCTCAAGTTTGTGAAACATATTTCTGAAGTTAGATGCTTCAGTCACCGAGGTTCGATTCCTTAATGCTTGTCTCAATGGGTTGAAGTCTGGAGTCAGGGAGGTTTCCCAGTCTACACGTAACTCTTTTAGCAAAGAATCAACATTGTACATAGGGTATCAATAAATGTAAGATTATATTTTTACGTACAGGTGAACAAAAGATAGAATAGGTAAGGGAGCATTTTATTTCTTTTAACTATGTTTGTTCTTGCTATATTTTGTATTTAAAAACTTGTGAGGTTGTGTAGGTCTTCACCAAAATATATATGTTAAGATATGATAGACCATTAGAAATGATTTTACCACACATAATGGATGCATAAAGATCAGACTTCCTCTATGTTAAATGTATAAATAAGTGCTTCTCAATATATAGCTTGCAAAGATCTCGTAGTGTAAAATGCTTATACACTGAAGATGAAATCATTTTGAGAAGATCGTTAGATGCTACCGATTTCCTGAGTAGGCCCTCCAAACAGCACATGCTGAAAAGCACGTTAGAATAGCAAGTATCTAGTTTCACACAGTATCTGTTTAGTATTCTGCTAAGACTAATCATTAAACTAAGCATATTCATACTTTCCGATGTCTCACACAGTAGAGGGCGTACCAGATTATCCAACTCTACCTCAAAGCTAGGCTTATCAATATCTTGCGTTCTATTAATCTTGTGTCTCTCAATTAGCAAACGAGCTGCACCTCTAAAGTCATGCTCAAATAGTTTTGCTAGCAAATCAACCAGGTTATTCTTCTCTTCTGTAGTAAACGTTTTACATAAGCCTGGATCTAAAATAACCAGTTCGCCAGATTCAGATATTTTCAAATTTCCTGGATGCATATCAGCATGTACAAACCCGTCTCTGAAAATCATTTTTCCTATACAACTTACCAAATTATTTACAACTTGGTACGAGGGATTATGGAACTTCTTGTGTGGAACATATTCTTCTACTAACACATTGCTCGTGCAGGCAATGAGTTCGGGAACACGAGCATATCCTTCCATGTTTTTTCTCAGTACTTTCAAATTTCGTCCTTCTTCTTCTAAACATAATTGCTTTGAGAAATCAGCTTTAAGATTCTGAAGTTGATTTTTGAGATCTAAAAACGCTGTAAAAGGTAGCTTCGAGACAAGACTGGTAATACATTGCAAAATAACAAAATCAAGATCCATTCTCCTTGATATTTGTGGGTGCAAAACCTTTACGGCAACTGGTTTATCGTTGTGCATGGCCTTGTATACTTGTGCTACAGATCCTGTTCCTATTGGCACTTTGTCGATTTTATAGACCTTAATTTTGGATTGCTTGATAATCCTGAGGGTTTCTAGGAAAGAATGAGTGGTTGCTGCTTCGTGGAGCTTATACAAATGCCTACATAATTCTACAGAGGAGAAGTCTGATCTTGTTGAAAGCCACTGTCCTAACTTGATGAACAGTGGGCCGTTGTATTTTAGGAACCAAAATATGACTTTATGCCTAGCTGGCCTGGGCATGAGGACAGAAAGTCCTACAGGTACAGATAGAACAAGTAGCTCTAAAGATCTATCGATCTTATCCACAAGCGAATGCTTGATTGGTGGAGTCTTGGTATACTGCTGCATTGTCTGAGCCAAACATGGTGGTTTCTTGTTGGCGAATGGAAATTTGAGCATATGGGGGTATACGCACACCCATTTAAGTACTGCAGTAAATCAACTTGGGTATTCTAGAAGTTTGGATCTATGTAATCTCATCAGACTTCTCCCTAAATACAACATAACCTTAAAAATTCATCGTGTAGATCAGTGAGATAAGATTTTATGATCGTTCAGCTAATGCAATACACACTAATTCATACCCACTCATATCCCTGACTGCAATGTATTAATTGTTTCAAAAATATTTTCAGATGGCGATAATAGTTACATTATAGACACCTTCCTCCCGCGAATGCAAAGTGTTAGTCGTAATTAGTACTATAAGGTTTGCTGCAAAATAAAATTATTATACACGAAACTGAAATAAAATCAAGACATGTGAGCGGCTTTATTATCCAAGAAAAAGTTCATATAGAATACACAAAGAATTTACCGCTATAAGCGGAATCCTGGCAACAGTCTTTGTAGCTCGTATAAGATCAACTATCTTCTGCTTCGTAGGGCTCAATTTACTTCGTGCATCGACACGTAGTGGTAGCCCTAATCTACTCAAGCATATTTCATCGTGCAATATCACCACAGCATTGACCATGAACACTAGGCTATAGAGAAGTTGGAGCAACCCAAACATTTGGGACTCAGATTTTCGAAATTTTATCTATAGATATCTCGTATAGTCGAGGTCTACTACGTGCAGGATATAATTGTCACCTTCCTCATACTATTTAAGTGAAGTTTGTTATTGCTATAGTAGGGTATATACACACTGCTGTGTTAGAGGTGTATTTCAGCATCTACGTGACATAATTTCACCGTAAATGTGTATATCTTATTCAGAGAGCTTACCGGCTCTTCATGCTTTGCTATTTACAATAGATATCAACTGCTATATACCTCTAAAGAAGGATGCATTTGTTTATTTCTCATCTTTTTGTCGAGTAACGCGTGTTTATATAGCCATTCTTAACCAAATATGAGCAAGCCGCTTATTTTACGATATCAAGGAGCAATTGAGCTTTTTTTATTCCTTATCAAAATTCAGCCTCATCAGGAGCATACTGCGCCGTGACACATATACATAAAGCTACATCTGTTTTGTTGATCTGATATTCCCAGCTGTTTTTCAATGCCCTAATTTATCTCATGTAAATATCTAAATCTAGCAGCTTCGTAACCCCCAATGTCAGCTCCCGGAAGCGTATGCGATCTAGCAGCAAAAACGAAAGAAACGATGTCGTTTAATGTATCGGTGAAAGGACATGATTTTGACAAGTCTAACAATTTAGATGACATTATAGAATCATACAGGACGGTCGGTTTTCAAGCTTCCAATTTGTACAAGGCTATTGAAGAAGTTAGGAGGATGCAGGGCGCTAAAATTTTCTTTGGCTGCACCAGCAGTATAATAACCTCGGGCATCCGCGATGTGGTCAAATATCTCGTAAAGCATAAGTTCATAGATGTTCTTGTTATTACTGCGGGAGGAATAGAGGAAGACATTATTAAGACATTGCGTCCAACATACTGCGGTGAGTTTACCCTCAAGGGCCAAGAGCTAAGAGAAAACGGATGTAACAGGGTAGGAAATTTAATAATTCCGAATGAAAACTATTTAGATTTTGAAAATTGGTTTTCAAAAGTCATGTACGAGATTGTTGATGGTTATACTCCAAAGCATCCCAGGATACTATCACCCTCTGCCTTTATTAAGATTCTAGGCGAGCATATTGACAACGAGGAGTCGTATTTGTATTGGGCAGCCAAGCATAATATTCCAGTGTACTCACCTGCCATAACCGATGGGTCTATTGGAGACATGCTGACATTTCACTGTAAGAGATCTTGCCTAGTTTTAGATATCGTTGAGGATATAGGGAAGATTAATATGGAAGCTGTGCATTCTGGAAAGAATGGTGCTATTATTTTGGGAAGTGGTTTGATCAAGCACCACATTTTAAATTGCAATTTGTTTGGAAACGGTTTGGATTACTGTGTTTTGGTGAACACAGCGTCAGAATATGATGGAAGTGATGCGGGGGCATCTTTGGATGAGTCTGTCAGCTGGGGGAAAGTTAAACCAAATATAACGGCAGTTAAGGTTTTTGGGGACGCGACTATTCTTTTCCCGCTGATTGTTGCAGCCACATTTGCTAAGCTAAGACCTTCTAAGGAGCATTCGTGTTTCCATTATTTGCTGCAACGGCTGTCTTCTTCGAAAAACTTTTCATTGTGGTTTTTGCTGTTTTCCCTCGTATGTCTTATCTTTTACATGATTGCGGCCAAGAGATTTTGCTAATCAACATGATGAAAAATGGTTAGCACAAGGATAGTAAATATACTGATATTTTGCGTGGTATCCTGTTTGCATTGACGAATGTCAGCATCCATGTGACATCCCTACATACCTTTACGATGAGTAGAAGAGTTTTGATGATTTTGCTAAACAAAGTGAATGATTGCTTGGGGGCAATATAACGCAAATCCTAATAAACTTATTATATGCACTTATAGTACAATAAATTGTTGAAATTAGCACAATGGTTTGGGCTCTTAAATGTCTTGATGCATGACTGCAGCCAATCATTTATTTAAACAACCTCCGAGTTGCCATGAAGTTTGACGCTAGATGCGCAACAGCAGATGCACAATGATATATTAAGACATGTCTTGTCATACATCAAATCATCTGATCATCTGCGCAGCGAAGATGATTTAGAGAGCTATTGATGATCACAACACCCACATTTTAATCTGACGTCTCTCTATGTTTACTTCCCTAAACCCAATGCACTTGCCAACTGTTTTGTACGGCCTTTTGCAATCATATAGCTCATGCCTTGTCACCTATTGTAGTCCTTGATCCTTTGATATCTAGAAAGCCTTAGACATATCTGATCTACAGAACTGTGAATAAACTGACCGGAAAAGTATTTATAAATGATATTTTCAAAACAGAATGATTCCCCTAGTATGTATGCCATGCTTATTTGGATATGTCGCGTGCACCGATGAGAATGCCCGCTTTGATACAATGCTATACATCACTAACCTCGATACATCAAACAAACAATTTGGTTCCTCAGAAGCAGGTGATACATTAATTATTCCAAAATTCTGTAGTTCAGGAAACAATCTTACAGAGTACAGGAATACAAAATTGTACAATCGCTTCTCTCCAATAACGCCTCGACCTCAAGATGGTTCTCAAAGTATGTGTTTGCCTAGTTCTAGTACTAATTCAGGCACAGCATACACTGACAGAACACTATTGCAGGATGATGAGTCGCAAGTACAAGGCTACTCAACCTCACAATACAATAATGCGAGCTCAAGCGCATTCGTATGGCCTCCTTACACAAATATGCACTCATCATATTCAGGAACTGAAGGCCAGCAATGCTTATTATATCCTCTATTCAGCAGCACAGAATCATATATAACTTCTACAGGAACAGCATCATATTTAACCTCTTAGCACAATTGCACCGCATTCACATTCTGCAGACGAGAATACTGGTATCTACATGCATCATCTTCAAGATGCTATGAATAATATTCTTGCCATGAATATTCCCAATATAATCTATCAGTTTATCGAAAACAATACAAAATTTCCTACTTATCAGAATATTAGATTTACAGAAATATCCGGAGGGACTTGTGAAAGTAAAGAATTTGAAGAACAGATGGATGTACAGTTGTACAGCAAGTCAGCGGGGTATATAGCCAACAATTGCATTAGCAATAATCATAATGCACATGAAAACATTTACATACATAAGCCAACGAATCCTTATTTTGTCAAGAGATCTGCTAGTTATAGTGTATCTAAGGAACAAAGTTGCGATTATACGAGGCAAGAAAACGCAAGAAGCACATCATTAAGCAACACAGATGAAACTAATAACGATCCTTCGCAGTCTTTTAGGATACTTCTTCCCATAACAGAATCTGTATATTGCAATCAGATATTTAAGATGATATATTGTGGACGGAAGTGCACAGGCAACAAAAATGTCGCAACAGGAAAAGAGCTAAGCTACCTTGCAAGCCACTACTCGGCACCAGAGTCCTTACAGGGAGATTTTCCATTTATGCCCATAAAAGAGGCGACATTGATAGAGGATCTGAAATCAGTGGTTTCTGGATTAGAGCCATATTTCATGGATGAAACTCTAGATAGATTTGATGCGATAAACTCTGTCTTAACGTACTTTAAAGCACTGATAGAGGGAGGTACATCATTCAGCAGTGTTAAAGACAACACTTTAAATTTATTTATGATTGAAAAGATGTTTTATTTTCACGTTCTAGTACTTCCCGAATTACCATCACTATTTATATTTCTGAGAGAAGACTTGAACGATAGGAGTGACATATATGACATAACAACAGTTCTTATCACTCTTGCTAGAATAAGGTACTACATATGCGATTTTTTCCTTAAAAATTCACCCAAGCTGTTTAAGATAGATGTACGCGACCAAATTGTTTTCAACGGCGGTGAGCTTAGCCTACTTTTGATTAAAAGAAACCTCTTGAGAAAAAATATATGGGAAATGTTGGAGAACATAGGCCTCGCTTGGAACTTTCTGCAACGCTACCTCTCATTAGAATTTTAGAATCCCAGTCGGAGAAGAAGAGAGGTAGTGGAACACTATGTTCGTTCTTCAATGATATGCTTTCACTATTGTTATATTGCCTCTACAAGGAAACAATATAAAGGATACTGCTGAATTATGAGGAGTATTTGGAAGCTTTACATCATCTAACAGCGTTTTATTATCTTGACATTATACGTCGCCTTATGACTGTAGAAAGCCAGTTAAAGGACGCGGCCATGAGGATCTACAGGGAATTGCCAATATACGCTTCAAATCGTTTTGTGAATGGTGGTCTTGCGTTTAAATTACACCGAAATATTCAGTTACATCTTCACCAAGGATCTATTTTTGATTCTCACATGATTAATGTATACTATATTAGCGCGTTGTTTCATTATGTTGTGTACTATGAGATACTTGGCTCCAAAAAACTATCAAATACACTGAGTGGCCATGGAGACTATATCTACAAACTTGAATTTCCTAAAACAAGAAAGGTAGGGAAGATTCAAATACACTATGATCATAAAAGGAAATATTTCTGAGAAATATGTCGGTACTAGAAATGTTGCAATCGTGCCGAGATATCACGCCTGCTTTGCAATGCTATTCTGTTTATTAGACCTGTATTATATACCCAACTTTCATCATTTTGGTTATACGCTTCCTCTTGGCAAATTTTATCCAGCTTCTTTACTGTTTGACGGATGTAATCCCATTTGTATCCCCAATCTCTTTGAGGTGCTCAAGTGATATGATCCCTAGACTGTTCATATGCCCATATGATACTAGTCTCTAGCTGCTTCTGGTGATGTGTTGTCAATACTCTATCCCATGTTATATCCATTAATCGTCCCTTTCAAATAGGGACAAAATGCTTTTTGCCATGAAGTCAAGGCTAAACATATCATAGCCTCCTCGATATGTAAGGTAGAAGCAATGATATTGATACAATTTAGATGCTTCGTGATACCGCATAGCTTCACATACGCATTTAAATAGCAGGTATTTTTGCCTCACCATGCAATTTTTTAGTGTTGATTCCAACACAATAAACCAGGAGGCTCTAGAGGGGCATGAGTAAAAATTTGCCTTGTTCTGCATATCACTTATCTAGCACAAAAGAAGAATACGGTATTCTTCCAGCCATTGAAAAATACTTTGCGTTCTCTAACGAGAACTTTCCTCACATGCCACTATACAAAGCTGAGGTTTACACTATAAACTCTAGATATAAGGCTTCAATAGTGGTAATGAACTTATACGTTAAAAGTCACAAGGAGTTTGACTCAGTAAATGATGCATTAAATCATATATATGGCTTGGCATACACCTACCTAGTCGGTTTGGTTAGTCAATTTTACGAAAAACTAAATGCAAAATCTAAAAATGGTAAGAGGGTGAGTGGAAAAAAAGGGAGAGAAGAGAACGAAAAATTGGATTATAACAAGTCCCACGACAACTTAGCAGAAATTGTTTCTGATGGAAAGTATGATATATGCAAAACTCCGCCATACATAATTGATAGCGATTGTTCCTCAGAATCACTAGGGTACAAGGAAGAGGACAACAAGATGGATAAACTCGCGTCAGTTGGAGGCAGGAAAATCCAAGAAGTTCTCGCCTTCTCTGATCTGTCATTTGCCACCACGAATAGCGTAGATCAGCATCCAACTAAAAATAAAGCTAGCAGATCCGAGAGGAATCAGGAAGATCGCGAGTTGTCAAGGTATTCAGGCAGTGACCTAAGACACGAGAATAGATATAACAGCACTTCAGCTTCTATGAAGGATGACAGCAGTGGAATTACTAAATTTGATATTGCTGAAGGATACCTGCAAAATGACCGACAAAAAGCTAGGAGGCAAGATAGCAACAATAAAATGGCAGAGGCAAAACAACCCAACAAGCGTGCAAAAAATGGAAGTTCCAGGCCCAAGCAGGATTTGCTGAATAACATGGGTTTAGCTACAAACTCCAGCACATCGGCTGACAATAGTTCAATTATTAGATTCGGCAAGAATACACTAATTGTATATTCAACATTTGTTTATGAATTTTGCAAACAAAACTTGTTGACCTTCCCAGAGTACATGTTTGATAGACAAAATGGAGTTTATATATGCCAGGCAGAATTGATGGATGAAGTTTTTACATCAAAATACGCATTTGATAAAAGTGGAGCCAAGGAAGATGTATGCCGATTGATATACAACTACATAAATAACAGCCGCAAGAAGTATGCCAACAGCAAGATCATTACTAAAAAGGACTGTGAGCCCTCACCTATCTTCCACGTCACTGACAGCTATTTTGACGTAGGGTTTCTATCTAAATCCCGTGCTCAGGAGTCAGAAATATTCAAGGATGGTGAACAGAGGTGTAGCAGCTTTGAGATAGAAAATGCGTCCCTGTCAGACCTAACCTTAGAGCACAATCTATCAGAGCAGTGGTCTAATTTTGGAGTCAATGTATCCGAAGATATGAGCGATAAATATAGTACCAAAAGTGACAAGAAACGAGAAAGCTTTACCTACGACGATTTGTTTAATTTCTAGTAATATCACCGAAGTTTCATTCGGCCTTTGCCGCACTAAAATACATAATTGACCCACTGCAGCCAAAAAGAACGATATATCTAGATATTCTTAGAACCAGGTACCCGGCACTCCTTTCCTGAGTTAAGCTATTAATAGATATACTGGTCAATTATGACTATAAATTAGCATGGAGGGTATGCCAATCAATTACCAGAAATTACCATGGAGTGTATAATAATCATAAATGCAGTAAAAAGGATTTTGATGCTATCTGCTATAATGGGGATATCAAGACAATATGAACGAATTTGCTATATACGCTGGGTCTTGAATTGCAGTCAGTATCGTAGTACAGATTCAATACAATTATGTTCAAGTGAGTTATGCAAGATTCACTGGTGCATTTTCTATGCTATATTGGTATTGGGTGTATGATATGATAAATTGGGTTTTCTCCTCAAATTGTGCGTAATAACCCAATGTATCTACTACAGCTTTGATCTACATGAATCTTAGAATGTCAGAGGTCTGATCTGGTCAGAGTAAAGACACATAAACGTAAAACTAGCTATTTGCGAGTTAATGACAAGTCATCTAGAAGATACGGGGCATAATAAGCATGTGGTATCTGAGGTGTACTACGTTGATTTATAGTTAGGCGTTTTGACCTGTTATTATTGTTAGATAGGATGCCATCGGCATCTACCTGCGTCAATACTGTGCAAATATCATACAAACACACCGAATTACAAATCTCAGGTTAAGTCCACTTTGTCTTAAGCATATCACTACAAGTAAATCTATAACAATATGACATGCCCAGTGTTTTAGACATCATACAGCAGAGACATACAGGCTGTATTGTACAAAACGACCAACCCAATCCAACATGATAAGATATGACTATTTTGGATTAGTATACGTAATTTTATACTTGAAGCATATAACTATGAATATAATGGGCAATTATAGAATGCATTTATTCTACTATGGTTTCACCTTGGAGCACTTTTCATTTAAGCGCAATAATTTCATACTAACTAAAATTCTCTCAACTTTTACTTCCTCGAGTGGTGCAGGAGTGTTATCTGAAGCATTGTTTGCCTCTGATCCAAGACTCCTTGAGCTTGCAGTGGAAAGGCTAGACAAATAACTGCGCGCCTGCTTGAGTATATTCGCATCATTATTGATCTCAATCATCAGCATAGATACCACCCAGTCAGGATCAAATTTCATGTAAAATGCATCCAGCATTCGCCCCTGGCTTCCTTCAAATAAATCCCCCATAATACTAGAATTTGACACGAAATCGGCACTATCGTATCCAATGTCTTTGCTCAATGTACGTTTCCACATATTTAGAGTATTGAGATCTTGTTGTGAGTTTTTGCTGTTTGGCGTAGCAGTAAGCTCGAAAATATACTCTTTCATCATTCCAATCTTGCAGTCCATATACTCCTTAAAGTCCCCAGAGCTCTGGGTCATCGACGTATATATTTCATAGAGGCAAGAGAAATGCTTTTATGGGATGCTTCGTAACGCATTGCTGATCTTGATTAGACAAGCTTTAACTGTACTTTCATCTGTTTCTGCCTTAGCATCTAGAAGCAGTAGCACAGCCTCAAGTAGATGCTTAGTGGTGTTAATACAGCTTTTGTGCATAGGATAACCTATATACAAGTCTGATCCTAGCCCATACAACGAGGAAATATAATTTTCTAGCCTAGAGCCAGGTTTGTTTGGACTTTCCACGAATTTCTTCAGTTTTTCATTCCATAAGTTCAATATTTCATGGCCACTCATCTTGTGTGTAGGAATCCGTTTGGGTACAACCTTCATCAAACCTTCAGTATTCCACCCAAATTCTTGCTTCGCCAGTTATTTGTATACTGCACTCCTGGTATAATCAGGCCTCCTTTGATAGTTAAAGTACGGCAAGGGTAGAAGTCTTGGGCCAAAACAAATCATTAGTTCCCGCCACCCCAACTCGTCTCCAATCCCGTACTCTAGTAGATTGTTGAAAGATAGATCAATCCTAGACAATTTATCCATGAACAGGACAGAGCGAGGTAGACCTCTGAGACTGTTGGATCCCAAATTCAAAGTAGTCAAGTTTTTGAGACGACTTATTCGGTACGGCATATACCTTAGACCATTAGAAGTGAGATCAAGAATCTGCAAATTGTGCAAGTTAAATATCTCGACCAAGTTACAATTCAACCTGTTGGTTCCAAGATACAAAAACTGTAGATTTTCGAGCTTAGTCAAGCCTGGAGGAATGCTTTGGATACGGTTATGGGTCAAATCAAGGTACACTAGCTTGCTTAGATCAAAAAAATTCTCGGGTAAGGATTTAAAGATGTTGTGATTCAGAGAAAGCACCTTTAGCCTTTTTAGACTGCAAAGCTCTTTTGGTACCTCAGTGAGGTTATTATTTCCCAATCCAAGGCTCTCCAATTCGCTCAAATCTCCTATTTTATTGGGTATAGCATCGAGTTGGTTATGAGAAAACTCCAGTATCTTAATCTTTTGCAACTGACAAATATCCTCAGGAAAAGTTATAAACTGATTATAGGATAGATGTAGTTCCACGAGATTGACTAGCGTCCCTGCATTTGTAAACAAAACTTCTAGTTTGTTATTTGAGAGATTAAGCGTAAGTAATTTTGTAAGTACGCCCATACTATCTGGCAGCCGCCCTATACTGTTATTGTTTAACATAAGAGTAGTCAGGTTTTTTAGTTTGGATATATGAGATGGCAAAAACGCAATTTCGTTGTGGCTAGCGTCTACTTTTTGCAGACTTTTTACAAAGCAAAATGGCAGTGGAAACCCATTTAGTTTGTTGTAGGAAAAATCAATGATTTGCAATTTTTCTAAATCCGCCAATCCTACATCTACAAAGGAAATTTTGTTGGTTGAGACGTTAAGCTCCTCCAATTGCTTAAGGTTTGATATCATGAACGGTATCTTTTTGATAAAATTTGCAGAGAGATCAAGTTTTACAGCATTTATATTAGTCAGGGCTTCCTTTGGTATTTTTTTCAATTTTTTATGACTCAAATCAACGATGTCTGTTGGATGAATGGGCCTTTCGTGATCAGCTAGTTCCGTATTTGCTGACAACTTATTAGTGTAAATATGGTCATCACCAGCGCTTTCTTCACTATGGGTGGGCATAGTGACATCCTTGGCTGATTCTGGGGATTTGTTTTCTGGCCCACTATTATGTTCTACATCTATATCATGATGTTGATCAACTACATTCCCATCACTGTCGCTAGTTGCTTCGTTTGCTGGATCAGGCAGTACCTCGTTGGAGATTTCTGGAATTATAACGTCTTCAGGTTCTGCGTTTCCTGGAACGTGATCAATTTGTGCCTCATTGTCCATTGCAGGTGTGTTGCTTCCACGGATACAGCTCATATAGCTCTGAGGCAGCACATAAATTCTGATGTATGCTTTAAATATCATATCCCCTGAAGGTCCATGTGCTATTATAGCTAATCCAACAACCAATTGAATTTCTAACATACCCTTTTGATCCTCTTAAGAAATTAGATTGGTGATAAATGAGATATAGACATACAAATTAAACAATTAGGAGCTGAATACACTATAGCTAGAAAGGAACAGTGACTAGTTTATGTTGTCGCAGCATATATGTTGGATGAATTTATAGATATTATTGTTGGTGCTATGGTTTTATCCAAAGATAGTTTATTTGGGACTGTAATACCATGCAGGTGATTGCAACCATCCTAGTAAACGTATTTATAAGTCTTTGCTGAACAATTAATTAATATATGTAAGGTGGTGATAATTGGCGGGATTAACGATCGACAGAAACACTCGATTCTGCTTCAACTAACACTTCAAAACATGCCGAATATTTATCTTGTTGATAAATAACTCTACGTATAGTGCTGGTTAAGAGACAATCAAAGATACATAATAAGTCGGTGCTGTTTGTTACATCTGGAAGCTTATTGATGCGCTCATGTATTTCGTGGTTGTGCTTTTCTGGCATTTTACCATTCACGGTAAAATTATAAACCAATAAACTCAGTTTGTAGGGCTCCCATTTACCTTTTACAGAATCAAAGTTTTGCAATACCTACATGCACGAAACCAATACGCAGGATTATGTAGGGTCAAGCTGTAAGACAGCGCAAAATTCATTTAATTAATAAATTTATTAGTAGCGGCGTATATGAGTAAGCTCATATATGCCACCTCTATACGTCAAACGTAATTATCCTATGCTGCTAAATTCCATCGAGTCAAAGTTGTGCGATAAACTTGGCTCGGGAATTTCAGTATCGTAAAAGTCACTTATTCCTTCTTTCCTCAGCAACCTCTTGGAGTTCAGCGTAGTATGATCTTCCTTCTTCACTGTCTTGACCTCTTCCAAATACTCCTTATCGTAAAAACAGTTGCCCAAAGCATTCCCAAACTGCCTCAATGTTCTCTTCAACGAGTCTGTAGCCGACTCTTTTCTGGCTTTCTCATAAGCAGCTGATTTTAGTCTTGCGCCATCGCACGATCCAAATCCAACATCCTCGTGCCATGACCCATCCTTCAGGGTGACTCTTGTAGTGCAGGATATTCCAATAAAGAACTTATTGTCTATTATGTCATCATAGTCCACCTTCATCTCCTTGATCTCAGATGACCAGCCATCAAATCCGAATATCTGGTTAGCAAGCTCTATGACAGCCCATCCTTCAATGTATGCCAAATTTACACCGTTATATCCTCTTCGATATCGGATAAACTCTGGCCCTAGCTTCCTTGATAAATTTGAAGCTATTTTTATTCTTTCTTTCGATGTCCGTGTTTTCTTATCGTTGCTGAGGTTAGACATATTATCCAGGGATTCTAAGAACATAAAATTGCTCTTGTTTGTTGGTGTCTAAGGGGACAGAGGATAAGTTAGAATACTATAAATACAATTTGTAAGTCTCCAGGCGTTTGATTATTGATGATATGATAGGCAATGTGATCACCATATAATGGGTGGCTTAACCACCAAGTAACTAATACGTAATCAGAATCCACACAAGTCATAAGTGTAATCTGCGGTCATTTACATTGAGAGTAATATGTGGAAACCCATATTGAGCATAATCTGCAGCCACCACGTCTGCATCCAGAATCTACAAAGGTCATGTGATGTGGGATGAGGGCTTGTAAGTATCTACTCCTGATAGGATTGACTGAAACCCGTATCATATCACCTTCGCTACGGTCGCAAAAATGATCTGCTGGTGTAATTACACAACTATATAAAGCGACTGGATTCATACTGCAGCAAGTAAATGGATTCTCCTCCTGTACCGAAGAAGTGATTTCTAGCAATCATAATTCACTGATTATAAGAGTGATTTCCATTGACCATATATTGCGTGTCATCAAAAACCTTTATCAAGAGCACTTGAGATTCTCAGCCCAGAAATGAACTGATAATATAGAACAGCTAGCCTCCAGACAATTACATCTTTACACTTAATTCGTATATACACCAGTATGGTGCCCAAAACATAATCTATATATGGTAGTATGTGCATAAATAATCCAAGTATAGGCAACAAATAGCTTACAATAGGCTGCTAATTTGCATCTTATCTGCCATACATTACAGCGTGGAGCTATTTCCAGCCTTTATATCTCCAATCAAAAACTGAAACGTATACCCCTTTTAAAACAAAGAGTGGATAGTTTGTATATAAAAAATGAACTTGAAACAGGGGTTAAGATGAAAGTTGATCCATTGCAAGAAGCGCTCCGAGCAAAAGAAGAACATTTTTACTACAACATACCACCAAAGTACGAGCATATGTTTAAGTCCAGAAACTATGATCTTGAGCACTTCGGGCTGACATTTTCCCAGAGGGCTGTGGCTTTCAGTGGATGCTTGATATTAGCAATTCTGTGTTTAATGCTGAGCATGATGAGATTGTTGACAGCAGTTATGAACCCCACGGCATTTGTTCTACCATATGCTCTTTCAAACTTTTTACTGTTTACCATTCCTGGATTTCTGCTTGGGTTTAAATCGTATTTTACGAATTTGTTTTCTGAAAAGAAGAGAAAGTACACTTTGAGCTTTTTCATATGCACTACTATAACGTTGTACAATGTGACCATGCTTGGGGGCTATTTCCTGAGCCTATTCTTAGCCATACTACAGGTCGGTGTATTCGTTATGTTTGCATTGACGTTTATTCCTGGGGGGACTAGTGGGATAAGCAGTATGTTTAACTTGTTTCTAAGGCAGTAGTCGTGTTGTGATAATAAAGGATTAGTCTATAAGTTTTTGTTGATGATCATAGATCTGTAAGAGTTTAATTCTGGTATAAGGCTCTGTATATGCACGAGTAGACATGGCAATGAGGCCGTACATTTGTGCCTAATTCTTCATCAAGCCATAGAGTAGCTTTCTCATCATATCTTGTTTACAATACATGGATATTTTTACCCCTAAAATGTCAAAACAGACCCACTCCTCGAACCAAATACAGGAATACAAAAAAAGACAAGCTACTCTCAGCAAGCTTCTATTTGATCAGCCTTCTCTCTTTGTTCTCACTCCTATACAGGTTCTCATGATTTCGCTTATTTTCATTGGGAATGTCTTCTTACTTCACATATTCTCCAAGTTTGTGCCTAGCTCTTCGGCTGTTCAGATTGTACTAGCTATTATAGTCATGGGTATCTCTGTTTTTGTTTCCTTTGCTATGAATAAGAAATAAAGCTGTATTTATGGTAGTTTTACAGTCATATTTCTGATTTTGTTTCCTTTGCTATGAATAAGAAATAAAGCTGTATTATGATGGTTTTTCTTTTAGATGTACCTATAAACATGTACAATTGCACCCTATGTATGTCTGATGTATATCAGAATTGATGATTGAAACAAGCGGCCTCAAAACTTATATTTTGAGATGAAGTGCTTTAGTTTTGGATCAAGTAAGCCCTTATGTTTGTAGAGGACTAAATAAGATATACTTTTCTGTGGACCCCACAAGTAATATGATACACTTGACCAGGTCACTGTATATGTAAGTTGTCTATCAAATATAATCTGACATTGGAATAGGCACTCGATCCGTCACTACATGTATGTCTATTAACTGCATATCAGCAATTTAGCTACGTGGTATCGCACACTACGCTACATGTTTATTCAATCAGCAATGAATGTCAAGCAGTAATAGATATTTGGGCATAGAAAGACCAATCAATGCACCATAAGCAGATGCATGCTTCAGGCAATATAACTGTAAGTCGACTCTATACAGAATGAGGCAATGCTAGAGAAGTGTATTAGATAAAGTACTATCCTGATAACGAAAGTTTTATTTTTTTGAAAAAAGTTATAAATTAAACTGAAACAAATAGTGCGTTATTATATTGGCATAAGAGTGTGTCACTCTCACCATCCATATATCTTATCATTTCCAAGCATAGAACTTTATTTCATACAGATTACAAATACATCATACTCCTGACATGCCCATTGATAATCCAATCTACACCAGCTATGATTAATCCTAAATCGTTATACTTCTGCTCCAATCTACCCATAGCTAAGCCACAGAGATCATCTTGACTGTTCAGAAGTCCATATCTATTTTACATTGGAACTTCTCGATATTCTCGTTATCAGTAAGCGGCACAGAGAATGAGAAATCAACAACTGCATTCTCCTTAAACTTTGGCATAGGCACCGTGCATCCTACCCCAACAGACATCCCTAAACAGCTGCTATTCTTGTATCTCACAGACATGGCAGCAGATTTCATCATTGCTATAATATTTGTGTGTCTAGAACAATAACCCAAAGAGGTAAACATAAACACCTTAGCATATCCTAAATCTACACCTGCCTTGTTGTTTATCTCAAGGAATGATTTGCCACCACTCTTTGTATTAGAATCAACAGGCGATAGACTCATATGCTTGTAGCCACGTATATTCTTACCCAGGAAGTATCTTTCTGTAATATGAGGGGTGCCGAAAAGTGTTCCAAGTCCAATTCCCAGGCTACAAAAGATCCTCTCTGTAAAGTGAACTGTATGATCCTTTCTAATCTCCATCTTACAGAACGGTGTAGCCTTATGATGAAGCATTGTGCCTAGTCGACACTTCAATACTATGTCAAAGATCCTCCTCTGTACATCACAGTACCCCTGAACCACTGTATCTATTATCTCTACACCTACTGTACCTTCAATATCCTCCTTCTTCCGTGATATCTCGCACAACTTGTGTCCATATTCCCGTAATGGCGTTTTCTTGTTACCACTTATGGCTCTCAATGAGAAGAATGACAGGTCCTGGCCAACAAACGGTTTCCTGAACTCACACTGCACATCCTTTGACGTAGAGATAGACAAATCTAATCTTTCGCCTTTACCGAATATATTGGGCAGCTTCAGCGATAGGAAACCTCTTGGTGGCTCTGACGTAGTGTCACCCGAGAAGCTGATGCTATTTCGCATGTCCTCAAGTTTTAGGCCGCTAGGGGTTTTTGTGACTGTTTTAAATATTCCTAGCTTGTGCAGATGTGATATGAAAGCGTCTAGTGTGGGGCTCCTCTCTGATATCGAGCTGATAAATTTTTTGCTGCTTTTTGTGCCAAAGAAGCTGAAGTGAGTAGCAGTCATGAGGGGTGCTATCTCTACGAATGAGAAGATAATTTTGTTATAATTGGAAATGGGTAATAATGGGGGCAGTAAGACATATGGATATATTTATGGAGAAAATAGTGTATATCAATATAGAAGGATTTATGGATATTTTGGTGTAATAAACGACATGTAGCAAGTCTATAACCAATATAAAAGGATCTATGGATATGTGGGTGGAATAAATAGCATATAGCAAGCGTGGGCATATTGGATAAATATAGTTATGAATAAATGGTGTTTATATAGTGATAAGAAGGATGTACGTAATTCTGAAAAGATGTACGGATACATAGTGCATAAAGTGTTTGAATACAATTGATGCATTCATTTTGTCTGACAATGCGCAACATACTTTCTATAGTACCCGAAGTTGATGGAATGATACCGCCAATTTACTTCGCTCATTTGCTATTTACAAGCCCATCCAAAAATGCCAAAAGGTACCAAACAAAGTGCACCAGCAACGACAGAAGACCTGGAAGTGAATACTCTGCTCACAACAAAGAAGATACACACGTCGTCGTGGACCAGATACAGCATATCTGACAATCCGTTTTCACAGATACAGAATGGTAATAAGATAGGTAGATTTAAGATAAGCTTGGGGATGCCAGAGAAAAACAGTGAAACTAACGCAGAGCAAAACAGTGAAACTAATGCAGAGGGGTATGATCTGATAGAGTATAACGACGTTACAAAAATAAACACATCCAACGGCACTAAAAAATGTGAAATCAATCCAGAAATGTATAACGCCAGAAATACTACTAGCAGAATATCTACAAACCCTCTGGGGCAAAATATCACAGCCAACCCTAAAAATGACAGCACACCAAATCACCAAAAATTAGATGACACAATCTTCACACAATTCCTCACCAAAACCTCCACACCCAAACATGACACCCCTATACTCTACAAGAAAGTTTATTCTGATATCTCTGTGCTCTCAAGACACAAGCTAACCCTTCCAGTCCTCAAATACTACAAATACCCTTTAGACTCCCGAATCCCAAATGATGGCACTTTCCTCTCCACAAAAATATACACTGAATATCTTGTGGCTCTGAAGTCGGCCTATAAGAACTACAAATCACACAACAAGAGCTTCCACCTCCTCAATGGTACCAGAGTCATGCACTTTGGTGGTTGCCTCATGTGTTCTCCAGAGTATAAGAAGGAGTTTGAGCATAATGACATCCAGTTCAGTGATCTAGGTAGTTGCTTGACTGTTCATGGAATAGACGTGGCTTTGGTGTTTGATCATATTGTCAATGGGGGGTGTGAGGGTGAAGGCTGTATACCGTTTGTTATCTCTAGATGGGAGTTTGAGAATGGGATGGTGTGTTCTACGAGGATAGGGGGCGAGTCTGTGGTTAAAGATGGTGATGAGTTTCTGTACATGTATGGTGTTTCTGGGTACTTTTTGGCAGAGGATTATCCGTGTTTATTTGGGGAGGGTGTGAAGATTTGTGAGTAGAGATTTTTAGTATGGATGGTGTGTTTGATAGCATCCCTCAATGTTTCCAATAAATTTGTGTTTACAAATGTGTTAGATTTACGATGCGTTGGACTTACAATGTGTCATATACGGATGATATTTATGTATACCGGAGTTATAGGTGTACAACCATGTGCACTCAGCATATAAATAGACTAACATAAATAATCATAGACATAAATTGGTATATACATAAAATAGCGTTGATACAAGCTTGGATGACCTAATGTGTATATATAAATTGGCACATACATAAACTAGCATTGATACAAACCATCATAGACACAAACTTGCATGAACTGACATAAACAAACTAGCATTGGCATAAATATACACTAGCACACAAACATAAAAAAACTATTTAATCCACATATATACAAATTTACAGATACATAAAACGACTATTTAATCCATATTAATAGTATAAACGCCATACAAGATATTCCTAACCTCCCCAACATACGGGAACACATTCCCCCACAATTCGAACACCATCTTCGACGGGTACTTACCCGCCACATAGTAGTTGCCACGTTCTATAGCGTTAAGGACGTACTCACCACCCCTCTGCACTATTTTGCTCCAAATTACCTCTGAATGCTTCTCCTTAGTTGGGTCCAGGATTTTGACGTACTCACCACCCCTCTGCACTATTTTGCTGCAAATTACCTCTGAGTGCTTCTCCTTAGTTGGGTCCAGGATTTTGACGTACAGGAAGACCTGCTTGACATTATAGGTGAACTGGTTTGTGAGGTCGATGTTGGGGATCATCTGGGCGGTGAGGTGGTGCGGGGTCCTAGTGACCTGTGTAACTGTGAATGCTGTGCTTTTTATGTCCCTGCGCGTGAGGAACGAGGCGAGGAAGATTGATGCCAGGAGGACTAGGGTTGAATTGAATGTGAATGAGGCGAGTATTGAGATCCGTTTTTGGGTGTTTATCATTTGGGGCTAAAAAATGGCAGCATAAAAGCAAAAGCATCTAAAAGTAGGTTAGCGTGTCAATGAGTAGATGATATGTCAATGAGTAGATGGATATCTTGATATAATGCATATAAGAAGATAGCTGTATATATGGAATACTTGACTATGGAGATGTATAGTGGCAAAATAACGCCAAGCCATGCACAGCCTTCATCTCACATATATAACCACCTCAGTAGACTATACGACACCCAATATGGCTAGACACATTAATCCATACCACATTTGACATAATCATAAGACGCGTTATTCCATACCAGACTCAGCATAATTTCTCCACTTATAAAATATTCACTGCACGTATAAATTCACGCCACAGATAAAATGCTCATTCCACGTATAAATTCACTCCACATATAAAATTGATCCAAATTTATTAAAGTATACTAAACTGCCTCTTGAGATATACGATAAGCCTCAAAACATCATCCGTCAGCTCATCCCTGAAGTACTTCTTCAGAAGATCAATAGACTCCCGAGTGATGACGGAGTAGAAGAGGTCATTCTCCTCAAAGTGTCTCCCAAACATCCGAGGGGTCTCGCCTGATTTCAGCTCTATCTTTATAGCCACCTTATCGCCAATCCTGGCCTCTGAGACGGCGATATTATTCTTCTCTTTAGACGTGACTATTCCAAGTCTAATTGTTTCATGTCTGCTCGTTCCAGGCTTGGTTGTTCCAAAATTATTCACCTCGTGTCTATTTATTCCAACACTCTCATGCTTACCTCCAACACTCTCATGCCTAATGACTCCCTCGGCCTTGAAAACACATAGAGGTGTACTGAGCTTCAAAATCCCCTCCTCAACCTCCACTCCTAAAACGAGCGGACTCCTCGCATTGAAGACACACTTCGGAAGCACCCTCACTCTAACTGGAAAGACAGCCCCCTCGAGGTGCTCCTCCTTCTCCTTACGCCTGCTCTGTTCCACAAAGCTCGTGTACATATCAAAGAGGTGGTAGATGATCTTGGCCTCGAAGATCCTCACCCCCATGGACTCGGCCATCTCCTTGATCTCGGGGCCGAGGTCCACGTCGAAGCACAGCACGCAGGCGTGCTCCCTGCTCCGCTCGAGCATGGAAGCCGCCACTATCAGGTGCTTCTTGCTCAGCCTTCCTATGCTCACCCCTGCCACGGGGATCGATGAGCCTCTGAGAAAGGAGAGCAACGCCTCCAGGGACCCAAGGGTGCTGGACACCACGTGTACCCCGTTCTCAGAGAGGTCTATCGACGACATTATTGTCTCCAGGTCCTTCTCCAGGATGCTCCTTATTTCTGCTTCGTTTCCGATGTAATCCGTGGGCTGAGTGTCAGCGTCTCTACACTTTTTGGTGCCAGTAGATTTAGTTTCACTATTTCTAGTCACATCAATATTATTCATATCACTGCTTATCTTACTAGTTGTATTACTGCTTATCTTACTTGCTATCTCACTAGTTGTCTCATTGCTTATATTACTATCCACCTTATTACTTCTTCCATCACTCACAGTATTCTTACTAATTACATCAACAGCTCGAGTAACCTTCATGATTCGACTCCCAGCAATCGCCCTCTCCAAATCACCAGCAACAATCTTCACACCCAAACTAGCCCTAGCCTCCTTCACATGCACATAGCGGCTCTTGACCCGTAGCTCCTTAAGGGGCTGAGGAACAAGCAGCGCCCTCACGTGCGTGAAAATCACCCCATCAAACCCATTCAGGCCTATCTTGTCGCCAACCCTGAGTGTACCGTTGCTGAGTATAGCATCCAGCGTGGTTCCGTACCCCTCAGTGGTCTTCACCTCTAGAACAGTGCACTCCAGATCGTCATAAGGGAGGTGAGCTATCTTATCATTGGCTAGCTTATTGTTAGCTATCTTATCACTGGCCACCATCTCCTCGTTTATCACCCCTACACCCCTTTCACGGACTAGAAGCTTCTTGCTCATATACTCATATACTCAGACATCTCGAGGATCATCCTGATGAGATCAGGAATCCCCTCGCCAGTGATGGCAGACGTGGGAACAAGCGAAACATACCGTCGGGGATCGGGATTCTTGCAGAATAGCTTCGCATTGATGCCTATATTGGCAAAGGCAAGCATCAAATTACTCAGCCTCTGCTTGAAGTCATCGAGGGTCGCCTTGCTCTGCTTGCGCATCGTCTCGTTGTAGCTTGCATAGGGCGTGGCCTTCCAGTTAAACATCCTGTCCACCTTGTTCAGTGCAACTATAAACGGCGTCCTCCTATGCCTTATGAGCTCCAGGCTCTCCATCGTCTGGGGCTCGAGGCCGTGGACGATGTCTACGACGAGGATGGCCAAGTTGCACAAACTGGAGCCTCGAGACCTCAGGTTCGAGAATGACTCGTGGCCAGGGGTGTCGATAACGAGTATCCCAGGGAGCTGCCACTCAATACCCCACTTCCTCAAGAAGAGATCTGTGGGGAAGAATGTGGCTCCTATCTGCTGCGTTATGCCACCGGCCTCACCCTCCTGGACGTTGGATTCTCGGAGCTTATCCAGGATCTTTGTTTTTCCCGTATCCACGTGTCCCAGAATGCAGCATATTGGGCTTTTGTAGGTGTTTTTGTTTACGAACTCTTTGTTTGTTCCACCGTCCTCCGATGTTATTCTCTCTGTGGCTTTAACTGCGTCAGTAGGCTGTAGCTCGCTAGAGTGTACTTTGTTAGACTGCAGCTCGCTAGCAGCTTTAGGCCTTTCAGTAATTACACCTTTAGCAATACTCTCTCCCCCGTCTATCTTATCCTCAGATGACATATTAGCTATATCACTCCTCTTCCTCTCAGCTGTATCGCCACTAAATAACTCCTCCTGCTTCTTCCTTATATGCGTTACATTAAATCTAACAACACGGGGACTGGATAACAAGCTTTTATGCTTCTCAGCTATGCTCAAGTCACCAATTCTCTCATCAAGGGGCCTGCTATCCTTCGTGAAAGCTCTGCTGTCGCTATTTGGCCTCTCACACGGTCTAACTTCCGTGGTTGTTCCCTTAGCATCAGTATTATTCTCCGTAGTTGTTTTGTCTGCATCAGTATTACCTTCTGAGGGCTCTGTATTGCTCTTATTCTCCCTGGCCTTCTGTTTCATTTCAATCTGACGCTTCATCTCCTGAATAGTCAGCGGCTTCTTCTTTTCACCAATATCCTTCTTGGGCACAGGCTTCTTCGAACTCACTGGCAATCGGTTCCTGGACGATATGGGCCGTATTGCGTGCTTGTCCTTCGGTTTAGAGACCTTTGGAGCAGGCTTGCCGCCTGTTTCCTTATCGTTTACTGTCCCTATATTTGGGATAGGGGCCTCAGAGGTAGCACTAGATGCGGCATTCTCATTTGGTACGCCATTCTTGCTAGGTATGTTATTCTCTATTGGCACACCATTACCGCTTGATAAGTTGTTCATATCAGAGACACCACCTTCGCTTGGTACATTGTTCTCGTCGACTATATTCTCTATGGCCTTATTCGTGGGTCTTTCGTCATTTGGAGACATAAAGGGTTCAGTGAAACAAATTTTATTGTGGGATTGGCATGGAAGGATATCTCGAACATTGAAGTACTGGACACTCAGATTTCAGTTCTATTTAGAGGTATTTCTCTCATAAACATCCTCACAATCAATGTGGACCACGCTTAAGCTGTGCATCATCGATAAGTTTTCAATAAATTTAATAATATATATGCAGATTTTAGTTACATAGACTGTGCCGTATATTAGGGATGTCTGTGAAGGATCATCTTTTCGTAGCTAGGGCATTACAGTCAAACTGTTATAGTAAATGTGCCAGTTGATATGTGTATGGTGTATAAGTCAGCGTGTATATTTTTACGTGCCTGTATCTATACTCTCAGTGTATATATCCATATTAGTGTATCTATACATCAGTGTACATATTAATATCTTAACAAAGTGTCAGTGACTCTTTTCTTGCTATTATTATAGCGTATAATATCATTGTTGAAGTCTGAGTGTATATTACCATCAAGGCCGTGCCAGTCTATTACTACTATTCTACGACATGTCATCCTAAATAAATTTCTCCACATCATTATACTCCGCTCTACACCCAATTCTATAGCTATTCTATCACCTTCTTCAAAACTTCATATAACCTCTCATTCCTCTCCTTCAACCACTCACCAAGCACACAAGTAACATTAACCTCCAAAAACATCCCATTTACCACCACCCGCCGTGCTTTCTCAGTCGTCACATTGTCAAGGACCCACTTTATGTCCTGGAACCTCTTGAGCCTGTGGAGCTCCTGGATTATCCGTACTACCCTCGATATAGGTAGAGCGTTGAGCTTCTGCTTGTATCGGCGTATGGCTTGGAGCGTGATCTCCTCGGCTGGGCGTACAGAGTGGAGCTTTTGTGTCGTTTCACGGTCTAGGTACTTGCATACTTGTAAGAGGATGTCGTTATTCATTGTTGGCGGATGTGTGTGGGTTTTATGGTGTCATAGTTTGGTTGATGCAGTGTTTGAGGGGCACTGGACCATTCATTGTAGTGATTGGATGATGGGCAATGTTGATTGGTTGGCAATTCTACGCAATCCATTGGCTAGAGAATCTCTTTAATCTATTGGTCAAAAGTCCAGTGCGATTTATTAGCTCGAAGTCTAATGTAATTCATTGGCTAAAGAATCTCTGTAATCACTTGGCTAGAGCATATCGCTTAATCATACGAGATTTGTGATTTACTATGACCTGTTAGCTGGGAGATTTATGTGCCCAGTCCTATAAACTCCGCCTGCATCAATCATTCATACAAACTACATTAGCCACACTTAATTCGATAAACCACATTTGACATACTTAATTATACAAATTGCCACAGGAATAACTCATCAGACAAATTGCCTCAGGCATACTTGATTACATAAATCACCTTAAGCATACCAATGGGCCGTGGTTAGGTATGCACTGCTGCCAATCAGGCACTTCATTACATTAGTTTGGTCCAAAAAGTATATACTATTTATTCTAATCACACTAGGGGCATAGTAGCCAATTCTCATTGTAACCCTGACCCACACCCATCAACGAATCAATACACGGGGCGAAGAATTCCAGCTCCATAAGCCTATGCTCTGGCTCACTCCTAAACCCATCCAGCTCCCAGCAGACGAGCTTCTCGTTGACAAAATTGAACCACCGCTCGAGACCCTTCTTGATGGCTTTCACACCGTCGCAGACCATCTTGTACTGCTTGCTTTGCCTGTTACTGACCTTCTTGGCCCTCCTCAGGATGCAGGCGAAGTCATGGAGCGTCTCTACAACCGTATTCTCGTACATGTCTGCTATCAATCCTGACTCGTCCAGGGATATCAGACTCTCTACCACTTCCTTTCCAGATACCACTTTTATGCTGTGGCCTACAGTATCAGCTGGGGCTGTGCTATTTATGGCAATAGCATTCATTGATAGAGTGTCAAGCATATGATTTTTACTTTGTTGGTTCACAGCATTCATGCTACTTTGTTGAGCCAGACCATATGGATCACCAAAATGCTCCACTACAAATCCCCGTATCCTCTCACGAAGCTCAACAGCAGCCATAGCTATCTCAGACCCATTGCTGTTGAAGTACAAGCAGTTCTTCCAGATCTGATTCATATCACCGAGAAAGCACTCTACGCTTCCATACTCGCTCAGTTGTCCTCGCACGCTCTGGAGGCACATGGGTGTCCTCACCAGGTCAGTGTACCCCTAGAAGTTTCTCACGGGGTCCTCGAAAACTCCAAAGTCCGTTGATGGCTCCTCAAAGTTCTGTGACTCGAGGAAGCCCTGTGGCTTTTTATTGCCCAGTGACTCAACGAAGCTGCTGCAGAGACCACGGAGCTCGTCAGTCATCACTGTGACGGGTGGCGATATGGGGAGTAGCTCAGCACACGTCTTCTCGAAGAAGTTGAAGGCACCCTTCACTGTGTTGTAGGGCTTGGTGTTGAGCTTCGTGTGGGTTAATAGATAAACAAGCAGGCGCTCCACTTCCAATCGTGAAGCATGAAAGTTGGTACGGGGGATATGGGCATACGGCTTGGGAGTCCATGAGAAGAAGTCGTTCGGGGGTGTTGAGAGAAGAAGCTGGCCCAAAATGGGTGCTGAGGGGTGGGCCATCATTGTATTTATGAGCTCAGTGGCCATATTAGCACTGGTGTACTTATCAGTAGTAATATGGCTATTATCAGCGGTATTATTGGTAATATTATTGTTATCAGTGATATGCTTATCAACAACATCCGTATCCTTATTACTTTTATACTCATCACTTGCGCTGTGCTTACTTTCAGCGCCAATATGGATGTCACCTGCAATATGGTTGCTTTTAGTACTGATATCACTGATAGTGTTGCTGTTATCTGTGATATTAGTACTAATATGTCTATCAAAGGTGTTGATATATCTCATATCACTGATGGTAATGTTATCACGCTTACGTGCATCAATAAACTCAGCCCTCTCATCTCTCATACAGTTCCTCTCCTCAGTTTTGTGTTCAACTCCACTAACCTTTTCTGAGAGCCTCATTCCTTCTGCCAAATATGGGATAGCATTCATCTCTGCTTTATGGACGCCACTATTTTCACTATCCTTGGCATTTTTATTGTCTTTCTCAATATCTTTGCCATACGGAGTCAGTAAGATCACACATTTGCTATGCTTATTCTTCTTTACACTCCTGTAATCCTCTGAGTGTCCATTCACCCTCTGACTCCTGTAAATAGGCAGCCTTATAAGATAGCTAAGCGGTAGCCTCACTTTCAGGTCATCTCCTATCTTACACGGTGTATTTCCCGTGTCATCAGGTACCCTTGGGCCCCCTGACTTTCCAGTGCTGCCAACTTTCTTTGTGGGGCCCATTTTGTCGGCTGTGCGGATCTCCACTCTCGGGGCACGTATCTTTCTGCTATCACTTGAGCTTCTCTTGTTGTCAATTAATCTTCTCTGATTGTCACTTGTTCCTCTCTTATTAGTACTCGCCTTATAATCATCTGTCTTATAAGCATATATATTACCATGCTCTGTCTTACTATCGCTCATAATCACCTTAACATCACTCATAATTCTCTGAATATCATTTGCCCTGATTTTACTCACTTGACTATCATTTGCTCGGCTCGAGGTGTAGGAGATCTCACAGGGGCTATCCATCACTCTACCACCTTCAATTCTCATATCTCCACGCCCAGTGGTCCCACTCGGGCTTCTATCTACTCGCATGTCGCCTTGGCCCCTGGGCATACCTCGGATGCCATCCATTTTGTCCTCATCGTATCTTATATCCCCTATCTTGGTAGCCGTGACCTCTATAGATCCATCCTTCCTGCTGCAGGGTCTCCTGTCATGCTGTTTTTCTTTTCTATCTTCTCTTCCTATCGTCATATTATATACGTCATTGTCACCCATTCTTCTGTCATTAATATCACCCACTCGTCTGTCATCTATATCATCCACTCGTCTATCATTGACAAACCTATATCTCCTCTTACAAGGTAACCTTACAATCCAATCACTATACATCCTCTCACGTTTCATCTCATCAAGCCCAATAACCCTAACACCCCTCCTGTGCTCCTCCACAATAGGCTCATACGCACTCACATACTTATTATAAGTACTAGTACTCACATCCATCCCCTCAATACAGTACAGTATATCCACACAGACCCCACGTATGGCCATAGAGTCCTCGTTCCTATTAATTAGGTCTATTAGCTTATCCCTGGGTATACTCGTCCTGATCGAGAAGCTGGAGTTTAAGCACATCGAGAGGATAAGCGTCAGAACAGGAAGCTTGACTGTGTAGACGTCATGGAGCAGTGCACAGCAGGACTGTGTTAAGGACGTCTGCGCGTGTGTAGTTCAGCAGTACGAGTGTCTCCAAGGCTGCTGTGCGGACAGAAGAATAGTTGGGGTACTTGGATAGCTCTACGAGTGCCTCTGGGTTTATGCCGATGTGTCCGTAGAAGGCTAGGCGGCCCAGAGCATAGATAGACGCCTGTGTGACGAGATTCTTGTGGGATGGGAATACCATATCCAGGATTCTATACCGCTCAATTTCTTGTACCGCCTTTTTTATAGTTCTGTTCGTTATTCTTACACTCATGGCTGTATTTATGCTTGTATTCATGGCTGCATCTTTGTTTGTATCAATAGTTGTGTTCATATACGTATCTTTGTTTGTATGCATAAATATATTCTTGGTCGCACTCATGCCTGTATCTTTATGCATGCTTAGTTTTGCTGTGGTGTCAGTTGGTAGTCTTATACCCCCATCTACTGCTGATAATCCACCATTAAACTCGGTTGATTGCTTGTTTATGCTTTTGTCGGCTATTGATTTATCTATTGAGCTTGCAAACGCCGTAGTTGGCTTATTTATACTTTCATCCCCCTCACTCCACTCACCACGCTCATTACACACTACACCTCTACTCACCCACTCACCACCCCTTGAATCCTCTCCACTCGTCTCCTCATCACACCCATACGGCCCATATCCCAGAGCAACCAGAGGATACGTCAGACTCTCAATGATAGAGGTAATATAGCACCCATCACTGTACACATTCATCGAGTTGTCGTTGAACATCAGCAGGTTTATCACGAAAGCAGTGACGATAGAGGCTGACCCCACATACCTCCCCGAGTACTCGTCAGGCCTGTGATACTCCTTGAAGATGAATGGATCTGTGAGGCAGAGGGCCCTTATGAGGTGCTTCTGGAGGAAGTAGGAGATGAACGTGAAGTCGTTAGGCTTGACGATGGTGGAGGACTGGACGCAGTACTTCTTGATAAAGTAGTGGATGAGCCTCTGGAAGTCGAGATATGCGGTGTCGTCTACGTACTTGGTGGCTTGGGGGTGTGTGGAGTTTTTAGGGACCGTATTAGGGATGAGGCGAGAATCTACGGCAGCGCCCCTAAGATTGGCGTCTTTATGCATAGAGACGATGTTTTCATGCATATCAATATTCTGTGTATGCGATTTATCATCGGCATTATCTCCAGTAAGATTGTTCCTAAGCGAATATGTATCATTTCTAAGCGAATAGATATCGTTTGCATCCGTAGAATTATTGTTTGTATGCATAAAACTATTTTGTATGAGCCTATCATCACCTTTTAAGAATGAATAGGTATCGCGTCTATGCATAGAATTATTGTTTCCAAGCTCATCACCGTTTCTAAGCCTATCATTATTGTATATGGGCCTATCATTATTGCGCATAAGCTTACCACCATCTCCAAAATTATCATCCTTGTTATGCATAGAATTATTGTCGCTGGGAAAAGAAGCATTGCTGTTATGCACGATGACACTTTGTTTATATATGGCACCATCATTAATATGCATATCGCTCCCATGTATATCACCCCTACGTATATTGTTATATCTCATGGATCTGTCGCCACTCGCTCCTCCTACTGAAAAAGCATTCTCCCCATTGCTGTGCCTAGATGTATGTTCATATTCACGCAGATCGTCGTGCCCCTGTCCACTGATATGGTCACCGTCCACGGCTATATCAGAGATCGACCCGAAGTCAATCACTTCATCATACGAGTCACTGTTGTCCCTTCTGCTCTCTATTGACTCTAGAAAGGAGTCTCCAGCAGCATCACGCATAAACACTTTATGATCGTCAACATGCTCTTTGTTTGTATATTCTTCGCTAATTCGCTCCTCTACGATGCACTCTATATGCTCCTCGCTAATTCGCTCTTTGTTTATATGCTCTTTGTTCGTAAATCTGCCATTTATAATTTCATTACTGCTAAACACCTTATTGCTATCTATATACGCCTTCTTCCCATCTATAAATTCCATATTGTCGTCTATATACTCTCTATTCGTATGCTCCATATACTCTCTATTAACATACTCTCTATCATATATGAATCCCCCATCGTCCATATACTCCTTCTTACCACGCTTATCACCACCTATACGGCCAAAATCCCTCTTGCCACCAAATCAGTCCTCGCAAGGACATACATCACCTCAACCCGCACTTTGTAGAACATATGCGTGTTCTCAAGCACCCTCTCAAAGGCCTCACAGACAACCGTGCTAGGCTTCTTGCACAGGACCCTGAGAGCCTCAAGCTGCCCTGGAACATTCTTATCAAGCAGCTGCTCGACGTACATGTAGTCAGGCTGCTCGAGGACAACCTTGAAGAGGTGCTCGCCCTTCGGGTCGGCTCGTATCCACAGCAAAGGCATCACTTCCTCCTCTTCTTCTTCTTCTTCCTACGCGTGTGGTAATAGAAGAAATTTTGAGTCTGCAGGCTGAAGCTGTGCTCAAAAACACCTTCAATCTCATATGCCTTCACAGTAAAGGAGCCAGTAAGCTTCCTGTTTGCATTCTTCAGCGTGCTCGTCGCGCTGCACGATACATTGAAGTCCACCCTGTTCTTCTTGCTGTCCATGCTGAAGCTCAGTCTGAGCATAAACACACCGGGCTTGAAGATGTACGTCTCGAAGAGGTGCTGCAGGTCCTTTCCAGTGACGTCCTTCACCAAGTGAATGAACTCGTGGGTGAAGCCATCCTGGATCTCGAGGCGCTTAGATAGCGTGTAGTTGCATATTTTGTCCATGAACGCCTTGCTCAGGTTGCTCTCAAGAACATGAAAGAAGACCTTTGACTTTGTTCGGTAGAACTTTGTAGTGGGAGATGTTCTGTAGTAGTTCCTCATTCTGGTATAGTGACTCTTTACGTCTGTGTTATGACTATTTGTATCTGTGTGATTACTCGCTGATTCTTGGTGTTTGTGGGATAGCTGAAAAGCATCACTGCGTAGGGTGAATTTGTTTGTATCACTTTCATGCAATGCATGAGTGTGATTGATGTCATCTACTGCATTAGAGTTGACCACAGTATCCACATTTTGGCTTCTGTCCTTCATATGGCTACTTCCAGATATATAAACCTTATTAGAGTCGCTATTCTCATCCGTGGAAAGTCTTCTCTTTCCCTGTATGCTATATACCCCATTATTATCATTCACACGTATCTTATCAGTCAGTACGCTGCTTGCCACTTCCTCACTAACTTTCAATCCTTTCATGTCATTTACATCTACTTCTGACTCTCCAATCGCCACTCCTTTCTTGTCAAAATTCTCATAAAACCTCCGAACGTCATATATTGGAAGCTCTCCAACGTCGTTCTCAACCACATACTACCTATCCTTAAAAAGGCAGTACTGGAACTCGTTGTGGCCCAGGAGGTGTCTTCGACAGTAGTCGTAGAAGTATCCTTGCATCCCAGCGAAAATCCAACCATCCCTCTCTTCACTCTCAACCACAAAGACCCTGAAAATCTGAGTGCTAAGAACTTTGGCTGCAACCCCCTTCAAGGCAAACATCGCTTCAATTTCCTTGCTGTCAGCCATATGTCCAATCCCAAATAACGCAGTCCCGTGGCCGTGGACCTCACTGTCACACATCGTGAAGGCAACACTCAGCGTCCCCAGACTGTACTCAGGAAGCGTGTGCTCCGTGTATCTCACTAGGCAATTCAGATCGGTACAAAACTCCTTAATCCCCTCCTTATAAATCTCAACAGGCGCAAAAACAAGTTTCTTATCATCACCAGTAATTATTTCATGAGCATCAAATGTTCCAACGCAGAAGTTTAAATGGCCACTGAGGCCTCTCTCCACAAAGTAGGAGTGCACAGACATGCCACTCACCTCACTGACGCCCTTGAAGACCCCTGGAGAGACAATCTTCACATCATCAGTCGTCACATAATTCAGCTCCCAAGAAATACGCGGGCATCCCAAAATTGACGGGAAAATGGAAGAACTGTCAAAATGTCGGTTTACAGCACAACATTCGCGGTGCTTGTCATCTACGGACACAGGCTTGTAGAAGACTACACCGTTGTTTGTATCACTGCACCTAAACTGAATACGCACAACCATCTTAGTAGAGCTAGGCACATCTACACTTAAAATACTCTTCTGAGACATTTTATGCCACATCTCAATGTTTATGCAATCCGTGTGGCTTATGCTTTGTTTGTTGGTTCGCCACTAGGGAAGCACGGTGCCTGATGCACAGAGCAGCTCGACCTTCTTAATGTCCAGGGCAGTGATAACATAGGGTATCTCGGTCTCGTCGTCGGTGTGGATGGTGGTCTCGATATATCCGGTGTATACTGACTTCTTGGAATCAACGAAGTAGATGTTCATTTGGTGAAGAATTTTCATTTTATGGGTAAAAATTTGGTAGGAAACTCTCGCCTTAGGAGCTGGTGTGGAAACAAAATGAAGAAAGTGCTGTGAACAATGTAAGAAAAGTGTAGATGATAAAGTAACCAATGTAAGAAAAGTGTAGATGGTAAAGTAACCAATGTTATCAAAGTGTAGATAGTAAAGCAAGCAATGTGAACAATGTTAGCAAAGTAGATTTACCTGAGTGAGCAAAGTGCTGTGAGTAAAATAAGCAATGAGACTTTAGTAACAAGAACCAACCGAAGTGAATTTATCAAAGCAAAATAGGCAACGTGAAAAACATGCAGTGTGAATCTACTTCTTGGAGAATAATATATTCGATAAAGTATGGGGTGTCCATAGTTATAGCTACGATAGTCAGTTACCCCATACAATTTTACATTGGGATAATGATTATGACGTAGCTATGCGTTATGCCTTGATCTTATCTTTATTGCATATAGCATTTTGCCTATCAATACCTTATACTATTCTTCTCACTGATCCAATCTGGCATTTGATTGATCATTATGTTTACTGCAATAAGCTGGTTTTCCATTCAGCAGTGCTTTATATATTGCGGCATAACTTGTAAGGCAATATTCCAATATCCTAACATATTGGCTTGTTTATCTGATGGCTGCATCCATCATGCTGCTATAAGCTTGATCACAACGCATACAAAGTTTTTTGTATACATGTTCTGTAACTTTAAATCTTAAGGCACGCAAGTATATCACATTCATTAGCATCCATTGTCATATCGCACCAGTATCCATTGTCATACCACACACAACCCCAATCACAACCCATACTATGCTCATAACCTACATTTCGATTAAAGCCTACATTTCAATTACAACGCGTATAAACTTCTTATTTCTATCCCCAAATATGTCAGCCAGAAAAAGATTAAAATGTGATGAATCGTTGAGTCAGTCGGTAATATTGAACACAATAGAGGAGATAATGGCAAAAAGCGAATTTGCTGACAATCAAAAGCTCAGTATCTACGCACAGATGTGCGAGTACAAGCGAAAGTACGAACTACAGAGCGAGCGTGTTGACGAATTGATGAAAGAAAATGCAGAGATGGCCTCATTCGTTCGGAAAAATCACTTAACAGATGATGATCCCGACGAGAAGATATACGAGATGGTGAAGAATGATCTGGTTAAGGATGATCCGGTATACAAGTATAACTGCACATTGAACACGAAGAATGAGATTATTGCGGAGCTGGAGAAGAGAATAATGAGGCTGGAGCATATGAAGCATAATGTGCAGGAAAAAGATAGTGAGAAGGAGGGAGGCGAGGTTGCTACTAAGGTTGTAATAGAGTGTAACTTTCCTGAGGAGCTTAGGAAAGAAAATTTGGAGCTTAGGAGTAAGATACACGATCTGGAAACTACTATAGAAAGAAGCAAGATGGAGTTAGCGAACATTTTGGAGGATAAGAATAGAAGCATAATGCAGTTGAAAGGATGGTTTGAGGATGCTAAGCGTTCTTGTGAGGCTTTAGAGAGCAACAAAGCCGAGCTTGAGCGAATTTGTGCGAGAAAAAGCAATAGCACTGAAAAAATATGGTTAGAAGAAAATTTGGAGTTACACGAACGGAACAGCAGGCTGAGCAAAGAGAAGGAGATTTTTTGTAAAAAGTACGACGAACTTGCAAATGAGCTGAATGAGAAGAAGAAATGTCTTGATCACTATGCGGAAACAAATAAGTTTCTCAAGAATGAGCTAGAAAGAATAGTAAGAAATTGTAAGAGTGATGTTATTAGGTGCAGTTATAAGAACAATAGTGACGCAACACAAGGTAATATCAGATACGATGCACGTGCTGGCTCCACTGATAGTAATAAAGATAGCATTGTTGCAGACAAAAGGCATAAAAATACAATTGATAGTGGTAGTGAAAAAGAGACTTGTGACCGTGAAATTAGTTGTAGCGATGTAAACCCTGATATTAGAACTGAGAATATTAGATGTAACTTAAATGAAAAGATTGGAGATAATGACGATAATATGGAGGATGAAATTGAAGCTAAACACACTATCAAAGGCGTCAATATAGATAAGGGTACAGTAGATGAGGGTGCCATACAAAATTTGGAAGTGAATGGCAGTAGAGATATTACCAAAAATGCTACTGCGGATAACGAAACCATTGACGACAATAATGAATATCTCATCAATGAGTTATCAAATATGGCAGAAAATTACGAGTCTTCGCTTGGGAAAATTAATGAACTAAACAATGAGATTCTTAGTTTGAAGACTGAGCTAGCAAGAGCAACCAGAGAGGCCGAAAGTTACAAGAGCGAATCAGCTACAGCGGTCAATAGCTTGTCTAGCTATAAGCTTCTTGAGGTCAATCTTCTCAAATACAAGAATCTGCTGGTTGAGAAGGAGAGATCTGCAGAAGAACAAATATCTGAGCTTGACAGAAAGCTACTAAGATACAAGGAGGTTATAGATGATATGAAGAGTACTCTCAGCGCATACAAAAAGAAGCTTGCGTCATCTGGTGTAGCCATAAAATCATCAAAGAAGAGGATAGAAACAGTTGTCAAGCGAACGATAGAGCTTGAAGAAAAGATGCAAAATATTGTAAAGAACTCAGAGGAGCTAAAGTTAGAGAACAAAGAGCTGAAGCATAATATTGGAGAACTGAAAAAGTATATTGACGGAAACAATGATGGGGCCTCTGATCTCTTTGATGTAGAGCTATATAGAAAGATACTTAGATGCACTTTGTGCGACTCCAAGTTCAAGGACACAGCGCTGGTGAAGTGTGGCCATTGTTTTTGCAGGGAATGTATAGATGATCGTGTAAAAGTCAGAGATAGAAAATGCCCTACTTGTGCAGAGCCATTTTATCCAGCAGATATAAAGAAAATATATCTTTAAGACTGGGATGTAGTTTTCATGGAGGATTTTGATGGTAGTTCCTTAGGCAGGCAGTACCATCTACGTTAGATATGTTATGACGAGGAAAATCTATAAGCATGAGATGCATGCAATGTATGTCACAGCAAATACTTATAGATTTGATTCTAGGCTCAAGCTATACTTTGTAGCCATAGGCTGCATATCTTTGCTTGGCGTGTTTATTAATAAATTTATTTCATTGGCTATCTTTTGTCATTCAGACTTCTGTATGCGGCTATTGCAAGCTCTATTCAGCTTCTACACTAGACGATGCATTCTCAATCGGCACCAATTATGTACTATGAGGCCTATGGCCTCTAGAGCAGTGTAAATGGCTGTGCAGTGGGCGTGATCTTTAGTTGCATTATGGATTGCCCTTGGTTGTTTTTCACCAATCAATTCTATGACATAACGCATCAAACTATCTTTTGACATTTAACTCTCATCTCATTAACTACGATGCAATCGTCAAAAGCAGGTTGATCTATTGGAGAATTCTGCATTTCTTCTTTTTAGAGTTAGCTTTTGTGGAGGAATCCGGTTGGGCTATTCCTCCTGTATCTTAGGGTCACCTTGGTCCTACGGCAGCGAATCAATCAAATTCATCAATATAAGCTTCGCACTGCCTCACAGCTTTGTCTTACGCATAATTCGCATCGACTTTGGGGCCTACGACAATCATGTTAGAGTTTTGATCTAAATTTGATCATCAATTTTTTTTTACTTTTACTGATTTTAAACCCCAAAGATGAGATTTAGGCCTGAAGTGTTAGCAGTGTTGTGCTTTCTAGTAGTATGCCCTAAAGCTAAAAATAAATCCAAAGCTGAAAATAATTCTAAAGTTGAAAATAATTCTAACGCTAGAGATAGCTGCAAACCCGAAAATAAATCTAACGCCAGCTGTACTTCAGAAAAAGATGGTGCCAAGGTTATTGCAAGCGACATCAAAGTTCGCGGGGAGACGGGGCAAATCAACGGATGGAATTTGATGGTTGAGAATACCAAACAAAGGATTAAGGAAATCAAACTAATATATCATACAAAAACCAGAAAATGCGATTATAGTGTTGAATTAATGGAAAAAACACCCGTAATAAAAGCTCGGCTGCTATCTATACGACATAAAAGACCCTACTATATATACCAGCATCACGAAGAAATATATGCAGAAAAGGGAAAGCCTCGGAAAATGCATTATTTTAAATTCTCACACACGGATTGCTGTACAGGATACTCGACCCTTGGTACATATGCTTGGTATTTGATTCAGGTTTTTTATGAGGATCGCGATGACATATCTGTCCCGTTTTATCCTTCAGGGAGATTTTATGCAGTACCTGAGACTGACCTTGACGCTCTTGGCATCACTGATGTCAATAAAATCTTTATTCGTCCGGAATTCTTCTCTCCAAATGCTGGTGATGATAACAGAGCATCCAAATGAAATTTTAGAAGCATATCACGGGAATATACGATAGTTTGGGAAATGCTGAAACATCATGGCTGCTTTGGCAAACTAGCCCAGCATTCGTATTCTGTCATGAAATTGCCTCATAATAAATTGTACTAGGCACTATTACCGAGATATATGTCAGACTTAATGGGAAACAAAACAGCTCAAACTCTACCGAGGAGAGTATGACAAGTACTCAGAATTCTACAGATAATTCTTCTAAGTTATTTGAGAAGATTAAGCTAGACAATAACATTACAAGCACTGAGAACAGCAGTCCAGTAATTAATCAGGATCAAAATGATACATCTGGTGATGCCAATTCTGACAAATCTGCTTCATCTAACTACAAATATATTGCATTGTATTTTTTCTTTACAATGGTCATTGCAGGTGTTTTTGTGTATGGTTTTTATCACTTTAAGTAGAGCCTGGTTGCTTTCTTGATAATAAAGGTTTATTACGTTATTTGACATTTTGTTTTTCCATATCAATGAACTGCATCCATATTTGATTATACGGCAGGACTGTATATTCTTATTCTGCTCCTTTTTGTGATACTAGAAGAAAAGTACTATACGAGAAAAATTTACGCTCGGGTAGCATTTTATTCCTACTTTATACTATGGACTACTAAGGCCGTACTCTATACGCACTCCATATTTTTGCAACATGTTACACTCTTGAAAAGTTTGCACTCGGCAAGAATTGTACTTATAAATTGGGATAGATACGCATTATTTGTTCACTTCCTAGGATAAAAGATGTCTAGCCTATGTATCACTGTGCAATTATGAAAACGAATCTTACAATTACGTCCTAGATGAGGTGCCTGTCTAAGCCCATAATCGGATCTCAAAAACTGCAAACTATATTTAGATGTGTCCTCAGTGACTTTTTCTACTCTGAAAGCATTAATAATCCTAAAAAGAAAAGACTTTATATCAACTGTAATAAGATTACCATTAATTAGGACAAAAATATACCATCCATTGATATTAAGATATAGCTGTAATCTAATTCAATAGTCTCGTAATGTTACATACCGTGAAATTGCGCAAGGAACTAACAGCCTCATCTTTCCACTCGCAAAGTGAGGAAGATAGTACCCATATAAACTCTGTATCTGGTGTATCCTAGAATATGGCTATAAATTCAATATGCCTTACCACGCCATTCTCTGCCGCATAGTTCTCCTTTATATTGGTTTTTCTATCATTTCGCTTCTAATATAATTCTCTAAAAAGGAGACATCAGAGGAGGAAAAATAAATTTTGTCGGTGATGCTTCTAAGAAACTCATCACTACTATCTAGTTAAGATGGAAATTTTGCTTCGATTTGACATTAAAGTCTAAGTTTTTCGAATTTCTAAAATTTTCTCCTTGAATATAATTTGTATGCAATTTCTTCATTTATCAAAATACAAAATCGATCAAGCTGAGTATCAGCAAAAATTTATGCAATGGATATGAATGGTTGTAACATGAAGTTAGACGATTAAAATCACCTTCAGCGTTATCTTGTATGATGGCATCAATTTTATTTAACTAATTACCATAAGGGGATAAGATTGACAGCTATCATAATTTGTCATAAAAATGTATAAATTGCATACCCCTATCTATGAAGTTCAGTTGTGCAATTTTTACATTATTTGCAATATTGGGATTCAGCTGGAGCTCACCAGGACCTAAGGTCAAAAGTTTTCCGAACAGACAAAAACTATCTGGAAGATCCGCTAGAATTAACTTAGATGAGAGTAAAGGTAGAATAAAGAGGATTTTGCTACGCAAAGAAGATGACGAGCACTACGTTAGTTTAAGCATGCAAAATGAAGCCATAGATAATATAGTGAACATTTATTTGCTGTATGTGTCATGGGACGAGGAAGGAAGGTCGATCGTTGAATATGAGGAGCTAGCTATTGAGGGACCTCAATACAGTGAGGATTCTTTACCTAGAGAAAGAAATGATTCCTGCACTACATCTTTACCAGATGGAGACCAATATATTCAGCCTAATACATCACCAGTATTGGGTACATCTCTTAAACCAAATATGTGTTCTTTACAATGCAGGATCCCATGGCCGACTATTCAAACGAATAATGGCACTTCGAATTCCCAACGAATAACTGCTAAAAGCGTTCAAGCACCTCGATTTGCTCTTTTGCTAATATACTCCGATGGATTTGATATTTCCCCCTTTGCTATTCCTGTTTCTGATAACATCTTAAGACTGGAAAGTAATTTCTCGAATGTGCGTCATGGCAACGTGACTGATCCTCTTGTGGCCGATGTTGTGAGTGGACAAGAGATTATAGCTAAAATCCTTGAAAAGAAAGATCAGATTATGAGTGGTTTGAATTTAAGTCCATTAGTTGACTCAGGCTTAAGCTCTCAGGCGTCTGAAGATGATAATAGCCATAGACAATCTGATACGGAGGCAAGCAGCTCAAACTCTACCGAGGAGAATATGACAAGTACTCAGAATTCTACAGATAATTCTTCTAAGTTATTTGAGAAGATTAAGCTAGACAATAACATTACAAGCACTGAGAACAGCAATCCAGTAATTAATCAGGATCAAAATGATACATCTGGTGATGCCAATTCTGACAAATCTGCTTCATCTAACTACAAATATATTGCATTGTATTTTTTCTTTACAATGATCATTGCAGGTGTTTTTGTGTATGGTTTTTATCACTTTAAGTAGAGCCTGGTTGCTTTCTTGATAATAAAGGTTTATTACGTTATTTGACATTTTGTTTTTCCATATCAATGAACTGCATCCATATTTGATTATACGGCAGAACTGTATATTCTTATTCTGCTCCTATTTGTGCTATTTGGTTTCAACAGATCGCATTTGACTCTCTTTTATGCCATCACGAATTGCTTCTTTTCTCTCAATAATATCGTTAACTGCCAAATATATTAAGATTAGCATATGAAATTCCTGTAGATGCAATATTTGCACCAACTCTATCATATTTGTCACGTATGAACATTTCTGGTCGTAAGTACAGTTGTGTTGAATCCATTGGTACTACGAGGATAAATAAACTTCCTGCTGGCACACAGCTTAACCCTACGCCTCATGCGCATCGGTTTCAAAGGAAGATGCTATCCCTGGGCCGATTCTTTGAGCTTCATAGCTCTCACCATGGACACTGCTTGTAGGCGGGCTGCCAACGCTAATCCTACCTTGACAAAAGCAACATCAGCTCCATGCTTCTATTCTTCTAACAGTATGAGCTTCCATTGGGTAACTTATAGTTTGTGATGATTTAAAAAAATTACTCTGAGACAAAATTGCGTAACCAGTGTGCTTAAGCTCTGAATTAATCATGTAATGCTTAGACGTCTTTCTGTGAAAGTTTTATTTTTTGAAAGTTGTCGCTTTACATTTATTTTCATATTTCTCCACAGCACTTTTTCTTTAACTTTTGTTTAGTCTTGTGTTAACCATTATGGTTTCATGCTAACTATTTCTAGTTTTGTGTTAACAGCTTCTAGTTTAGTGTAAGCAGATGTCACATTCATTTAAATGAGCAATCCAACAATCACCTGACCATTTGAAGCTATTGAATAGTCGCTTGGTAACGATTGTATTATAAACAGATAGGCAATAAACCACACGCGTATATAACAGTTTTTTGTATGATAAGAGTAATAGTATACTCGAATAGAATAAGATCTTTTTTTGCCCAGGGAACAAGATGGATAGCATATTGCAACATAGTTTTCATAAAAGAAGTCTGATATGTGAACCAAGAACTTCTAGGAGAGTTGTATGGGGCTAACTTAAAAGGCATTGGACAGATTATATTTTCATGGATTTATTTAACGCCTTTCAAGGATGAGCACTTCTTTCGAAGTTTCTGAATTGTTATTTTGTGCTTAATCGAATTTTTGGTCTTTATCTGCAACTCTCTACTATTAATGGCACTTATATTACCAGTTACTTCCCCGTCTATAGATTTCAAACATACTTTATCTCCTTTGATAAATTTTGCTTTATTGTAATGGAGAACTTGGTCCTCTACATAAACACTGTTCTGATTGTCTCCGTATATTTTGCCAAGATCTTTTGCTATGTCCTCTTCACTGAGCTTAATTGAATCCAACATCTCAGTAGCTGGGGTCTTTTTTCTTCGTTTGCTAGTATCCTCAGAGCTGATGTTTGACTCTGTGCTGTCGCTCTCACAAAGCTCTTGCATCTTGGCTATAATCTCTTTCTTACGGCGCAGAATATTCTTCTTGCGGTCAATTTCAGGTTGTATCTTCTCTAGCAAGTGTTTTTTATATTTAGAAATTTGTTTTGATTTGATATTCATGTTTTAATTCTAAGGGTTTCTAATCTTAAATAGATTAAATTTGAATTTTTAGACTGATTTCTAGATTGCTAATGCTTTACATGTAATAACAATTACTGTGTTTAGCTATTGGCTCAGATTTCTTATGAAAGCAGAATGATCAGAACCTTGTATATGAAATGAAGATTAATTTATATAAAGTTATTAGTTTTGTGCCTAATAGTTTTCATTGTCATGGCTCTTTCAACGAAGCCCATGACACCAAGACGATATAATTAATTGCCTGATGGAATCAAATCTTTGCATATTAATTTTTGAAAGTCATTTTTTTATACGCTATCTGCACAGCACAGACGGTTTTGTATCTAGAATGACTTATCTTCAGAGTTGTTGAATTTATACCTCGTTTTTATTCAAGTGGTTTGCCTCTGCACGTCAACAAATACGATCATAAACTGATTTATCATCTTTTGTCAAATTGTGACGAGAGAGGTTGAAATTAATACCAGATGAAACCAAGAAAGAAAATAGGTGCTCACATATCTAGAGCGCTACAGTTTTGAAACAAAATAACTACAATATAATATAAAGAATTCTTCACGGTATACAATATTCAAGCTCACCTGAATATTCTACGTGAGAACAAAACGCAGAGAACAATTATAACCCAACAGAACAGATATATGATGCATGCAACTATCATGATGAAGACTTGCAAAACATATCAAACAGCATATACGCTGTCAACATGGTTTAATTCCATAAACCTCGCATTGTTTTGATATGAAGAGTGTGATCAGTGATGTTTTCTAGATAAATTGGGTAGAGAAAGATGTTGCATATTGAGCCACCATAATGATTGAAATGATTGCGGAAAAGAATAGAGGAGATTAGTATGATGCTCTTAGTTCAATACTCTGTTGCCTATCACGTGTGTTGTTGTCTCTTGGTCTCTATAAGGCTTCTCTATTAGCTTTGTCTTCAAGCAATACCAATCAGTACTGTACCTCCAAGGTCTCTAGAATCACCTTCAACAAGTGTTTACCTGCAGTAACTATTTTGTTTGGTAGGTTAAATTTCCAGAAATATTTTCTCCCATGAAAAAGTCATTTTCAAATGAAAACTTAAGCGAGGAGTTCTGGGATGACTCTTTGGATAGTACTGACGAAATATTTTGGAAGAAAAAGGGAAACAAGGTGTCGTCTTCCAGTAATGCCAAAGCAGATGATTCGGAGAGTCAAGGAAATCGACATACTGAAGGGCCTCTCGAAACCAACTTGGGTGTGTACTCCAATAACAATGAGTCTTTTGAGGAGATTTCCACAGTTTCCGATAAGCCAATTAATGGAAGATATATTGGTGCCGATGATAGGTGTTGTAGTGACGAAGGATACTCAGTTCAGATGTTTGATCGAGGAAAGGAGCATGTAGAAGATGAATTGAACAACACAGAAGAGAGTGTTGGCGTGGAAAAGCACCATGGGGATGAAAAGAACTGGGAAATGATAAGTGACGATGATTTGGATATAAGGAATGAGAAATCTCAGCTTCCTGTCAATGCAACAAGCAGGCTACGCGACCAGGCTAAGAGTATATCTAGCGACAATAAAGAAAACGAAGCACTGACATCTTCACAAGGGGCTTCTAAGGCAAATGAGAATAACTGCGACGAGGGAGCCACTGAAAATGAAATGGCGCCCCGTGAAGTTTATAGTACTCTTTTTCATAGCAGTACACTTGCTGAAGAAATAAGTAGTGAAACAAATATACAGAGTGAAATGGAGAATAGTCTTGCTGATCCATATATGAGTGACACAAATACACAGAATGAAATGGACCTCACAGATGTAAACAGGAGTAATCACGAGAATATTTCGATGACAAAGAACAGCAGTATGGAAAATGCCGATTACAAACCCAACAATGAATCACAAATTACCAATAAGCCGTTGGAGGCACTCTTTGATCTGACCACCGATCTATCTTCCTGTACAAAGGAGGAGAGTAGAGCTGTAGTTCAAAGTGCTTATCAATTAGACATAAATAGCATACCGAGTGATGAGGGATCTGTCTCCAGCTGTATTACAGCGCGTAGTTGTGCAGACAGGGCAATGCAGGAGGGTCACCAAAACGATTCAGATAGTTATGGTGCGCATAATCTAAGCATGAAGGACAACTTTTCCCTTTACCTGAATAATAATGAATGTGAGGAAACCGAGACGCTTGATATCAGCAATCTCGTAAGCAGCAAAGGTACAAATGAAGTGATTACGGGTCCAAATAGCTTTAAGTCTAAAGCTTCTGCCCCAATAATAAAGAATCTTAGTCCTGATTTTTTCAGCGACGACGAGGATTTTGTACAGAAAAGTAGCGAAGTGAATAACGCTAGCAATACAACAAGTCATGCCATATTTAATGAAAATATTAACAAGGTAGATGATTCTACGGTTATACGCGATGAGAGTACCACACCTGCTTCTAGGTCAGCTAGTCTTGATTTTTTGTGGGACCAGGATGATGAGTTTAACATTGATGAGCTCGGATCTATTAACAAAGATGGAGGTCAAGCAGGCGGAAGTAATGGCCTTATAGAATCAACGCAGGAAGCTTCTGATTTATTAGAAACAGGCGGGATCGGGACCGATGATATAAAAGATAAATATAGAGATATTGCTGTGAATCAGGCGAAAAAGGATCACTTTATATCTGGATATACTGCCTCATCAACAAATTCATTGGAGGCATCAGTTAAAGACATCAAGGAGAATCTTTCTAAACCTACAGATCCACGCTTTGTGAATTATCAAACAAACTTATCTCAGGGGTCATCACTCTCTGGTCCAACAAATTCTGTTGACGCTACAAACGCCAATGCAGTACATTTTGATTCGATAGACTCAGGTAATGCTACAAACGCCAATGCAATGCACCTTGATACGCAAAAACACCTAAAACATACCGAGGGCTTTGATCTTGAGAGATCACATGGCATTACAGTCTCCACCACTCCAGGTTTTGGCCCTAAATCTGGCCTAGGGGTTTCCAATATTGCATCCACGCCAAGCTACACTTCTATCCCTGCCGATTCAAGTTTTAGTATCCCACTTGCTCATGAAGGCCAAGAAAAAAATGAAGCAGAAGTGCACTTATCAAACAAACCGGTGCCCAAGCCGCGTGCTCCTCTGTCAGGGCAGGGTATTTCTGCACCCAATGCCTCATCTATACCCAGCGATGTTTCTGGTTTACAGCAAAATAAGTCCAAGTCACCCAATTTTGACATATCAGCAATCTTGAATCCACAGCTACTTGTTTGCCAAATCAAAGGCAGTGTTCTTTCATGTAACATTCTTAGGCAGCAGAGATTTCATTCAGGAGCGCTCGTGTATAAAGAGACAAATCACTTTGCATTCAGGAAGAACACAGTGTGTGAGGTAAAGTATGGGCCTGGAAACCCATTAGAGCCAGCGTACAAGCTGTTAGAGGTAAAAGATCCCCATTCCGATAACATCTGTACCGCACTAGGAATAACGAATTACAACTGCGCCTTATCAGAGTACAGTGAGCATATAAGCACTCAGGTTCTAAATACATTCTTTGATATCTACTTCCTAAATAAGAAAATGGCTCTAGATTATGCCATAAAAAATAAGGCCTGGTCCCTAGCCGTTTTAGTTGCACCAGATGACACAAGAGTCATTAAGATGTACTTGGACACTATATCACCAAACTACTCCATGCTTATCATGTCTGCGATGGGAAAGGATATTAGAAGTGAGCTTTCTGATCCCAAAAATAGGTTGCTAGACCCAGAAAACAAGGATGATTGGAAGAATTACTTCAGCAAGCTTATGAGGCTTTCTGACGGTGCAGTAATCAAAACCTTCATCGGCAATGTGTCTAATCTGGCCGGCAAGTTGGTGATATTGGCGTCTCTGCATATGCTAAGGAAGATTGACATGTCTGAGTATCTGCGTTATTTCTCACGAAACATACAAGCCTTAGATTTCCTTAGCATTTTTGACAAAACATACAAGATCAAGGATTTAGATATTCTCAAATATCAGTATCTTACATATCTGCTGGAGCATGAGAGAGGCAAGGCTGTTGAGTACTACAAGGCAAACTATAACGATCTGAGAGCGGAGTATCGTAAGATATTGGAAGGTGACGGTGGAAAGAAGTGGTCTTTGAAGAGCGTGTTTGATTTTGGACTATCTAAAATTCTAAGTGTTGAAACTGATGATAGTAAGAATGTGGCTGTGGGAGTTAACAGAGGTAATGATGTTGGTGGCGCGATTTTAGGAGGTAACGCGGATGATAGTAGGAGTCTGGATGTGAACTGCACTACTGTGAGACACCAGAAAGCTCAGCAGGGTACTGAGACCATAGGATTAGTTGACTCGAACGAGTTAAAGGATGAAAGAGATAATGTTAACAAACCAAGACGGGAGGAGCACACAATTTATGGACAAGATACCATAAGCAGTGGGGCAATGGATGATTGCATCCGCAGCTCAGGAGTGTACACGTCTTATGGTCAAGATAGTGAAAATGATTCAGGTAGTTTACAGAGCTCCAAAGTTAGCTTTAAGGGAAACAATGATGCAGAAGAGAATGTGAATGATATGTCCATTTGTAAGGGAAATGAGAGCACCCCGACGATTGACAGGAAGTTAGCTAAATCAAGAAACGCCCTTTTGGAAACTTTTGTATCTAGAGTACCTGAAGAAGTAGCCCCTATGTCAACCATGGGAAGTTCAGACTTGAGCGATAAAAGTCACAAGCCAACCATGGGGAGTTTAGGTCAAGGTGGTTTAAGACCAGGTCCTAGGGATTTGCCACGAAAAATTCCTGCCCCCAGAGTTGCTCTGCCCAGTAGGTTATATTCACTATCTAGCAGTGATCTCAGTGTAGCATCTAGGTCTTCTGGAGATAAGATTGGCTCAAAAAATATTTTTTCTGGTGTGGAAAACTCATATCGTAGCTCAGAATCTCCCAACCTAAATAATGTGCAGACCAGAGGCCAGAGCGTATCTCCTGTAAATCAAAATGAAATAACGATGGATGGTTTATTTTCAGATCTCTCGGACGAGGATAAGCCGCCAACGGATATCCCTAAGCATAGTATATCCAGTAATGAGGGCGTATTGGACGAGGATAAACGCGACTTGGTAAAAAGCCTTGAGAGTCAAATTGAAGGCATGAAGATACAGGCCACAGGTAATGGGAAGGAATCAGCCGGTGAGTTACAGTCTGTGTCCTCCACGCTGTACTCCGATGCTGAGCAGTCCAAGAGCTTTGCTGACTTTTTCACAAACAAAGATCAGGGCTCAGCTAACACTTTGGAAAACCCCTCAGAATTCCTGTCTACGTATATCGAGGAGGATGACACTCCTATTGAGAAGCCCGAGCCCAAGAAGTCGTACTTTTCCGGAATATTCGGGATTTTTAAGCGTAGTCCAGTCCATAAGGTCAAGTTGGATGCATCTGATGACTTTAAATACGATATGGCCACAAATAGCTGGGTTAGCTCTAGTAGCGTGCCCGAAGAGCCCGAGAGGCCAAAATCCGGGATACCTCTTCCAGATACAAAAGGTGTGAAGAAGATGGAATTTAGGGATGACACCTTGCTTTATGCAAATAGGAATAAGAACCTTAGGGGAAGCATACCAGGGGCGAATGCCAAGAAGAAATAAATATTTTTGTGATTTCTGTGTTTTTCTTTCTTTGAGTGATAATTTGTCTTATTCGTTATCACGACTGCCCTTATTAGCCATCACAGATGTGCTTCTTCACCATAATTCTGTTTATTAGCCATCGCGAATCTCCTGCTTGTTTATTCATCTCTAAATCTTTTACGCTTCACCTTCAATATTTCTTTCATACCTCCCTTTCGCTTAAACTCAGGATGCGTGGCGTCCACTGCAAAATCATCCTCTTCGTAGATTTTAGCAAACCTAGGATCTTCAGGATGGAATACAAACCCTTCAAGCTCGGAATGCTTCTCCTCGTCCTTAATCTTGGAGACAGCATTCTTTTCCACTTTGCTAGCAACAGGATTGCTATCTTTTTCATTGCTTGATGTGTCTGGCGTAGTAGCTTTCTTCAAATCTCTTGCACTGCCTTGTACATTCTCTTTTTTAATCTCTTCATATCCACTGTCCGCCTCATCTAGAGCTTCGCTTAGTGTAACGTCATCACCAAGAAATCTAAGATCTATCACCTCATTAGTCTGCGCAATGGGTAGGCCGTCACCTGACTCATATAGTTTTACAGCAGCATCTACACTTTTGCACCATAGAATAGCCACCTTGCTCTTCTTAAGCACATCTCTGTTCTTGGTAGAATGAATTGTGACTTTGTGCAGTGAAGCCTCTACGAGAAAATCAAAAAGTGTGTATAAATCTTTTGCTGTATAATTGCACCAGTTCAGATCAAAACAAGCAATTCCGGATGTTGGCTTCCCAAGCTGTACTTCTTCAGCGGGCTTGACCTTCTCGGTAATCTGCATGTGACCTTCCACACGCTTCGCTTCATCATCTCTGCTTTCTTTAGCAATGTTCACAGTACCATCGTGATCATTAGTATCCCTCCTGTCGTACTCATCTTCCCTATCACTATTCTCCTCCTGGCGATCGTTTTTGCTATTCTCACCTTGACGGCTGCATTTAGTCTCCGTTTTATCGTCATTGGTATACTCATCTTTCCCATTCTCGTCCTCATCTTCTTTCTTGTCCATATCTCCCCTATTTTTGCCACTGTTGTATTCTTCCTCGTCGCTTTTGCTATTTTTGCTATCGTCTCTATATCCACTGTTTTTGCTATCATCTCCGTTATGCGCAATGTTCAAATACCCAGCGCCATTATCTAATTCTTGTATCATAGATAAGCCCTGAGTGTGTTTATTATCATTTAGCTTGTTGTTTACATTGCTCCGCTCATTCTTGGCTTTATCTGCAGTAGAATTATTTCTTTCGCTATCCATTATAACGGCTAAAAATAATGACTAGGATATTTCATGATCGAGAATCACCTATACCCGAGTGATCATATTACGTACCAACTAAATCTCCACTTTCTCGCTGTGTTGTCCTGCAGGGCTCACGCCCCACATATCTGGTTACAGAATTTTTTCTGTTCAGCTCTCAGGCCTTAGTGTATTTTGTAATAAAAATTTAACCTTTCATGGACACTGAAAAATCTTCAGCATATGAATTATCTGAGGAGGAAACAACAAAAATGGTAATGCACAGCGAGGAGGAGGACAGAATCACAGACTCAGAAGTTGGTAGCCAGGCACACACAGGTCTAAATGCATTTGCAGATAATACGGATAAACAAGCCACAAATGAAATATGGAATGGAGAACCAGAAGGCAGCATGATTGAATCACATCAGAATAAAGAAATGTTCTACAACACTGATAGCCTCGTAAAGATATGCTTAAAGCTGGGATTTAGGGCCGACATGGATGCGGTCAAGCGTATAGGAGTCGTAACAGAGGAAATAATCACGTCTATATTAAAGGATGCTTACGAGAAAAGGTTGGATATTAAGAAAAAGCATATAGACAAAAATGATATACTAAAGGCTATCGAGAGGTGTGGTTTATTTTTCTTAATTGATATTGACTAGCTTATATATCATGATGGGTGAACTGTCGTTTGATGTTTGTAGCCTCAGAGATAATTCAAGAGAGCCCCAGATTTCCTAATACTCAACAGTTTGTGTATATTAAATTTTAAAAAGGATGAAGTAGGTGCATACTGCGTATTTCAAATTTAGCTATAGCATTGTGAGGCGAATCATTTGGGTATATAGCATCAATTATCTATTCATAACATGCTAAAGTGCAGAGTTATACACCACCAGTTATAAGATTGTCTTTTATGCGCATATCGCTTTACGTGCAGTGTTGTATCGCAACTCCCCATATATGCCTACTCATTTCTGTAAAATCTCTAAAATTTTTACCCCAATAAAATGGTAAGTGAAGCGAACGAATATAATTTTAGGGTTCTAGAAAGTCACATATTGTTAAGGTAAGATTGGCAAAGAAGTTTAAACAAAATCTGCCGCTAAGCAAGGAGCGAAGAGAGATGATGGAGGCTAAAGGCGTGTCTACTCGTCATATAAGGAAGCGTCATTGGAGACATAAGAAGACAAAGATCTATTAAATAAATATTCGTCGAAATGCACTTTTGTTCCACATTGTCGCGATGCTTTAGAATAATGATTGTGGGCCGTAAGATATGATATAATATTGCCTGTCAATTAATAAAGCGTAAGATACTGCACTGAGATGAATATTCTGAAAAATGGTATTCCCCAGTATTGATACACAATCTCAGATTACAACATTATGTGCTGAGATTTACATGTTTTATTCTGTGTAGCTGGAGTACAAGATGAATTCTGGTGTGAGCTTTTATGTCATTCGTCTTCGAGTCTAGAACGACACTCCTAATTGATGTAACATGCTCCAGAAACACATAGAAAAAATTCCTATGATGCTAAAACAGCGATCTGGCAAAACGTGTCAGCAGTATTCATTATATAGGGCTTCGACTTGTTGAAGCACTATGGCTTGTCGGTAGAACGTTGGTATATCTACTGCAAAATTGCCTTTGTAAAGCTAAAAAAATGTTTTAGGATTTGTCTACCAAATAGATCTGCAGGAATCTATCACAAAAACTCTAGTTCCCGTATATGAACTGATTCGTGAAACAAGTAATGCCAGTACATGATCTTCTATATTAACTTTCCTCCCATACTTTTTAACAGTTTATTGATGTGATTGTATCAGATCGGAGATATTATCAGCTGTTAAGCTAATTTAGGATTATAATATGCTGCGGTATACAGAATGGTGGTGGAGCTGTATTATTGATAAAATACTGATATACTTATGTTTTCTACAGCGTACAGGATATCACCCCATGCAAAACATAACAAATTGCCAATCGAAAAATTGCGAAGCATCACGTCCAAACTCTTTAGAGAAATTTTCGCTTGATAATAACTATAAGGAGACAATGCTAAGCATTGCGAAGGAAGATATTGACTCTTTTGAGGACAATCAGGACCGCAAAATGTTTAAAATACGAGAGCACGCTTACACATATAAAACACAGCTTGAAAAGTATACCAACAGAGATATAGAAATGGTCAAAGACGTTGTCAAGAAAGAGATTTGCAGAATAAAGAATGAATGGCCTGCTTTGTTTGGTGCAGTGCCAGATAAATTTTATGTTCACATAGATATAGACTCTTTTTACGCAAGCTGTGAAACAGTAACTAGACCCGAATACAAAGTCGTTCCAATAGGTGTTGGCAACACCTTTATGCTGTCTACATGCAACTACCTGGCTAGGAGGTACGGAGTCAAAGCAGGCATGCCCGGATATATAGCTAAGAAGCTCTGTCCTTCGTTAGTTATTGTCAAGTGTGATTTTGATAAATACAAACGGTATTCAGCTAAAGTTATGGCAATTTTAGCTGCGCATAATCCAAACTTAGAAATATTCAGTATTGATGAAGGCTTTTTGGTCTTTGATGAGAAAGCAATGACCCGTGCAGTAGAAGTATACAATACCGACAAGCAGTTCGGGAAGATGTCTGATGAGGAAGAAATAATTTGCACTGAGTTTTCATCCCAAGGAATCGAGCATCTAGTTTCTTTGATGAGAGATGCGGTGTTTAGGATTACTGGGCTAACTGTAAGTGCTGGAATATCAGTCACTAGGTCTCTTGCTAAGCTTTGCTGTGGTATGAATAAGCCAAACGGTCAATACATGCTTGATAAAGAGTTTGACCGCTTCATGTTGGATATGAATGTAGACAAAATAAACGGCATAGGTAAATGTATCAAGGAGATGTTGAAGGCTATGGGCGATATACGCACAATACGTGATCTTCGTGAGTCAATGCATTTATTTTATTTGCTAATGAAGCCAAAAAGCTTTTCCAATTTGCTGGGACTAGCATATGGCCTATCTCATGGAGATATGAATATCTCTAAAAAGAGCGTATCAAGTGGTCAGCATAGGCCACAGTATAACCTTTAAGCCCACGGACTGCTCCAAGGAGATATATGATATACTTTGGGGCATATGCGGAAAAGTGGATAAAAGAATGCAAAATTCGAATGTGTACGGCCAAGTTGTGACATTTACCATCCGATATGCAAATTTTCGTTCTAAGAGTAAACAAAAGAAGTCTAAACACTTAATCCGTAGCCAGATTGATATTTTTAACGCATCCGTTAGCCTCCTTGTGGAGAACTTTGCGTACACCTCGGGTATTGACAAGTTCTCAGCGTTTAAATTGTACAGCGCAGTTAGACTAATCGGAGTTAGCGTTTCTAACCTCATTTCTCGGGACTCTGTCAGTATGCTCAGTCAATACAAAGGGAAAGATATTATACCAGATCTTATGAAATGCCCTATATGTAGCAAAGAGGTTCCATGCGCAAGCATGCTTTTCTTTGAGGTCCATGCTAATGGCTGTTTGAACAGGCTGGAGGCAGATAATGCAAAAAAAGTTTTGGAGAAACAGAAATTAGATCAAACATTGTTTAGATATTTTCCCAGAAAGAATAAATAGGTTGACAATTGCCAGGCCTCTTTCAGTTTATAATATTCTTGTTGTATCTTGACACACGATTGCCATTGGCCAAGGCATGATATATGGAACACAAAGCAGTTATACAACTGCAAGGAGTATCATGAAGGATGCCTAGCAGATGCAAGAAGTATTGTAGATGATGCAGAGCATACTTAGGCCTGATTGTGAAGTGGTTATTTGATAAATTACACCTATTATAAGGAAACCAAAAAAGTTTGTGTTATATCCTGCGAGTTAATAATGAAATTTGTGTGGGGAAAAATGCAGAACACACATTTTGGATGCTTTATTTGCGGAATCCTAATTCTTGTGAGATACTAGCAATTACATCCCGGCATATCACCCAGTATATATGCTGTCGTTTCCGACCATAAGGGTATATCTTATCTCAATATATAACAATATGTGCCTTTTATTGAGCCGTGTTATACACTAGAACCTCATTTGCTCATAAAGCATACTTGGTAGCTTGCGCAATCTTGAAAGTTATTTTTTGTTAAAAAAATAGACGCATGATGCTGTCAAAAGTGTAGTGCAAATGGCTTTAAGGGATATAGCAAGCTGCTCTTTGGTGCCCAATACTCTTTTATTGTGTAACCAAAGATTGAGCTTATCGAAATAATTTTTTCCCCTAATGATTATTGCCGTTCTAGATACAACTTGCTTTATCAATAGGGAATTTGACAACACGAAGATAGATAAAGCGTACATTACTTCTTTGGTGTATGATGAGGTCAAGGATCACGGATCAAAGGATTTTCTAAACTTACATTCCTTTGCCATTGAGATACGGAATCCTGCTCAGAAGTACGTGGATCAAGTGATTAGGAATACAAAAGGACAAGTCTTTGGCATAAGTAAAACAGATATAGAGGTTATAGCCCTGACACTTGAGCTAAAAACCGAGTTTATAACTGGGTGGATAGATCCGAGCAACATAAAGGATGATATTAGGTGTATTACCGAGGATAACGGCATAAAGCAATCCTTGAAGCTTTTAGGATTATCGGATGACAAGGCGTTGAAGGTAAAGAAGTTCATGATAAGGTGCTATGTATGGTTTGCTTTGTATAGCGAAGAAATTGATTTTTGCAGAAAGTGTGGATACTCTACGCTTAGTAGAGTTTCTGTTTGTACCAATGGTGATGCAGTTAAGGTATATCTAAAAAAAGATTACAAGCCAAACGAGAAAGTTATAATAGGCAGTGATAAAAAAGAGATACGCTGTGCGGATCAAAAGGAGTATAAGGCATTGCTCAGAAGAAAAAATAAGGAAGTGAAAACAAAAAACAAGATTTATACTGACTTATCACTTCTTGACAAGGTAGACTTTTTCCATTAGATCATCACATTTTATTTTCCTATACTTTGACCGCTGATATTGCTAATAAATTGCTAGAGGTGCTATTTACTTTTTATGTTGGTAACAGGTATATATTGGCTACTGTATGAGCAATCTACATTTTAAGTTAAGGCTGGAAGCGCGTTGATTGCATCATTTCTTGCATGTAGATTTTTGTCTTTCTGCATTTATTATTTGCTGTCTTATTTTTATGGCATCATGATCGTATAATGCGTATGTGATTCACACCCAAAAAATCTTTATAATACGCAATTTAGACTTTATAATTCCAGTGTAGTCTGTGGAGTATAGAGCTGCACTTACATAATTAATTTCATTAGATAAGTCTCTAGTCGTTAATGGCAAGATCTGCACCCTCGTCACGAAAAGAGGCAATTATATTTGGATTTTTGATATCAATTTGATCTTAAGTAGGTTTTAGAAAGAAACAACGCTTATATAAACAAGCATGCAGTCATGTTACCACAATCACTGCTATACCTTGAAAGTAGTGTCACTGATAAATTTAGAAATACTACTTCTTTCAGTGGCCTTTTGACGAAAAGCGCTGACACCTATACTGCCCCCTTTTTTTCTGATTGGATCAATATGAGCATTAAATCACATAATATACCTAATCCATGTCCAATATCGATGCACCAAAAAGCAGCTTAGATGACAGCAGAACTTTTTATTCATCTAGATTTTCTAGAAGTGCAAGCTTAACTGAGAACAACACTGACTCGGATATTTCAAGAATTACCAGAGGTGCAGACTGTAAAGGACAACATGAGGGATTAGGGCATAGGGAATGCGGATGTGTGCTTAAGATTCATCCTGACACCAATCTTTGTGGTTTTTGCATTTTAGATCTCAAACCATTGAAGCTCCCGTGTACTACATTCGACAATTTGTTCTCGTTTATAAAAAGGAATAGCAAGTAGCGTATTACAACAACCTTGGTTATTCTACTAAGCTCTGGTCAGTTGAACTTAGAAGAGGGTAAAGTAATGACCAATAAAAAATGTTTTAATAAACTTTGATGTGTATAAAATTTAGGCTGATAGGATTCTAGGATATAATTAGATTTATAATGTATACGGCATAACTCCTTGTGGCCAACGACTTATAGGTATCAACTACGCAGTTATTAGACAAGCTACATAGGTATTTAGCGCTAATTTCTTAGATTAATGGCTCTTGTTGATTGTATATTTTTCTATTGCCATAAGCATTACCCTGTTTGTATAAGCTACGGGCCTATATATTAGTATGAACCCGGCTTACTCAGTATTCTCACAGCATTGCAACTGTTGTAGCATCAGCTTCGAGTCAATGTCTTCAGAATGTGTGGTTCACCTTTTGCCAACCGCATAGCTCTACTTATTTTTTGAGCCCAATAATGAGTAAGGAGATACTTACTAAAATCGCTGATGACTGCATAGCCATCATTGTGTCACCAGATGAAAACTTAAACAAGGTGGATGACATCTATTCTCACGCAAAAGATAGTCCAGACCTAACTGGCATTGTCCAATTATCGCTAGCCAAAGTCTTTACAAACATTATTCCTCTGTACAAGATAAGAACGCTAAAAGACCAAGTTAAGCAGAAGAATGATGCAATGTCAATTAAGAAATACGATAAAGACTTGCTGAAGCACTACGAGAAGTATATACGAATTATATGCCAGGAGGATTCGGTTGAAAGTTATAGATGCACGTGTGAGCTGCTCAGCACCCTAGATTATTTCAATCTTGCAGATAAGCTAATAGAAAAAGCTCTGCAGGGAAGCGGCGATAATCGGGTTTCCGTTATATGCTGTAATGTACTCAAGAACAAAATTAATGAAGATAGACAGGGGGAGCTGATATACATAATTGCTGATAGAATGATTGACCACGCTTATAATCCCGTTTTGCTTGAGTATCTGCTGAACATTCCGTATTTGCAAGAATATCTAGCTAATCATAATTTTGTAGATAAGAATACGCAGAAAGCAGACCAAGAGAATTGGGAAAAACACGAAAAGCGCATTTTGTTTAGGAAAGCCAGGTCATTCAACAAGAAACTCCGTAAGCTTGAGAAAGAAAGACGTAAACGAGAGGAGGTTATCCGTGCAGAAGAGAGGGAATATGCTAAGGATAAGAAAATTGGCAATAAGATTAAGATTATAGATGCCTTGCAAAGGTTATACTTTACGATACTAAAGAACAGAATTGTTGGTTGCTATAGAAACTGTTTTGCTGGTATAAGCAAATATAAAGATTTTATACGTAAATCATTCTTCGAAGGACTTCTCTTCATGCTGAATATAGCTATTCAAGAATCTGACGTACATGGAAAGATAGAGGGTATACTATGCATAACGCATCTATATGGGGATAAGGGTGTTGACTTTAGGTCTTTGGTAAACATCATGTATACCATACTGCAGCCTTTTTTGTATACGTTAGAGGTCGAAGACTACGCGAAAATAATTTTGGCATTACGAGCCATGTTTATTGGCGTCAGGCAGCCAATACACAGAGCGCAGATTATCCTGCATCAAATAATACAGCTTACGACTATACGGTACCTGCCTGCTATGAATCAGGTGGCTAAGGAGATAGCAGCGTTTTATGACATTGAATATGATGATTTCGAATTGTCGAAGTACAACGACACAAACTCACAGAATGTTGATTCTATGCCTTTTTACCCGTACTACGATTGGTGGCTGAGCAAAAGGATGAGCTAAATAATAAATTCATTTTTTAGGATCATTTTGTTGTCGACTTTTGTCTTTAAACCTCAGTTTGAGCCTATAGGTGGGCGCAAGCTTCACTTAGCCTTTCTATTGCTTGCTGAATAACTTCTTTTTTGTTCAATCCATCTTATATCACTCTGTGGTGTTCAAAGAATATAGCCTACAGAGTCTTCTTTTTAATACTTGTATCTATACATCGATTGTAGGCGTGACCACAAGATCCTTGGGATACGTCTTGTGGTATTTTGTCACCATTCTATGCCATACCATGACGTAGGTTGTGGCTTCATGCTTTCGCACTTATAAGCATAGCAGGCTAGGATGAACTGAAACTAAATTTATTACAATAAATGGGCTTATAGGCCTAAGGTAAAGTGGTGTCAGACGTACGGCTTATTTTAAGCATAAGGAAGCGTGCCATATATTTATCCAAATACTACGCATATCATCCAGGCTTACTTTTTCTCTGACTTTAGTATTTAAAACTCAACATGCGCCATCATTTGGCATGCTTCATTAAGCTCTTTTATTGTCAATATTACATTTATGACTATAGAGAAGAGACTTTGATATGATAAATTTGTGGCCAGCTGCTGATATATCCAAGGATTTGTTAATAGTGTTGTATTGCTTATTAAGAGTAGATTAATGCATTCTAAGAATGGCAATTCTTCTAACAAATAAATTTTAACAGATAAATTCCATTCCATATTATCTTTTTGCTGCAAAAATCTTTAATAGTATAACATCCATGAAAGTCAAGGCCTGAGCACCAAATAAAGTGTTGTCATTCAACAAGATCACTTATTCTTTGCCTCAATGCTTCATCTGTCCTTATCTCTGTAATCCTCGTTTCACAAACGCCACAATTTATATTCTCTCTAACACAAGCACGACAAAAAACGTGGTCGCAGTTTGTTCTCACAGGATTGCTTAGCAGCCCACTACAAACTCCGCATATAAATTCAGTTGGCACGTGGCCTGATATGCTCTGGGTCACTTTATCCCACTCCTGGGTTTGTGGCTTTGCTATAACATATCCTCCCTCCTGTGTCACCAGCATAGATGCCGTATTATTCTCAACGGGAACCAGGAAGTCCTTTGGTATGCCTGATGGCTTCCTAATTCTCGTAATATCAAAGCTCTTGTCTTGGTTTGTTGGACACTGTTGTATATAATGTCCTTTGTTTCCACATCTAAAGCATATATATGTATCTGGAGGGACAGATTTAAATTTAGAGAGTGGTAGTGAAGGTGTTTTCCTTTGCTCCCTAGGTGTGTATGTATGCTTAGACATCCATAACGGTATTCTATGAACAACTATAAAGCTGTTTCTTGGAATAGGGTAGTATTCATCAGTTATTTCCTCTTTTGAGTCGTTATCAAAGAAAAGCATCTCAAAGTCTTTAGACACCATCTTTCTCGTATTAATTATTTCTAACTTCAGCTCCCACAGGGGAAGTGAATTTCCTTCAAATGCTATTCGAGAGAAGTCTCTTTGAGAACGAAACCTGTAGTTTATTATTGAGCTCATGGGGTAGCAATATTTTCTATTTTAGATTTGTAACCAAGGGAAAACTGTACGGTAAATCAAAGCCTTATGAGACATATGCATGGCAACTGAGTTGTTGATGAAGAAACAATAAGAGTAGGCAGCCTGTGGGAGTTATTAAGTGCATATATGCCGGTTAGTTATTTATCGTGATGTCATCATAAAGACACAAATATTCAAGATAATCTACATGCGTACAGAATATTCATAGCCCAAAAAGCTCATAAAATAATTATAACCAGGTATGCGTACAGAATAAAATCATTAGTAATTCAATATTGCGTGAGAATAACCATCTACAGACTAAGAACCTCACAGAATAGTTATCCATAGGCTAAACAGCTTCTATATAAGCTTTTTTGTAACATAACAAGCTTATATTATTGCATAAGTAGCATGATGCTCAATGTTCAGTGAACTAAAATATTCTTATCATCCATAGCGCACATTTCAGCATACTCTGCAATCAACAGTATGCTCTGTAGCCCACATTCTTATATGAGCTGCTCACAGATGCAAATTGTCTTCACTTGTTTCTATTCATGAGCCCATAAATGTCATCCGCTGAGCGTGATATTTTTATGTCTAGCTTAGAGAGCGAGATGTTAGAAAAACACAGCACTATTTGTGAAGGTGGCAGCAGTAACCATGAAAACGAGCATAATGTTCAGATTGGCAGCTTTCAAGGTAGCCTTGTAGATGAGATATTTGATCTTCGGAGCTCTGAGATGGACAGTCCTGGATTTATAGATGCAGAATGGAGTGATGCGCGAAGATGCATAGTTACAACGCTCCCCAACATTGTGAACTACGGATCAAGCACGAATGAGAGCTTCACCAGTGACGATTTTGACCATATCAGCAGTGATGGTGGTGATGCTGGAAAACACGCTGACGAATATCCTCTTGATGATGTTTCACTAGGCAGCACTATAAAGATATCAGAATCTTTATGTGGTAAGGATAAAGACGCTGGTTGCCATTTTGCTGACACTTCTGTACGTAGTAAAGATAAGAGTCTGGAAGCTAGTTACTTTTTTGATCACGTGTCAGCACAGAGAAGCTTTGAGATGAAACATGAGGAGGTTAATCCAAATAACTTAGGATATCCAAACCGCAGAATACAAAATAGCAAAGAACTTGACTCAATAAGTAGCGAAGAGTTTTTTTTCATGGAAGGAGGTAGCATGGAAGCAGTAAATACTTTAGGTGAAAGAGAAATGTGCAATGGTAACAGCACTAGTGTAGGCCATATCGCCGCAACAGAGGCTGCAAATTGCAATGGCACTTCACCACATGCCATGAGAAAAGAAGACCCCATTGGTACAGGAAAATCAATGAGTGGTACCTCAAATTTGGTCTCCACTGGGTTTAGAACAGCAACTAATAAGGAGATAAAAGTAAAAGAAGCGTCGCTGATAAGCGCTAGGGGCCTGATGTCAGACACTTTGTTTGAAGATGATGCTTGCAAAGTGGATAGTCCACACGATGCATTGTCTCATGCAAATCCAAAAAGCAGCATATCGTGTGAGCTATCCACTAAAACAGCGCCTGAAGAGCTATGTACAGAAAAATCAGGCGATCCATCTACCGTATCATTTGTTAACCTGCAAACTAATCTGTCCTTTGTCAATTCTGGGTTCACAACAGGGAGTAATAAACCTATTGTGATTAGAGAAGATTTGGTTCTATCAGCAAAAAAGAAACTGGGCTGGGACAGCACGACTGCCAAGGAATGCACTGAAGTGACTGGATCTAATGGAGGAAAATTTCTGGATGTTAGTAATGAGATATGGGATGTACTTAGTGACGAGCTGGTGGATGTGGAGAGCGCCAAAACTCTAAGTCTAAGTAATGGCAAGATCTCGGCGGTGAGTGATGAGAATATTACAGAAGTGACGTGTGATAGGGCTTTTGATGTAAGCACTGAGAAGACTCTGGGTAGTAACATGAAGTCAGTTGTAAAAGACTTTGCAGATGACTGTGCAGCATCACAGACATGCGATAATACGTCTGATAAAATGATTTTGCAAGCAAGTGAATCTTATAGGGAATCATCTATATATACAAACCCAATGCACACTGCTTCTGAGAATATGAGAATACTGAATGGATTACAGACAAGCAAGAATGTATTTACTTCGTATCAACGTAGTTCGAACGTCAAAAAGACGCAGGATATAGAAGATAAAGATTACCGCATTACAAAAATATACAACATGGTAAGGATGGCATACAGCAACGAGCACCCTACATGGGTTTCTACACAATTTAGATGGTCATGGATACACTACATGCTTAACGATGCAATAGAGAATGATGAATTTTTGTGCTCAAAAATTGAAGTTCAAATGAAGTTCAGAAAGGAACTGGAGCACAGTGTATTGCGACGTATAGTGGGAGGAGACGACATATCCTGGCGATATATGGTCCTAGGTGTTATAAAGATTAGCGGGGACTTTATTGAGCTATTTGATGGATGGTATAGTGTCAAGGCCTTGTAAGATAACCTGATATCTTTCATGATCAAAAATGGAAAGATAAAACTTGGGAGTCGATTAATGGTTTTTGGTGCTGAACTCTTGCTCAAGGCTCCAATATCTATATTTGATGTCCAAGAACCGGTTCTAATAATATTTTATAACTCGTTATACGTTGATAATAGAAACAGACGCTTGGGGTACAGAAGAAAAATTTCTTTTTGCATGCCACTATCCCGCATAGATAAGCTAGGTGGTCCTATTAGTGCAATAGAAGGCACTGTGGCAAAACACATTGAGGATAGATATTTGGTCTCGGTAGGGTGTTATAGATCTACTGTTTCTGACCTTGAAGAAGAGCTTGAGAAAATAGTGAGTATGGCTGAGAGGAGGAATATAGTTGTATCTAGTGATGATGTTAGGATCAGAAAGTACTCTAAGATTTTTATTAGGGACGGTGATATGGACTGTACTGTCACTTGGTGGAATCCAGGTGAGGTTATTGTGGGTGAAAGATACCGCTTTGTGTATGTTAAGCCTATACCTGGGGCTTATGGATTAGAGGTTACTACGCTTAGTAAGACTTGTGTGCAAAAACTTAAGTAGATTGGTAACATCAGCAGGTGTAAGTGTCTATAAAACGACGTGAAGTCAGCATTATGGTGCTAAAATCATATAAGGATAGGCTTGAAGACATCATACAGCATAGAGTAAGCAAGGTGTAGGTTAAATAGTGGGTTGCAGAAACTAGTGAACGTGTCAAGTCTAAAGTGTAGATCAGCAAAAAGGCTATTTGAGCAAATCATCTACGGGTTTCTTACTCAATGCGGGTGCTATAAATATCCCAGGTGTAGGAGACAGACAGAATACGCTGATGTTGTTATGGACTTTATTTGGTACATTACTTTTTTGAAATACTTAGCGTTGGTGTTCAGCAGAGGCCACAATACACTCTACTTCTGTCATTAGTGTTCAAATTCGTATAGCTGCTAGGCCTGGTATTATATAACTATAGCTGTCTAGATATATGCTGCTTGGATGCTTGCCCAATACTATATGGTAATAAATACACCCCGTTGTGATCACTGAGCGTACAAAGCTAGTCAGCCGTATGCATATAATACAGGCAATATACTTCGAGTTCTCCTTGAAATGCAAATAACACTGTCCAATCTATTTTGCCAAGACCTTAAAGAATAAAACATTTTCATATTTTTACCCTTAAATGACGCTTCTAGATTTTGGGCCAATATATACAACAACAGGTGGAATAACACAGATTACCTATGCACAGAAATCGGCAGACGCAGGGAATACCGTACTGGCCGTAAAGACAAAACATGGGGTCCTTGTGCTTGCAGAAAAGCCGAAGGTCTCGCCCCTCTATGTCAGAGAGTCAGATTTGAACATCAAGAGGATCACCGATAATGTGTATATGGCATACTCAGGTATGGAGAACGATGCCTATTTTATATACAAGGCGCTGAAAAGCTCCTGTATACAATACAAGGGCTCGTTCCTCACAGATACAGGCTTTGAGGCAGTCAAGAAAATGATAAGTAGTCAGGTGCATGATTTTACAAGATACTATGGATGTAGGCCTCTTGGAGCTAACTTCATGACTGTTATTAGAGAGCACGGAGAGTACCGCATTTTGGTGACAGACTGCTCGGGGTTATCTAAATTCTACACTGCAAGTTGTATTGGCAAAGGAACTAGATCAGTCAAAACTGAGCTTGAGAACCTAAATTACGACAATATGAGTCTTGAGGAAATGATTGACCATGGTGTGAGGATAATGTACAAGGCATTTGACCCTCTAAAGGATAAGGAGTTTGGTATTGAGGGTATTTTCTTGAGTGGTGCTGACCATGGGTCTGTGCGAAGACTCACAGATAGAGATCTAGAAAGCTATATTGCTAGGTACCAGCACATGAGTGTAGATGATGATTAAATACAATGCTGATTATGATCTGTAATATTTTGGTCTTTAGTGTTACCTGTAGGATGCACACATGCTTGTCTATCTTTTCCATACATGGTGATATATTGACGATTTAGGGCTGTGGATATATTATACATCAATTACGACGAGTATTATACAGTATATCAATAATAAAGAGTATTATGTTGCAAACTAATGACGACGTGTATTAAATTTCATATAAGAGTAATTAGCTACAATCTATTTTTTCTAAGCCTATAGTACACGGTTGATGGTAAAATGCCAGTTAAAAATGATTGTGAGATATCGCCAAATGCATATTGTATCATTTCCTTACATCATTCTGTATTTTGGGAATTGATAAAGATTTTTAGAGGCATGCATAGGCTTAATATCTGGCCAATTATACTGAATCATGGGGACAAAAGGTATGCCACCCTAGCCTTAAGAATGACGAAATGTTGGCAAGGATCCTCATCAATATAAGATCTGCGTTTTTGTGTAATTCTTTTGTGATCTCTTATCATAACTAAGTATTCTTTTTCAATTCGTCTCATACATCCATCATTTTCCTGTATGACGGTCATTCTATTTAGACAAGAACAAATGTGCCTTGGGTGTATGTATCTTTGTCTGGATATCTATGTACATATACTCTGCTTTGTATAGTTCCTCATAGAAAGTTTTCCTCATACATTATCTTCAGTGAAATAATTCCTCGTGGCTGAAAACTATCCCACATGCTTTTGCTTTATAAATACAAACCTGTCCAAATACTTTCCAAAAACAAATTTGTTCAAATCAGCTTTGATAATTTTTATTTACGGGTGACCCAAAAATGAGCCAACAACAAATCGATACGCATTGGGAAAAAGTTCAAACCAAAACATTTACAAAATGGGTAAACAACAAGTTGGAGAAGGTGCACTATGCACCGATATCCGATCTGTTTACAGGTCTATGTGATGGAGTAGCGCTAGCACACCTATTAATGGTACTAAAAAACGAGAAGATTTACTTTAATGAAAAGCCTTACACCAGAATACAGAGAATGGAGAACATGCAGATGCTCCTAACATACATAAAGAAGCAGGAGATTACTCTGATAAACATAGGTGCGAGCGACATAGTGGATGGAAACCCCAAGCTAATACTGGGTCTGATCTGGACGCTGATTTCAAGATTGTCGATATCGGAAATCGTAAACCTGGATACAACAATTAGGGATGAGCCGTTGACATGGTGCCAGAGTGTTACGGAAGGATATAATCTTAGTATCACAGATTTCTCGAAGTCTCGGAAGGACGGCATGGCGTTTAAGGCCATTATCCACAGTATCAGACCAGATTTAGTGGAATACCAAAGACTTGATCCGAAAAACATGCATGAAAACCTGGAACAGGCGTTTGCAGTAGCTGAAGAAAGACTGGGCATATCCCGGTTGATAGATGTAGAAGATATAGCCGATACTCTACGTCCAGATGAAAAAAGTGTCATGACATACGTTTCGCAATACTATAAAAAGTTTATTCAACATGAGAAGGAAAAGGGGGCAAAGGAAGCAGTCAGGGAGATTTTAAGGACAGTTGATTGGTCAATACAGAGCAGGAACCTGTACGAGATTAAAGCCAGGAAATTATTGAAGGCCAATAAGGAATTCAACGCTAAGAAACAAGAATTTGAAGATTTACTTGAGAAATCTAATACATTGTTATATGAGTTATATGGTACTACTTCGGAATTAGTAACTGGATCAACAGAACTGTTTTCTCTTCTAGGAACTATCAACACAGTCCACAGTGCGTACAACATGAAGAGATACATTCCTCCATCAGAAGTTTCTCTGCCGAAGATCAACGTCGAATCTTTCAAGTTGAATGACTTTGATTCAGGTTTTATCTCTGAAGTATTGACCCCTGTCCATAAAGCGCAAGAGAAAGACTTAGATGATCTTATTGCAGAAGCTAAGGATGTGCTGAGCAAGGAAGACGATATTGTATCCCAGATAAAACACTGTAATGCGACATATGAGAAGATACTAAACACCTATTGCGATTCTAAAGTACTGGTTTCAAGGTACGATGATGTCACGACCTTGGCTAAGAAAAAGCTAGACGTGCTCAGATCGCTCAGTGTTGGCGATAAGGAACACGAGGTAGTCAGCAGGGCTCTTGAGCTATACAACAAATCTTCAGATGCATTGATGAAGGGCATAACATATTCCGAGATGATCCAAAACCTAAGAAAGCTTAACTTACCCCAGGCGCCAGATATAATCAACAGCTGCAAAATGTCGCAGGGAAAGATTCTTCAAGAGGACTATGTCAACCTGATACGAGCTCTACATAAGTCTAAGTTTGCAAAGACTCAGGTCATAAACTCATTTAAGCTGCTGAGTGATGAAAATGATGATTTGAAGATAGAATGTGTAGGTGTGAATGATTTGAAAAACATTGCTGCTTTGACTCAAGGGTCTAACGTTATCAATATCGAAAAGTTCCTGGGGGAATATATGGAATAAAGTTTAAAGTTCATGTTATAAATTCTTTTTAGTAGCAGGAGTTAGGAAGTATTTTGACAAAAATCTGCAGTACTCTAAGCTTCTACGTATGAGTAGACACAGGTAATTTTCAACCTGCCTGTGGAATTGCCGAGTCCTCCTCCTTTGATAAATCTATTGATTAGCTTTCCCATGAAACCTTATTCTCAAACAATGCTTGACTCTCCTAAATGTTTATATCATCATATCATTGTCTCTTTTGGGAGCAATGACACAAGGAATGTAAAGGCAAGGTGATGGTATTTTTAAGAAGCAATCGCAGGAAGAGCTTTATGACAAAGTGGAGTTTGCCTGTCAAGTGTGATCGATTGACAAGTGAAAAAAAAAATGCTCTAGGGTACCTTTGACAATTACACTCCAAGAAGACGCAACTTCGTCAACACTCCAAATGCGGTAATTTGTATGCCCTAGGCTAAAACAAAAGAGCTTGCGTCATAATGCTCCATCTTCATCAAGCGTGTATCGCTGAGTTTGTTTGTGACCTGTTTGTCAGTAGATCATATTGAACTATATGAAACGTGAGGAAAACTAAAAAATCCTCAAACAGCCAAAAAACCGTCTTTTTAAAATACAAGCAAACCATTTTCACACCCGCATACACTAAAGCGATATACTATATATCCACATACCCTGAATTGCTCTTTATTGCTTGCCATGAAACAGTCTTGCCTTTTAGCGGCTATCTATACAAATTAATCCCTATGCGCATCACGGTTCTGGTACCAAAAGAATTTATTGAATAAATTTTTTAGTTTACACAGTGCATCACAATCCTCTTTAGTATTTATCAAAGATTCTAGAAAAAAGTTTAACTAATACCAAGTGTTTCTATTTGAAGTAAAATTGTATACTAAAAATGGATTTGTTGTATCGTTTATCTCTCTCCAAAACATAGATGAAATCTTTCATAGTGATAGACCTGTCTGTAATCTTCTTCTCCAAACCTTTCTCGTCAAAGGGGGCATATATTGAATTAAACAATGGTTTTTCTTCATTATTCCTCATTGTCTCTGAGCTCATCTAGGATTTCTGCTGTATTCCAAGTGCAGCGAGAGCTACATTGTTACACAGCCTCTTCTTTATTACTAAGTCCTCCCTTTCTTGAATTGTTTTCTTAATCTTCTTCTTCTGATCATCATCACCTTTCTTAATCATTAATTTATCCATCTCTGCTTTTTCTATCTGCTCTAGACACCATAGCTGTCTACTCATATCTTTCTCAATTCTTATAATATATTCAGACATCGAAGATTCTACCCTATACCTGCTAGCCTCGTCCATTTTCTCGGTAAGGTCAAGCAACTTCCTCTTCAGTATCAAAAACAAAAAATGGAAGGAATCTTCAGATATACCCAAATTCTTAGCTTTACAAAGCCTAAAAATGTATTCCTTGAAGAGCTTCACGTTCAATAAGCTAGATATCTGGTTGTTATAATCCTCATAGTCATAATTTGCGTATCCAATGTTGTGCTCGGTGTCTTTGATAATTTGGTGTTCTTCTTCTTTTATGTCGACTCCTGAACCAACTAATATATCAGATAAAGCATCAGGTTTTGTATCTTCTTCTTTTGATGCTTGTTCCTTGACGGGTTCACGTGTGGTGCCTCTCGAAAAGCACATCTTGAATTCTTCAGGCGTCAATGTTTCTCTACAAACAGTGAAAAACTGTGTAGGAGTTATTTCTTTGTGTACGGCTGAATAGTATGCATTTTCTATAATTTTCTTTTTGTCATACGGCAGTTTATCAAAATTTTCTTTGTTCATCTGGGGCAATTATAGGTGGCTGAGAACAAGGCGTATAAACCATTGAATATTAAGGAATGGACAGTTTGGACAAGTCAGCATACAAAAGAGCTGTTTACATATTTATTGGAGCAATAAAACCTTTATATCCTCTTGTCTAAGTTTATTATTAATGACTTGATATAATCTAAACAAAGCTTAGTTTGTCAACAAGAAACATTATACATTATCTTTAAGACTTATGGGGCACTGAAACCTGCTTAGTGAATATTTTAGATGTCAGAAGTATGACTATATGTCAGGAGTGATACAAAACGCTCTTGCCTTCAAATAGTGGATATTTAAAGGAATGGTGGCAGATGAAAAAGATATAGGCCAAGTTGTGGAGAAATAATATTAGATTAAAGGAATCATCGATGTTCCTGATCAGCACGAAGATCAAAAAGGTTAGTGGATGATAAAATCGAGAGGGAAAATAAATTTATTCTTATGCCCTAACTTACATGCTACAAATCACTTCACAATACCAAACTCCTCACAAAAACTTTTCACTAGATGACACAGGCACAAGAATAATTTTATTTACAGAGGGAACTAGCACTTTCCAAATACACAACCTTGTGAAAAAGAACCTGGCAAACCATAAAATAGAAGATAGCGTTAGGGATATACGATAAATAGCCAGCAATAAGATTCTTATTCTAACTAGCATCAAGTCAATGATTTACAACACCATGAGAAGAAAAGTAGTTTGGGTGCACGAATCTACAAACTTCAAGCTGCTATTTGGAGATAACAGTAAAACATTACTGGCATATTTTGATAACATCATATGGGATCTTCGCACAAAGAAAATGATGTTTAACATAGTTTACGCTAAAATAATACATAATCAGTTTCTGGCATACTGCAACGAAGCTATGCTTAGGATTGTTGACCGACGTCTTGCTGTTGTATACCGAAAAAAGATTTCTCATGTTCACAAGGACTTTTGTGTGGAGATATACAACGACAAGGGATATCTCCTGAACAACCAAATGATTTTAGGCCACGATTTTTGCGTGAGAATCGATATAAATAACGACAATATTGTTATGTTTAGCCTTATGTCCTCATATGTTTTGCTTTATGGAAAACAAACAGGAACTTTGTACGTCTATAACAGGGCATTGGACAGACAGCTTATGACTATCAAAACTCACAGGTACCTTCTTGACAGCACTGAAGGGCGTTTAATATGTTTGGAAGGCAGTATGTTGCATTTTTATAAGGTTTTGTCGTGAAGAGATCAACCCTTTGAGTTTGTAAATGAAAATGTCGACTACGTTGAAGAAGAAGATGAGTTTGATAAATCTGATAGCTCATATTATGACTTGCAAAGTTAGTTTTGGCTTAAGATACCCGCTTAAATGCTGTTTTAGATATGCTGAGGTGCAGGCTGATGCACTATTGATTCTAATAATGTGGATATTATGGAACTGCTTATTATGGCGTTGTATAGTAAATTGTTCATTATGATAACATAGATATTACAAAACTATTTATTATAATATTTTGAAAGCTTTAGAGCTATTCTCTGTGATACTTAAAGATAAAGACACTATTTGTCATAAAAAGACTATTTATTTCATTTCATCGCTATAACAGCGCATAGAGCACGGTAATTTTTCTACAACAAACGGCGTACCGTCACTTACAGAACTTACACTGTACCCAACGTATGGATCTGTGACAAAAGGAAACCCGCAGTTGTCACATCTGTGTTTGTTCCTAAATCTTCCTCTAACCCACGGCTTAGGTCTCTTTCCTCTATGTAGACAGAGATTATAGCAAACCTCGAGAAGGGAGGGAAATATAGGTGTCTTAACTTCAGAATATGTAAATGGGTTGTCATTCAGTCTTATTGTTGTTATGTTTGTAAAGGTTTTAAAGAAGGATAGTGGAATACACTCTAGCTTATTTTCACTAACATCTATCATAGTAATTGATGAAATGCGTCCATCGAATACTTTAGGATCTATCCTGCTTATCCTGTTAGATTTTAGATTCAAATACTTCAGATTGGGAAGATGAATCACATGCATGGGGAAGTCATTGATGCTATTGTCACTAAAATCCAGTTTTTCTATATTCTGCAGTTTTGAGATGCTGTAATGGACCTTTGTTAGTTTATTTTTGAAGACAGGTAGGATTCTGAGCTTCTGCAGATCGCTTATATCTGGAAGCTCTGTAAGTTTGTTGGTTCCAAGACCAAGCTCCTCTAAATTCTTCAGCTTGTTTAGGTTATCAGGCAATTTGCTGAGCTTATTATTCGATAGATTCAGCCAATTGAGATTCACAAGCTCACAGAACTCATCTGGAAGTGATATTATTTGGTTATTTGACAAGTCTATTTTGATTAAGTTCCTGAGCAGCCTTATATCCGGATGGACATATCTAATCTTATTGGAGAAAAGCCCAAATTTTCTTAGATTCTGCAGTCTATAAATACATCTGGGTATTTCCTTAAAGTCGTTCTCGCTAAGTCCAAGCCCAGCAACCATTTTAAGGTCGCCAATTTCTTCGGGAAGAGCTTGAAGCTTGTTTCGCGTCAGGTCAATCCATGTTAGCTGCTGGAGTTTCCCTATTCCTGGACTAATCTTTTCAATCCTATTATCATTTAATGCTAGCCTTGTCAAACATCGGAGTGTTTTAATCTGCTCTGGGATAGTGCTGATTTTATTATCAGAAAGTATGAGCCAATTTACGCCAAAACTAATTGTGTTTAGGGGGATCTCATAAAAATCCTGTTTGGAATAATCGGCCGTCTTTATCTCTCCCATTATTTATGCTTGCATGAAAGTTCTTATGTTTTATCTTGGGTATTGTTTCAAACATATAAATAATATGAATCATGATTTTGATCTTCCTTACCACATCATAATAATTGATACTACTTGGAAATGAATCCCATTTTACTGGAACAAGAAGACAAGATTTTCTGTGTTTTAGATGTCATGCACAAGTTCATGTTTTCTAATCTAATGATTTATTTGCTGTCTACTAGGTAAAGGATATCAATTTACATGGGCATTATACCATGCTGCATTCAGATAGAAGTGCAGATTTGATGTACGAAAGCCTAATTAATCTACATGAAAAATACTCTATTAACCTTTTTTGTAATGTCTAAAATACATTTATACCTATATTGACTTCAAATTTTTAGATATGTTCGACTATCTTGTTGATAAACATTGGCTACAGAATGGGTCGTATACTGTTAAATGATCCAGCAACAGGACCCCTGCATTTAAACGCCTTTAGGTTTTCACCAGGGAAAGCAGAGATAGAAAATTACATGTGTATGTTTTTTACAACACGCTTGTTTCTGTTTACTCTTTGACAAGATCTGCTCAAATAAGAAAGTGTAATTAAGATTTCTATATGTCCTTAAGCCCTCTAGCCATTCGCTTCTTCTTTTTAATGGCAGTTATCCTATAGTGCCGTGTAGTGGGAATATTGATCCTTGTAAGCCAATGGATGCGCAATGTATGAGATGGGAATACCATAACTTGGTGTGTGGCCAATACCATAGCAGTGAAGACACCTGTTTTACTTGCTGTGCTGAAACTATACTAGACAGTGCTAAATATCCTAGGTTATATGCTCTTTATTACAGTAAATCTGTTTTGAACTTTAGAAACTAAAGGTTTCATGTTGTCAACTTCCGGAATTCAAATATAGCTTATTAAGATATAAATCATATTTATATGCTCTGCTGCTTATAGCCCGAACGAGTAAAGTCTACTTGTCTATAGCAATCGCCATATTGTATTTCGACTCAAAGTGATATCTCCATGATAGTCATCCTGCATTATAATCATAGATTGTACTGGAGTTAGGCTGTCATCTGTAGTATAATAAGCCTGGGTGCCCTTGTAACCATTGATTTTGAGACAGGACCGCATGTAAGGTTTAATATGCCCAAATAAAGAATTTTATATGGAAAATGACAAACAGCAGGCAAAAAAACGTGTTCTGTGATGTAAAATAATCTCGTTTTGCTATCATCATTCTTGAACCAATACCAGATAAAAATCAAATACAGGGATAAATAATATTTGCCGTACGAAGAAGATCTACAGTTGATCATCTTATCCAAATCTGCCTCAGACATTGGTTTCATTAGGTAGATATTTTTCTATTAAAGTACAAGATTTTGAATGTATATGGGGAACATACAGAGCAGACCAAAGAGTAGATGTAAAATAGCAGAAGCTAATCCAGAGGCACCCTCTGTTCTCCGAGGTTTTGATCTGTTCAAATTCATGCTAAAACTATACAAGAGGTTCACCCAAGTTACACCTGATGCACAAACTAAATGAGATAGATCTAGCATTTTCAAAAAATATGAATTTGTCCCCAATACTTAATGGCATAGAGATTCCTAGAGAACAGGTCTATGATAACTTGCTGAACATTGAAGAAAAAGCTTTCAAGAAGCTGAGATATGGTAATTTAGTTAACATATACTACACTCCCTCCAAAGATCAAGGTCAGCTATATCTTTGCAGAGAATATATTGTAAGTATATCTGAGCATATTGAAAAAGCCCAGGATGTACGGATACTGCAGATGTGCTGCAATTACATAACCTTAATACCTCCTACGTTGAGATTTTTGAGGAATTTGACAGTCCTTGTTCTGTCTAGAAACCTAATAAGAGACTTGCCCGAAGAGATAGGGCTACTAAGCAATTTAAAAGAGCTCAACCTTAGCAAAAATTTACTCACTTCTCTCCCCGAGTCTATCTCCAACCTAAAGAAGCTTAGCATACTGCACCTAGAAGAAAACTATTTCAAATTGCTCCCTGCGTACATCGGAAGGCTAACTTCACTTAGGTACCTGAATGTCTCCTCAAATAAAATCAGGACAATACCCTTGGAGATCCTAAAACTTCCATACCTTACCGACTTTAAAGCAGAAAACTGTAACTTAGAGTATAGCGATTGTAAAGTCTCAAACAACTCTATTTCACTTAGAGAAATATGTGCAAGGAATATAATACGCAAGAATATGGCGGTAAGGAAGTCGTTTGATATGTCATTGATTAGATACCTGTTATCTGTGAATGAGTGCTGTTTTTGTGGAGGTCCATTTTTTGACTATCATGTTGAGATTAGCGGAGCTCACATTTTTGATTCTAGGAGTATACCTATTAGATACAAGATGTGTAGCGAGCACTACACCCATCATAGCAGGAGGCTTGAGATCCTATTTTCCGGGCCGATCGGCGAATCCCCCAGGAATGTTTCTGTGGAAGTTCCGACCGTAGGAGAAATGTTTCTGCCATTAGGATATACAAACTTTACCCATAACATTATTAGAGAAAGCTGGAGAAATGCAAATAGTGACAAAATACCTCTTTTATGTCTATCTAAATTCAAGAGTCCCTTTTACGGCAAACCCATATCTCTTTACTCTTCTAGCGGTGACGAAGATAAAGCTAAATTAGAGAAGTTGCTGGAAAGGCTAAGCATCCGTGATTTTGGTCACATCTGACTTGTTTAATGTGATATGTGAACGTATGGATGGCACACATATAAAAGTAATTCTATACTTTGAATTGAAACCTTGTGGATAGCGGGCAGTAAATTATCTCAAAAAACACAGATAATTGAGCGACTACTAATGCCATAAGCAACGCATTAAAGGGAATAAACGTTATTATGTCATCATTAGGCCCACTGATTTGTTCTCATCATACGCTTATAGTCAAGAAAAATTGCACTTATTATGCCTTCTCTCCATAGTTCCACAAACAATTCTAAAGATTATCAAACCCAAGTTAATTTAATAAACTTTTCACTGACATATACTTAATCTTACGCTAACCCCCATTGGTCTCCAAATCCCCATGTATCTCCATGCTCAAAGGCTCGCCATCTATCAGCCGTCCCGATACTGTGTCAGGGCAATCTCTACGTTTTTATAACCAGCAATAGCTCGATGCTTCCTCTTTCTCAAGAGTAAACAATTCTCAAGATCTTTTGCAATATTATATTCGTACCCTGATGTTTCTAAAGAAATTGTTATCGATTGCGAGCAAGAGCGATGCTTTAATACACAGTACTCAGTCGTATAAAATATATATAACAACATTCGAAAGCCGAAAATCGTCAAAAATGGTTTTCTCCGTTCCTATTGGATCATATGAATTTTTGAAAAAAATACGCCATGAAAATATCATACATCCATACAAACTTAATTTGTCTCGGAACAGCATAACAACAGCATACTTAATCCCATTCTCGTGTGTGTTTCAAAGAAGCACAAAGGAATTTAATTGGTATTGTTGTTATAAGTTAGCGCATGCCTTAGATTTTCTTCATAAAAACTATGATCTAGAGCACAAGAATTTAATTATGGATTCACTGTTTATAAATGAAGAAGGAAAAATAGTACTAGGGGAATTCGAGAAGTGTGGGTCTCCCGAAAATATTGACAACTTTATGTTTTGTAGGTTGTCAAAAGAGCTTACTGGAGAAGAGAATGGTATATCTGAGTATATAAGCGACACTGGATGCTCCGAAGGGTTGTTTTCGAATTTGGAGCTTACTTTTTTTGGGTTTAGATCGCTCACTGAAGACGAGAAAAGGAGTTATATGCGTAAGATGTTGCATAACAAAGATGAGTTTATCGACATATATAGTAAAAGATTAGCATCTTTGTTCATGTACGACCTAGAAGGCGAGTATACTAAAGAGTATAAAATAGAAATACTCGACTTCGTACTTAAGATTGACTTAGAGTCGATGGACGAAACAATAACTGCACTATTTTCAGTTTTAGACACACAGGTACGAATACATCTACTGGAAAACTCAAAGTATTATGCACATAAGGTTAGTGACTTTGATTCTATAGCGTCTAACCTAACCCTTGGTTTAAAATGCAAGGACTCCGCACTAAAAAGGCTAACTTTAGTTTTTATTAGAGATCATATACTTATATTTTCACAAAAATCCGTAAAGAAGGTGTTAGATGTTATACAAACTTATATTTCGTCAGATTAGGACATAAAAACTGTATGCGATTTTCTAGTTTCACTTAAGGGGAAGATTGGATGCGGTGATGTGATATACAAGATGTTGTGCCGATACTTGATTATTTCTAACGAGAAAAACATTGTATTGAACGCCTTGGATGTGTTTTATGATGATTTTGAGAAGAATAGTGTTTGCACAGAGCTACTTCCATTGCTATGTGGTTATTTGAGCAATGCAACAGCACAAGAAAGAGCTTTTGCGCTTATAGATAAAATCATCAATGACCTTAAGAAACATAGAAATGACATACTAGCCACAAATTGGAAAATTTACGGATTGTTTTCTCGTAGTAAGCTTCTTAAGCCGGGAAAAAAGAGTAAGGAAGAGATTAGTATTATGTCACCACAGAATGAGAGCCCCAGTCTTCCAGATCAGGACTCTGATTGCTGGGATAATGACTGGGAATAAAAAAAGATGTTTTTTTGAAGGAATCACAATTTTGGTATGGCAGGGCATCGTTAAAGCAGGTTATATATTGATTGATGTCTAAAATATGTAAAAATAAACAAAATGATGCATAGTGGTTGTAGATATTGCTCTTGCAAAAATTGATAAAACAAGCTGTGAGTTTCATGTATCTTCTTTTTTTACCATAAAGATATTCTATCAACTAAGCTTGGCAATAGATAGTGTGGATTGTCATCTTATGGACTTACTGAATGTGCATTCCTTTTCATAACAAACCATCAGTATAGCTAAACTATTTATATAGTGCGCCGTATCATCATGCTATTTTTTCTTGTTAGATCCTTACTGTATGATAGATTATACTTTGATGTTTTAGAACATCTCCAAGTTCTTTTAAGCCACGATAGATTGTAGTCTTATAAAAATGATGGGTATTGTCAATAACTTTATCATACAGAATAGCATGCAAAAGCGGCACGTAAGTATTTATCCTTCCCACAATGAATTGTTTCTACAGCCAACATGCCCTCAATAACTCATCATATGTACTGTTGAAAATGGTTAGTCAATTATACCACTCAGGTACATGAATATTATGTTTGGGCAAAAAAGTCGTTAAAACTGGAAATTATTACATATAAATGTCACCATCAATCAGATTTATTTCTGTAGCGGAATAGTAGCTTCAAGAACAACGGATCTGTAGTTTTCGTATAAGTCAATAGACGTAGTATCCATAAGACCATACATGTGGGTACTCAGCAGTATTTCTTTGAGTATGCTAACGTCACAGTGGTCAGGGTTGTCAACACAAGCGGTACCCCATTCAAATTTTCTATCTCTGGATTCAGGCTCATCTTCCTCAGACGAAATCACAGTAAACGGAATATATGAGTTCAATTCCATGGCTTTAGGTATGTACGCTTGCACATCCGAGCTTTCTAGATCAAAGACACTTATGTTGTGATACTTCAGCTGATCATTCACCTTCCTCTTCATAATCTTTACTTCGTCAACAGTTAAACCATCAGCCTTAGAGATAACAGGAATTACGTTGACAAGCGTGCATACTTTCTTCAGGAAACTCACGTCTGTGTTCTTCAATTCTCCTGCAGTAGATGAGATGAAATATAGAAGACAGTGAACACGCGTATCCTCATATTTTGCATTTCGTCTGATCTTGGCCTCTTCTGCAATAAATAGATCAAATTGGGTTTTTATGAAGTGTAATATGTTGTCCTGCACCTCGGAGTCATCCATTGTTGTTCCAAATCCTGGTGTGTCAATAAAAATGATTTTTTGCACGAGACCTTCGCAGACTATATTTAACATGTAGATGTCTATGCCTGATGAAGGCTTCAGCGGGACAACTTGTCGATCTATTAGAGTGTTGAAATAGGACGACTTTCCAGACCCTTTGAACCCAGCCACCATGAGCGTAAACCTCGAACTTGGGCGTCTAATCATTGTTTGTTTGTAAGCATGTAATATATAGCAATCTTGAAACAATGTTTCAGAATTAGATATCCCCTTGTGACGTTTCTTGCCTTAATATAATTGAGAAATAGCTCAGAACCAATTGGATAATTAGTTACGTATTTTCTCTAGGTTTAACAAGGCTATTGTCATTTTTATTCATATCTCATTAATTGTTAGACACCCAATAAAGTGCTATCAAAGGTGGTCGAAACCAAAGAGGCATTGAGTAATGTCTCGTTTAGTTTTTGTGATGACCGGTATAGACTTATTGCTGTATTATAGCTTTTGCAGTGCTATGTAGCTTGACCCATACACATATTGGTTATTGTTAATGGAAACAACTTGTTATAGATGATATCTTATCTCAAATATCGTATGTTGCATATTTTACAATACATACCCACATGATCACATAACGTAAGGTTGTGTATGCAGCTTTGCTATAAGGTTTGTTTTGTATTTCCATATGTTGCCATATCGAACAATAAGATTTATTAAATAAACTTCGCGCTATCTCGCAGGTTAACCCTACGCATACTGCGCAATAATTTTGGGGATTCTTGTGCATTTATTGCCATATATGCAGAAACTGTACCTAACTTCAACAGCCATCACATCACAACTTATTATACTAATGTTAATCTTCAGTATCAAGGTATATAAAATGGTATACCATATATAATAAAGCAATGCAACCTCTTTTACGCAACACTCTAGCTCTCTCTCCAATCAACATTAACCGTATCAGTTCGAAATCTCTGTGTAACCTTAGAATCCTCCCAGGCACTTGCAAATCCACTTGTATGCATCAGAATCCCTGTGTACGCAATCATAGCACCATTATCTATGCAAAATCTCTCATCGGTGGCGTGTAAAATGCTCCCTCGCTCTTTTGCCATAACTCCCATCATTTCCTGCAATCTCAAATTGCATCCAACACTTCCAACAATAAGAACTTCTGTCGATCTGTTGAATGCCATGGCCCTCTCAGTAATTTCAACAAGAGCAGCAAATACTGTTTCCTGCAAAGAGTAGCACAAGTCTTTCTTCTTCTGGAGATCGTCAGTTACCTCTTGCTTAAAACACCAGAGAGCGAAATATCCATGCCCTTTACAACATATGGCAATCGATAGTACCTTCTTCCTTCCCTGGCCCATATCTCAACATTCAATCCGGGTGCAGGGTCATTTGGAAGCGTAAGGACCCGTGCAAATTTGTCTATACAATTTCCGACAGCTACATCAAGCGTCTCACCAAATATCCTGTATGTGTTGTTTTTATACGCTATCACCTGTGTGTTACCACCACTAACGTACAGGATTATGGGATCATTGGCTTTCGTAATCAGTCTGCCCATCTCAATATGAGCTATGCAGTGATTTACAGGCATAAGAGGCTTCTTGTAATATAAACACAATGATCTCGCTACAGTTGCACCAATTACGAGTGATTGACCCATTCCTGGCCCTTTTGTGTAGCAGAATATATCTACTTGCGACAGCTTAATATTAGCTTCTTTCAGTGCCTGTCTCAGCAAGCTCAAAATTTTCTTCCTGTGATGCTCGGATGTCTTGGATGGTATAAAACCTTCACCTGGAGGTGAAACATATGTACTGCGTACATTTGCTAGGATTTCTTGATTGTTCATTATTCCTATACCAAGTTTATTTGCACTGCATTCTATTCCAAGAGATATCATTTAGGGAGTAAAAAAATGCAAAAGGTGTGGTGCAGCACGAAGCTCAGGATTACAAATATAGTTTGATAATTCTTTGTAAATTAATAAACAGTCTGTAATAGATTTATGAACGAGAGTGTACCCCATTCGGCATATAATATATTCTGCATATGCATTACAAAAATGGGCGAAACATAAATTTATTCACACCAATGCCCTAGAACCCATCACTCAATAAATGACATCCCTGCCTTTTTGGCATTTTCCTTTGCAAATAATTCAAGATATTGCCATACAATGGAGGTGGCTAAGAATATGTTAGTTCCATTTCCCATAGTATCACAAAGATTAGATAAAATAACCACCAAAGCACACCAGATATCTTAGTATCCCTGACACCCTTCAATGTCATTCTGTTAGCCTTGAGCTGTGTAGCTGCCTGCTGAGGGGTTATATCATTCACTTCCACCCACGCTCTGCTTAAAAATGCCGAGGAAACAAGCATAATCGTGATGTATCCGAAGAAAAATAATGGCTTCCTATACGCATCCATGAGACCATCTGGAGGATTAATGAGATATGATATTCCACCAACAGGAATCATTCTTCCACTCGTATTATCCCAAACACCAAGGAGCTTTACCAAGAAAACGTTAGGGTACCTAGAATATAGGAATCTCGAAATTGTAGAGAAGTGAGACACTATATAATTCTGGATAATAACCGGCATTGTAGAGGTATACAGAAGCTTGATGGGATACTTTCCAGTGTGGCCTCTAACCTGCGTGCTTTCCGTTGGTAGTTCTACCCTCAGCCCCTGTAAATAGATCACTAAGGCAAAGATAAGGATAGTAGAGGTCAAGGAGAACAGATTTGGGAGGTTTTGCCTAAAAAACGCCTCATAGAGAGCAGCAAACTTGTGCTTTCTGACAACTAGCAAATGTATTAGTGCTACCAAATATCCTTCAAACGCCACGCCTCGTCCTGTGAAGGATACCTTCGGGCTAAAAGCCTTCCAAACAATGTTCTCACAAACGTTAGCTGCAATAAAGAGATTAACGCCGTTTCCCAAACCATAACCCTTTTGAAGGAGCTCATCCAGCAGAATAATTATTACACCCGAAAAGATAAGCTGGATAACCAACAAGATGGAATAGCTGTGCCCTAAAGCTGTGGTGGATCCATAAAACCCAGTATATACCTGTACAACGGCTTGGCCAAAGATCATGATGAGAGAAATTAACCTTTGAAAGGCAGAGTATAAGATCTTATCTTCCTTAACACTCGAATCAACCTTCACTAACTAAGTAATAGTCAAGAACTGCAAAAACATACTAGCAGTGACTACCGGGGAGATACCAAGATCCATCAAAGTTCCTCTGTTAGATGCCATCATCATTCTTATCCAATAAAGAGGATCTGCTGTTTCTGAGCTCATAATCTCAAATAGTGGGACCTGCGATGAGATTATATATATAAGAATGGCTAACGTTGTCCAAATGAATTTCTCCTGAAAAGTGATTGCCCTTGCTGGAGCTTGCACATCGGGGATAAACGGTACCAGTGGCTTTATGATATGTAGTATGTTGTCTAAAGTTAGGATTATTTCAAATTCACTTACATGACATTGAGGGGTAAAAAATGAAACTATTAATGCTAGGATTAGTAACAAACACAATAGGATGCTCAGTCTTCAATGCCCAATGTTTGATATGCGCAGATTTGAACAGCTAAACAGCGTGAAATATAGCTGCACATCACTGCAATGTATCTAAACCGTGCCCATGGTATATACTAATATTGTAAGTGTAATAGAGATGTATGTTTCAGTTATGGGAAACAGAAAAAAAATTTTATGCACAGCAAACACAGATTGTACTTCATATGTAGCAAACATAAAAACTTTAAGTATCAGCTTTGAGAAGTATTATGCACCTCAGCTCTGGCCATACTATGCTCCCTTACCACCTGTAGCCTTTATTTCACAAGCGTCTACACGTTTTTCTATTTTCTTTTAGTGAAACAGCAACCATCGAAGTGAGCAAATACCCACAACAAATTGCTATCACAATGAACCTTTATTAACCACACAGACTGACCCGTGGCAATACTATCTTTGAAGAATATCTAAAAGGTTGATTTTCATATACCAATCTTATTTAATTGTTTATTCAGAAAAAAATCCGCACCTAATGTAGATTTGTATCTATGAGGAAATCTAAAGATAGGTTGTAGATGTATGATAATCTTCCTACTGTTAAACTGCTATGTGTATGGTTTACGGAATTTGATGGATTTGTAATCAAGCTGTATACTTAGATACGCTGCAGTTAAAGTTAATAATTCTTAGTAATCACATGATTCTTGGATTATTAAATACGACAGACACACAAATAAAAGAGAATGATAAAAAGATTTGTATTCATCACTAAATTACTCTATACAAGAAGCCTAAGATTTCAGTCACCCTGCTTTCTGCAATTCTGAAATGTTATTAAGTTTTTAATAACATAATGGGCAAAGGCAAAGTCCATAATACATTAATTGACCCTATGCACAATCGTCTTGATGGCCTCAATGTACACAACTAAGGATAATATAACCTATTATTGCTGTTATACTAACCTTAGAATTCAAAAGTGGCCATGTATTTAGTGACGCATTCCTCAATCTCAGAGAGACTTTTCATGCAGTTGGGTTTGAAATTTAATTTTATGCCCTCCAACAGCTGTCCCATGTCTGTATCAACCATCTTACTGATACACACATTGTAAAACATCAAATCAACTAGTAATCGATTTCCAGCTGTACCAAATTTGGCAGTCTGTGACAAAAAAATTTCACCAAATTCCCCAATTAACTTAGCATTACCTTGAAATCTTTGTAAATATCCCTAACTAAAACCAAAACCCATTCTTCAGGAGTCTCTATAAAAAAAGTATTTTTGCTGTAATCGGTTGCTATTAGATCAAGTATAACTGCTCTTGTTTGAAGAATCTTACAGTTCATCGTTTCTTCCTTAAGAGCTTCTAATTTTTCTGACTCAAAAAATGAGATATCCTTGAGGAATTCAAGCTTTGCGTAGTTTATGTCCGAAGTGGTGTTTAGATACTCCTTGTAAAGGCTTACATAAAACTCAATAAGCACATCTTTGTCCTTGTCCTTGAATTTGTTTACAATATTTTTTACTTTCTCAAGATACATAGACATTCTGGGGATAAATACACGCTTGAACCACAAAAGAATGCCTGAATCTAAAATGTTGACTTTTAGTTCTTACGTATAAAATCTGTGATTGAGGAAAGTTCGGTCCAGCTATTTTAAAATCAAATTTTTCATTTTGGATGATGTTGAATTTGATGGTAGGGATTTTACGAGACCGAGGGTATACGTTCGAATAACCTACAGGTGATGCATAGGTGGTGTAATATCAAGGAAAATGTAATGAGCTCCCGAACTATTCATCATTGATGAGACAGTGTCATCCCACCTATAAGTCTAATTTAACTTTTATAGGCTAATTTGTAAGAATACCAGAAAACTGTCTCTGAAGTCAAATGGCACGAAGCTAGGACATCTATATGAAGTAATTCTTTCGGGAATGGAACAACTGTGAGGCAATTTGGCTGAACTGGCAAGAAGTTTATCGATGAAAACCCACGGGACCACTATAGACATCTTAATGGAATATATCAATAAGTTAGTAGAAATTGAAAAATACAATAATGTTGGCGCCAAATGGCGCCAGAAATTTAGAATATAAAGGTCAGGTATTTCATGGGTTATGCAAAAGATTAACCTTGCTACATTAAAAAAACAAATCACTGAATACGAAAAATTCTTGGATTTAAGATACGTAAACATACCTGCATTTATATCAACTCTTGAGGAAGGCGCTTGCACGTCTATGACCGAGGATGAGCTGATAAATTATGCAGCCTAAACAGCAGCTTCCATGATGACTAAACACATCGACTACGATAAGCTAGCCTCACAAATATTGATCGACCATTTATTTAGGAGCACAATGGACAATTTTTCTGATAAAGTAGAGTTTATATATTCCAACTCCGTACTCCTGTCTGACGAATTCTATCAAGTAGTAAAATGAAATGATCAAAAACTTGACGAAATGATCAATTACGATGAGGATAAAGAGTGGACATACTTTGCTCTACTAACATTGTTTAAATCATATCTAATAAGGGTGAACGATGCGATAGTGGAGAGACCTCAGGATATGTTTATGAGAACAGCAGTGCAAATTCACGGAAATGACCTCGAAAAGGTTAAGGAGACCTACGATCTACTTTCCAAGAAAGTGTATACACATGCATCGCCCACGCTTTTCAATGCTGGATCTAAGCGCCCCCAGATGGCCTCATGCTTCCTATTAACACCCAAAGAGGACAGTGTGGAAGGTTTGTTCGAGACCCTAAAGCACTGCGCAATCATCTCTAAAATAGGTGGCGGAAACAGCATAGCCCTTCATGACGTTCGAGCTAAGGAATCCCCGTTGAAAACATCAGGCGGTAAGGCTAGGGGGTTGATACCCCTTATACAGGTGTATACAGCCGCTATGAGATACAATGGCCAGAGCGGTGGCAAAAGATCAGGATCGGTTTCTTTGTACTTAGAACCTTGGCATAAAGAGATTTTTGCATTTCTCAATATAAGAAAAAATCACGGAGTTGAAGAAATGAGGGCCAGGGATGCATTTACCGGACTTTGGGTTCCTGACCTATTTATGGATAGGGTCAATAAAAATGAAAACTGGTCTTTGTTTTGTCCGAGTGATGTTCCGGGCCTCAGTGACGCATGGGGCGAAGAATTTGAAAAGCTTTATATCAAATATGAATCAACAGTTCAACATGATTCTGTTCCGGCTCAAACATTGTGGAAATCAATTATTGAAGCCCAAATAGAAACAGGAACACCGTACATGGTTTATAAGGATACTTGTAATAGGCTCAGTAATCAACAGAATCTAGGTACAATTAGATGCTCCAATCTATGCACAGAAATAATTCAATACACAAGTCCTGATGAGATAGCTGTATATAATCTAGCTTGTGTTTGCCTCCCCAAGCTTGTAAAGAATGGCGCATTTGACTTTGAAGAATTGAAACGCGTTGTTAAGATTATGACCGTAAACTTAAACAGGTTAATTGACGCTTCCTATTATCCATTAGAGGAGGCAGAGAGGTCTAACCTACGACACCGACCTATGGGTTTAGGCGTCCAGGGGTTAGCAGATGTGTTTATTATGCTCAGATATCCGTTTGAGAGCGAAAATGCAAGAAAGCTTAATTCTGAAATATTTGAGACGATATATTATGCAGCATTGGAAGCATCTAATGAAGAAGATATGAGATTTGGGTCTTACTCATCATACCAAGGATGCCCCATTAGTAAGGGGATTTTTCATTTCGAAATGTGCGGTGTCAAGCCAAGCAATACATGGAATTGGGAAGAGCTGAGGAAGAAAATTCTAAAGCACGGAATAAGAAATAGCTTACTAGTAGCTCCTATGCCAACAGCCGGAACATCTCAAATATTTAACAATAATGAGGCCAGTGAGCCATTCATGTCCAATGTATACACCAGGAGGACCCAGGCTGGTGAGTTTCAGATGGTTAATAAGCATTTGCTAAATGATCTAACCGAAAGAGGATTGTGGAATACAACAATCAAGAACATACTTGTTGATCACGAAGGTTCAGTGCAGAATATACCTGGTATACCTGAAGATATTAAGGAGCTATATAAAACAGCATGGGAAATCAAAATGAAGAACGTTGTAGACATGGCAGCTGATAGATAGCCCTATGTAGATCAAGCTGCGTCTCTTAATATCTTTATTGCAAGGCCTACGTATTCACAGCTCACCTCTCTCCATTTCTATGCATGGAGAAAGGGCCTCAAGACCGGTATGTATTACCTAAGAACAAAGCCAATCTCATCGGCTATTAAGTTTACGGTGGATAAAGCA